>CAXKWD010000004.1:165885381-166229435 GCA_964059195.1 Ectobius pallidus
GCTGCGCAGCACTCTTCTTCTTTAGCCTTGGCATGACAAACCCGCAGTAATAACTGCAAAAAAACAGGAAAGAGCACTTTTTCAAACGTTTAAATCTCGCCTTATATGAGAACTATCGATAAACTAGTTATTGATTTGTAGAGTACTCATCAAGAGCTTTTCAACGATACCCCACAAGACATGGTTTCAAAAATTTCGAATTTCCATCCCCCACCCCCAAAACCCCCTAATCGTTGGTGTCACTGTGAACTCCATAGGGTGTACTCTAATTTATTCAACAAAGTTTCCCTCTATACTTAATAGGGGCCGAGATACAAATGTTTTAAAATTTCAACCCCCTCCCCTGACCACCCCCTTGGGCCAATTTTGCTCATTAACGAACTTGTCCAAACTATTGGGCCTAGAAATAACATTTCAATTTGGTTCAAATATCTTCAAAATTATGGCCGCTAGCGTGTAAAGAAATAAATATATATATATATAAATATCACAAACATTTTTTTGAACAGGCGGTGGTTTCGTACTTAGGGAGGCATGAAACGTAAAGATATGAAAGAATTTTTCGAAAGTCATGACATGGTATCGATTGCAATAGGTAGATTTTTCTTCGAAATCTACCTAAAATCCATTAACGTGTGAGTTTGGAAAATGTTCAACTTATTTTTTATTTATACATACATTTACAATCAACTTATTACAACACCTACATAACCACAATACACAATGTCTATTAAACGATAATCATAATTATTTTAAGAAAATCATCCTAAAATTCTTCTGTCAAATTAATGGGAGTCATATTAGTGCAGCTTTCACCTCAACAGCTTTTACATATTGCTGGGCAGCATAAGTCAGCCTTCACACATTTGCATTTTTCCCCACAACTTTGAGTGCAGCGGCGTGAAATCAGGAGAAATATCTTTTCCAGGGCTGGTGAACATGAATTGGAAAGAGGGATGAGTCTCATTTTCTCCATCCCCAGTTTCTGGGGTACAAGCTGTTCCCCAAACACATCCAAATTTATAGATTTACACAGTAGGATTGGAGGCTTGCTGCATCAATGGTGGATGGCAAGCATGAGAGTATGGCAGCATTGCTTGCCTGACTCACAAGGACATTAAAACGTTGAAACATGTGTTATTACCAGTAGTTTTCATGTATTTGTGTACAGAGAGGGGATGAATTTTTCTGATTCTTGTTCAGTGACTTCAGGAGTCAAGTTGGGATCATTAAATACTTGGATACTGGGATCCAACGAATAATTGGAAAGTCTGCAATTTCACTTTCCCAAACATGACTCAAGTGTTATCACATCACTTACTGAAAGATTTCTGATTCTTTGCAGTCATGAATGAATCATGGAATTACATGTATTTTTGGAAGTGTAACACCATGTCTTCACATTTCCTTTACCGTCCATCATGAGCAGTCTTTGTCTTCTGAAGAAGAGCTATGAATAACTCGACGATTCTGAAATTTTTGTTCTTTCTGCTTCCAAGTCACATTTTTTAGTACATATGAAACATTCGAGTTTGAAATTGATACTCGAATACTACCCGCATATTAAAAAATAAAATAAAAAATTGCCGATGAAAAACTGGGGTATAGGTATTATTTGAATACTAGACTCCTCTCATCTGAATTTCGACATTTTATACCATATTGGCTCAATATAACTTGATGCTTTGTAGTAGCATCACAGTATAGTATAACAGTAGCAAAGCTGTAATGAAAGGAAAATGAGACAAAGAAGACACTTTCTTATGCACATGGTCCGCGTACAGACACCGGTAAAATTTGGTGAATTTCCACGCGATGCACGTCATTGCATGTGGATTCTCGCTGAACAGCTGAGTGTTGTTGTTGTTGAAAGTCTTACGCTGCGCGTCGAAGATGGCGAGATTTCAGCTGGCTGTTACCATGCACGTTATTTTAACCTATCATATTTACTTCTTTTATGATATGTAATGTTAATTATAACTGTGTAATTAAGAATAAAACTGGCAAAATAATTTTATATATGGGCCTATAGATTTTTTTTCTTCAAATTTCCTTTTGAAAAATTTGGGTGAAGGTATTATTCGGGGGCGGGTAGTATTCGGGTATATACGGTATAAGATGAAGATGAATTTAAACTTTAATTGTCTACCTTTTCAGGTTTCTGTCTGACATGTTTCTCCCAATATTAAGATTCTTAGTGTATTCAGGTCGACAAACCTTATGCACTTCAATCTTTCTCACATTTGTAGAAAAAGAAACAAAATGATCAATCCCTTGGTTACTTTTGATATCTCTCCCCTTCTGACATACATTTATTGCAACTAAAACAACCAATAGGGTCCCAGATTATTTAGCTCTCAATCCACAGCAAAAAAACAAACAAAAAGACAAAACACAACGAATTGAAAATAATTACAAAAACAGAACTACCCCACACGGATTGCATAAGTTCATGACATGAACTCAACTAAACAGAAAACTGGCAAACAGAGGAGAAATGGTAGCAAGAGAGGCAGGGGAGCAGTGATTGAATGGTCTTTTCTATTTTTTGGCATCAGCCTCTTTCTGACCTTTGTATGTCCTTTAATCCTGCTTCCTACAATAATGAGTCCACTAGTCATTTCATCAAGTTGAAAATATTCAACATACTTCCATGTACCAAGTTTCTATTTTCATTTACACAACTGACTAAGCCAGAAAAGTGCCAAAATCATACTTTAATAGAATTTTAATCCACTTCCAACTCTAATATCTCGAAAACGGTCCACCTTACTTAAAAGATGGATAGGAACTTCATGCAGAATTTTGAAAGGAATACTTTTTGTAATAATAGTTTCCTTAAAAAAATTAACAATTTTGTGTAAAAATTGAAAAAAAAAATTGTAAAATTGGACTGTTCGGAAGCGAGACAAGGGGTGCACATCCTTGAAAGGGGGAACTTTTCTAAGTTTCAGAACTTTATAAATTATTCCCCCCACATTTTTTTTTTAATTTGCCTGCACTAAAGGAAGAGAAAATTATATGAGTGTAACACTTCCAAATTTTTATATGTTGTTTATTTAGAATGCAGGTGACAAAGAAGATACATACTCAGAAATTATCTTTGGCTTTAAGAAATGTAACTATCCCGAAGTTAAATAATGGAGTGAGACTGTTATCTGAAAATAAGTCACAGCCTAACTAATAAGTCGCTTATTAGGGCGATAAATGGCTGTTTGGTTAATCACCACCCAAGTTCTACACAAACCATGTACAAAATTATCACTAATAATCCCCATGTAGCTGGTAAAACTTGCACCAGGACTGCAAGTGACACATCATTCAAACATCATATACAGGATGACATTTCTCACCCATGGGTCAATCCATTAGAAATGAACCAAATTTAATAAAATTTGTTGCTCGACATTTTTGATTTTCCTAATTTTTTTACCAGTTATTTCCCAACTAAAGGTGAGTTCAAAACTATGGTAAAAAAATGTTTGGGCTCATACTTTTTTTTTGGCGGCCATTTTAAGTTTGCTTTTTAACCATATTTCAGTCGAAAACATATTTTGCACAAATGTATGTAACTCTGTTAATTTTATAGATAACAAGACAAAATAAACACCAAAATTATCAGAATGAAATGCTCTACATTTTTGTTTTAACACAATATTACCTAAGTAGTGAGGAAAGTGAAGAAAAAAATTCAAAACTACAAATTGAAAATTGACTTAAAACGGGAGTTTTCGTGCCGCAAAATTATTAGAAGGAAGAAAGACTCGCCCTTAATTTTTTTTTTCTGGTGTAGACCTACTATAGGACTACTCGCTGTAGAAGTTTAAAGCTTGAGAACTTTGCGGTTTTTTTTATACAATTTTTCAAAAATGCCCAAAACCGTATTTTGGCAATATTTGAAGTAGAATATCTCAAAAAGGGACTGAGTGAAAAATTATGAAATTTATACAGATAACACCTCTTTATGATATAAAGATGTGATAAAAATTTTGTGACTGAGACTCAACTGGTTCCCGAGTTACAGTGCATCGGATTTGGCCAAAACTTGCATTATACGCACATGAATTTTAACGGTAATTTAATAGTAAAAATCCACATTGTAATTTTAAATGCAAAATTTTAGTGAACCTTAGTATGTTACACAAAAGAGTTGTACATGTAGGCTACATTTCATCAGTTAACATGACAGATTTATAATTTCCTCAAAGCGTTGAAATTTCGGTGCATAGTTTGCAATTTTTGGCCAACTTCGATGCACTGTAACTCTGGAACCAGTTCAGTCTCAGTCACCAAATTATTATCACATCTTTATATCGTAAGGAGGTGTTATGTGTATAAATTTCATAATTTTCACTCAGGCCCTTCTGAGATATTCTGCTTGAAATAATGCCAAAATAGGGTCAATCCATTAGAAATGAACCAAATTGAATAAAATTTTTTGCTCAACATTTTTTATTTTCTTAATTTTTTTTACCAGTTACTCCCCAATATTAGGTGAGTTCAAAACTACAGTAAAACATTTTTTAGGCTCATACTTTTTTCTTGGCGGCCGTTTTAAGTTTTCTTTGTAACAGTTTTTCGGCCGGAAACTTGTTTTGCACAAATGTATGTAACTCTGTTAATTTTATAGATAACAAGACAAAATAAACACCAAAATTATCAGAATGATTTGCTCTACATTTTAGTTTTAACACAATATTACCTAAGTAGTGAGGAAAGTGAAGAAAAAAATCAAAACTACAAATTGAAAATTGACTTAAAACGGGAGATTTGGTGCCGCAAAATTATTAGAAGGAAGAAAGACTCGCCCTTAATGTTTTTTTCTGGTGTAGATCTACTACAGGACTACTCGCTGTAGAAGTTTAAAGCTTGAGAACTTTGCGTTTTTTTTTATACAATTTTTCAAAAATGCCCAAAACCGTATTTTGGAAATATTTGAGGCAGAATATCTCAAAAGGGACTGAGTGAAAAATTATGAAATTTATACACATAACACCTCTTTATGATATAAAGATTTGATAAAAATTTTGTGACTGAGACTCAACTGGTTCCCGAGTTACAGTGCATCGAATTTGGCAAAAATTGCGTTATAGGCACATGAAATTTAACGGTGATTTAATAGTAAAAATTCACTTTGTAATTTTAAATATAACATTTTTGTGAGCCTAAGTTTGTTACACAAAAGAGTTGTATATGTAGGCTACATTTCGTCAGTTAGCATGACAAATTTTTGGTTTCCTCAAAGCTTTGAAGAGTGTTGAAATTTCGGTGCATAGTTTGCAGTTATGGCCAACTTCGATGCACTATAACTCGGGAACCAGTTGAGTCTCAGTCACAAAATTTTTAACACATCTTTATATCATAAAGAGGTGTTATCTATATAAATTTCATAATTTTTCACTCAGTCCCTTTTGAGATATTCTACTTCAAATATTGCCAAATTACCGTTTTGGGCATTTTTGAAAAATTGTATAAAAAAAACCGCAAAGTTCTCAAGCTTTAAACTTCTACAGCGAGTAGTCCTATAGTAGGTCTACACCAGAAAAAAAAATTAAGGGCGAGTCTTTCTTCCTTCTAATAATTTTGCGGCACGAAAACTCCCGTTTTAAGTCAATTTTCAATTTGTAGTTTTGAATTTTTTTCTTCACTTTCCTCACTACTTAGGTAATATTGTGTTAAAACAAAAATGTAGAGCATTTCATTCTGATAATTTTGGTGTGTATTTTGTCTTGTTATCTATAAAATTAACAGAGTTACATACATTTGTGCAAAACATGTTTTCGACTGAAATGTGGTTAAAAAGTAAACTTAAAATGGCCGCCAAAAAAAAAGGATGAGCCCAAACATTTTTTTACTATAGTTTTGAACTAACCTTTAGTTGGGAAATAACTGGTAAAAAAATTAGGAAAATAAAAAATGTCGAGCAACTTGGCCTGGTTCATTTCTAATGGATTGACCCCCATGGCATTCAAAGGACACATGTAACTTCATTCCGTCAGTGTTGTCATCCATCCAAGCTGTGAACAATCAGCTGTATGTTGTCTATCATGAAAAAATCCATTAAATTTATTTCAGAAAGCTGTAATCATGGGTAAAATTAAGGAGAGACAAGTAAACAAGGAACGTTGTTGTTAACAATACTGTAAAAGCAGCTAACAGTGTTTCTTAACAAATTGCCTAAAAATGGGTGCGTTACATCAAAATTCAATCATAAGCACTTGCCAATGACCAGCTTTTACAGATACAGGTCACCTTTATTATTTACGTAAAGTGTAAACTAGGGTATCAGGCAGTGTAAAGTTGTACAAGTTGTGAATATTGAGTTGCACACATTAAGCCATCTATGCAGGAATTATTAGTAAACTGTTACGGTATTTCAAAACATAGTTTAGCCAAGTAGATAATACTACAAGCAAATAATGCCAATTTATGCCATTTGAGAGTACTGCTAAATGACTTTGTGCAAGGTTAACTAAAATGTGTTAGAACTAGACAGAACTAGGGCAAGTTAATGTCTGAGTCTGTAAAAAGGTACATAGGCCTGATTGGGTAACTAACTATACCAGCAACTTCTAGCAGTATAGGACAGAAGTTTAGCAGTTGAGCGTATTTAAGGATGAGGAGAAGACCCCTTGAAAACATTTTTCTAGCAAGAGTTAAATTACAATTAACTAATGAGAGTGTACAAATATGTGTTGATCAATTTGTCCCACTTCAATGTGTTTTCTTAGAACAAGCGAATTTAAGGTATTTAAATGTTAAATCTCTTCTATCTGTACAATAATAATTTGCTTAAATGACCTGCTTTGCTGTAGGGTTAACAGCACAGACTGCACCCTGATATTAACGTCCTCAATACAGTGAAACAACTATTTTACACTTCTGCAAGGGACACAAACAAAGGCATAACACCAAGGAACAGTGATAAATAGCTTATAGAAGAAAGTGAAAAGAGTGCAACAATTAATTTCTGTTAAACCACTTTTTCATAGCCAATTTCTAACCAAGCAAGAACTTACAACTAAATTCACTTGGATATTAATTTCTAACCAAGCAAGAACTTACAACTAAATTCACTTGGATATTAATGGTGGAGCAAATTCTTTTATACAGCATACTGTCAGTCAATATACACATGAATATTATAAAAGTAAGTAGGTTTACCATATCTTATAACACTAACAAAATGTACTTTTTGTTATGCAAATCTGGATTGAAATAGAAAAAGTTAATACTGAATAGTTACAGGATTAATTAAAGTACTGAGAGTAGCCAATTCTTATTTTTCCTGCACTCTTTCCAATAATAGTATATTGTGACACTAGTTCCGTAAGCGGTGCGAGATCCGTTATGAGCTTACAAAACGAGTATTGCATGCCATTTTTTGCACGATGATTATTTATATCAATTTAATTATATTAATTGAAACATTAGCTGAAAATATTACGTATAAACATTTTTGAAGATAGATGTTATATTTTAGACAGTGATTCGCATGTGTTGGTTGTTATGGGGACGGAATATTTGTATTGTTGGCCGAGTCGCCATATTATCTTGTCCCACGCAGTTGTATAATAAGCTAGGATTTTGAAATTCATACCTCTGTTTTGATTTCTTGGGTAATAACTCCTCACATCCACTTTTCCAAGCATCTTCTATTTCCAAATCATTGCACATATCCATAATGAAGTGCAAATAAATAAAAATCCTAGCTTAATTTATTGAAATCCTGAATGTAGAAGATCCGAATTCTTTCACCGGACATGCATTTCAAAGAACATCTGCTACGTTCTGGTGCTGAAACGACATGGGGGATGGAAGTCTTCTAGTGTTGCGGAGGGGTATGTAGAGAATTCTCTTTGAAGTAAGATGAAGTTTGCGGACAAGATTTTGTACAGAGGATATAATACTGCAGGAATTTCAGCAGAGATAGCAGGACCTTCAACGTCTGTAGGAATAAGTACAAGAAGTAGTTTGGATCTAAACACCATAAGCGGGGATGCAGGAATTGCCTTAAATAACTGTACAAATTGTACTATTACGACAAATATATCAAAATAAAGGCTTGTAATATGATGGTTTCACTTACGGCACTAGTGCTTTTTGTAATTTTTTCAGCATTGAGATTTCTTTTGTTTTCATAGCAACCAAATTGCGTGTAGGAATGTCAAGTTATGATCCACGGCAACAATATTCCTAAGTACCACTAATTAGTTACATTGTGCAAAAAAATCTTAAAACACAGTTGTTAGATCAAGAGCCTATAATTTTAGTGTTTTAAATTAGCCTCTGTGTTAGTTTGGCACCTCCGCCAATTATTTGCCGCGAATTAATCACTTCCTGCAGGTGGGAGCTTGTTAGCGTTACCACGCCAGTTCCAGTGTTAAGTTAGTTCGGATCGAGTCGTCACGGTATATAGACACGCGTCACAAGCGTTCCTAATTGTGTGGACCTTTTCGCTATATATATCAATTCCTCATCTGTAACTCCGCGTATATCAGGCTCCTAGAGTGTAGGCAGCTTTACGTGTGAAATCCAGGAAATAATCTTGTATTTTAATGTTAGTTACAAGAATTTACATTGGTCTAACCTAGAAGCCTCGTGCTGTGTTCAGGCTGTGTCTAGCGTTACCTTCGCCAAGGGGCGGGAGAATAGTTTTCTACAAGAACATTAACTGTATTCATTCTTTTATTATTATTGTGTATAAGTGCTGTATCCATTAGTTCAGAATTCAGGCTTCTTGAATATATACCATTGCAAATTACTCAGGTTAAAATCTCTGTCCCAGCAACCTACAGTCCATTGTCTCCCTTCGATTATTATTTAATTGGCATATGCCTGGTCCTCCGAAAACACCTATATTATACTTTAATCCTACTGAGTTCCCTACATTTTGTTCCTCTCGAACCGGATCCCTACATTTTGCTCCTCACGGACCTGATACCAGACATTTTGGTTCCTCACGGGCGGATCTGAGAATATTTGCAATGATTTCTGAATTAAGGAAGAAGAGTGCGACTTGTAGCTGATTTTCGTGTATGACGAAATTACAAGGAGTCCGCTTCTTAATAAGGTCCAGTTTCGCGCGACCACCCGAAGGTGCCGTTCGTGTCAGCTTCGGGCTTCGCTCGGCTCTAGTGATTTTCCTGAACTGCTTATCTTCGCGCGCACCAGCTGGCTGCCGCTCCACGTGTTAAATGGTACCCGCCTTCAATCACACGCGAGAGGAAGACTACCGCCTCTCCGACCACCCCCAGTGCAGCTGACTGTCTAATCTCTTCCATTGCAAAGTGAATTGTTCAACATGGAAGCAGAAATTAAGGCTTTAATCCGACGTCGAGGTGTATGTAAAAGAAAGTTTACATTGACACAGAACTTTCTCAACGACGTGCCTGAAGATGCTAGTATATTTGTGATTAAAGCGCATTATGAGAAACTGTTAAATGAAATTGAAAAGTTTGAGGCAGTGCAGACGCAGATTGAATCCATGGTAGAAGTTGATACAGAACTTGATAGCCACATACAATATGCAGACGAAGTATCAACAGTGTACATTAATCTAAAAGCTAGGTTAAGTGAGTTGATGCATGCTCATGAGCCTACGTCAGTCAGTGTCAATTCAAATAACAGTGGCACACGACAATCAGTGAACTCCAGTGCATCGCAGGCAAGTAATGGGATAAAACTACCTACTATTCAAATTCCAGTGTTTGACAGTGATGTAACTAAATTCAAACATTATTTTGACATTTTTTCGAGTTTGATTGTGAATAATAGCAGTTTGTCACCTATTCAAAAATTCCACTATCTCATTGGTTCGCTAAGGGGCGAAGCTAAAACATTATTGCAAAGTTTGCCAGTCACGAGTGAGAACTTCCAAGTGGCCTGGGACCTATTGTGTGCAAGATATAACAATAAGCGTTTAATTGCCATATCTCACATTAAGCATCTGTTGTCCCTACCTGTAGCGAGACAAGAAACAGTTGCAGACTTGCGAAATTTGTTGAATCAATTCCAGAACAATTTGCATGCCATTGAAGCGTTAGAATTAGAAGTGCCACTTCATGAAGTCATTCTAATGCAATTGTTATTAGAGCATTTGCCAGATAGTGTTCAACGTGAATGGGAATCTAGAATCGATTCTCAAACATTTACTCCATTAGGTGAACTTGTGTTATTTCTAGAAGCTAAGTCTCATTCTCTAGAGGTGCTGTCGAATAATTCCTGCAACAGGGCCAGCCCATCAAAACCTAGAAGTGAACGTCGTGAGTCTAGAAATCAACATAATAATAGTCGTCAGTCATATGTGTCGACAACTGAACAGTTATGCCCTCAGTGTCAAGGCGGCCATAACCTTTTTAAGTGTAAACAATTCCGTCAGCTGAGTGTTGAACAGCGATGGAAAGTTGTGAAGAGTAAAAATCTATGTTTCAACTGTTTTGCTAATACTCATCGAGTAAATCAGTGCAACGCATCTTCCTTCTGTAACTGTGGTAAACTTCATAGCAAGATGTTACACAACAGTGATCACAGGAGAACGGTTTCGCACTCGAGTGAAAGCAGTGATACAGTGAATAACAACAGGACTGAGGCTCCTGCAAGTTATTGCTCAGTGAAAATAAAGCCAGTGCTTCACGTCTTACTTGCGACTGCAAGAGTCGAAGTGCAAGACAAGCATGGTAACTACATACAGTGTAAGGCCCTTCTAGACTCTGCCAGCCAAGCCAGTTTTGTGTCTGCAGATCTAGCGAGGCGTCTGCAACTTCCTACAAGGACAGCTGATACGCCTGTCAAGGGTATAAACGGTACTTCATCTAATGCTAGTCATAGTGTAAACATAAATGTGAGATCTATGGTTTACAACTATCGAAGGAATCTAGATTGCCTAATCCTTCCTCGCATAACAGGGAAGTTACCCGCAGTCCGAATTGATCCATCCTCTTGGAACATTCCCTCTGAAATTCCATTAGCCGATCCTAAATTTAATATTCCTTCTGAAATTGATTTGCTAATTGGAGGAGCATTATTCTTTGAACTTTTCCATGGTAAGATCTTGACCAATCCTGGGTTTCCTGCATTGATCAGTACAGAACTCGGTTGGATATTGTCGGGAACCATTCCTAAGTCCTCTGTGAAAGGCAATCTAGATACTGGTTCCCAGCACAACTTCTTCATCTCTACGGACAATGTGGACAAGCAACTGCGACGGTTTTGGGACCTCGAAGACTTTCCACAACAGATATTAACACAAGAAGAGAAAAGGTGCGAACAGCATTATGTAGAAAATACCACTCGCAATAATGATGGTAGTTTTATGGTACGTCTGCCAATGAAACAAGATAAAACTTAATTGTGTGAGTCCAGACAACAATCAGTTAAACAGCCTCAGCAATTTGAGCTGCAGGACATTAGTGAGCAGCGTGACACAGTCTGTCTAGTCACACATGCTGAAGAAAACTTTATGCTACACTTTTCTAAGTTAATACGGTTACAAAGAGTTACCTCATATATGCTACGCTTTATAAACAACTGTAGAAGCCAAGTTAAACGTCACGGCCCTCTCACAGTTGAAGAGTTACAACAAGCTTTGTTGCTTTGTATAAGAATAGCTCAGCAAGCAGCCTATTCACATGAACTGTCCGATCTTCAGAGTAAGATGCAAGTGAATAACAAGAGTTCGCTCCACTCCTTGGTGCCTTTTGTGGACAAGGATGGCCTACTCCGAGTGGGTGGACGTCTGGAGAAAGCTGAATTACCACATGATGCACGACATCAGCTTATCCTCCCTCCAGGTCACCATCTCACAAAATTGATTATTGAATCCGAGCATCTACGACTGCTTCACGCATCACATCAATTGCTCATATCTTCTCTGCGAGAACGATATTGGATTCCTAGTGTACGTAGAGTTGTGAAGTCTACGCTACATAGATGTCTAACTTGTTTTAAGTTGAAAGCCAAAGGTGCTCACCAGCTGATGGGCAGCCTACCTAGCTACAGGGTGACCCCTGCTAGAGCATTTCTACGTTCTGCGGTTGACTATGCTGGACCATTCTTCATAAGATACGGTTCCCCCCGCAGCAAAACTCAGGTCAAAGCATACATTGCTATCTTCGTATGCTTGGCTACGAAAGCAGTTCACATCGAGCTGGTTTCCGACCTTACTTCTGATGCCTTCATCGCCGCCCTGCGCAGATTCACATCTCGTAGAGGACTTTGCAAGGAAATATTTAGTGATAATGGGACGAACTTTGTTGGTGCTAACAACAAGCTTCGCGAGCTGCGTCTCTTGCTTCAGTCCAGCACCCATCAACAAGTTCTCCAAGACTACGCCTCCTCTAATGAATTCACATGGCATTTTATCCCTGCTTCCTCCCCACATTTTGGAGGACTGCACGAGGCTGCTGTTAAATCCATGAAATTTCATTTACGACGAGTGATGGGTAGCCAAGTGTTTACATATGAGCAGCTTTCCACAGTTCTCACCCAGATTGAGGCCTGTCTAAACTCTCGACCTCTCCTACGCCTAAGTGATGATCCTAGTGACTCATCCTATCTATCTCCTGGACACTTTCTCATTGGAGAAAAACTCACAGCCCTACCTTCTCCTCCTATGGCAGAGAATGTCTCTCATGTTGCTAAATGGCATCAGCTACAAACATACATACATCACATATGGCAGCGTTGGTCAGCTGACTACCTACATTCACTGCAGCAGAGACAGAAGTGGTCTGCGTCCAGCGAAAACATTCAGATTGGTACTCTTGTGCTCCTGAAAGAAGATAACTCTCCACCGCTCCAGTGGAAGCTGGGAATCATCTCATCAGTGCATCCTGGTGACGACGGTTTAGTGCGTGTTGTGACAGTGCGTACGTCTCATGGTGAATACAAGCGACCAATTGTAAAAGTGTGTCCCTTGCCTATTCAATAAGTGTAAATCTATTAGTAAATCTTGATCTATCCGCAAAGTTATGTAAAATCTGTCTATTTTAGGCGGGAGTTATGTTAGATCAAGAGCCTATAATTTTAGTGTTTTAAATTAGCCTCTGTGTTAGTTTGGCGCCTCCGCCAATTATTTGCCGCGAATTAATCACTTCCTGCAGGTGGGAGCTTGTTAGCGTTACCACGCCAGTTCCAGTGTTAAGTTAGTTCGGATCGAGTCGTCACGGTATATAGACACGCGTCACAAGCGTTCCTAATTGTGTGGACCTTTTCGCTATATATATCAATTCCTCATCTGTAACTCCGCGTATATCAGGCTCCTAGAGTGTAGGCAGCTTTACGTGTGAAATCCAGGAAATAATCTTGTATTTTAATGTTAGTTACAAGAATTTACATTGGTCTAACCTAGAAGCCTCGTGCTGTGTTCAGGCTGTGTCTAGCGTTACCTTCGCCAAGGGGCGGGAGAATAGTTTTCTACAAGAACATTAACTGTATTCATTCTTTTATTATTATTGTGTATAAGTGCTGTATCCATTAGTTCAGAATTCAGGCTTCTTGAATATATACCATTGCAAATTACTCAGGTTAAAATCTCTGTCCCAGCAACCTACAGTCCATTGTCTCCCTTCGATTATTATTTAATTGGCATATGCCTGGTCCTCCGAAAACACCTATATTATACTTTAATCCTACTGAGTTCCCTACATTTTGTTCCTCTCGAACCGGATCCCTACATTTTGCTCCTCACGGACCTGATACCAGACAACAGTAGAATAACAATGATTAATTTTATTGGTTTATTTTTAGGGAAGGTGATAAGATGCAGCTTTGCCGATTGATCAGCATGATTGGCAGAAGTTATCTGCAGATCCTTCATATGACGTCAAATTAATTACTTGGACATGAGTGATAAGCTGTTACTCATGCTACTATCCAATAATTTTAAAGAAATAGAGTTCAAAGCTTGCTGTACGATACGGTTTGGCACATCTCGTGTAAAATCAAGGTTTAATAATGTATTTAATGCAGGGAAGTATGAAATAAAAGTTTCCTGTATTTAAAGCAATGATTGTCAACTTTGCATTGCATGCAATTCTGTATTGCTGAACATTCAATAGTAAACCTACTTATTTTAAAACATTTTTTTATCCTACTTCATATATTTTCACAAAAGTTAAGGAAGTATAATTTAATTTAACAATTTGAACTCAATAGAATGGTATAAAAGTAATTCAATAGTAAATCTGACTTTGCTTGAGATCTAAGAGACTGTGTTGCAGATTAGTGTTGACCATAGATATTCTGATATATCCTTACCAGTGAGGAAGAACTCAGGTCTGGCCAAAATGACTCCGGAATTGGCCAAAAACCAACAGCAAAACCTTTCTGTGCAGAGCGTGGTACATAAATGAGTCTCCGACACGAATGCCATGCAGTGTTGCCACCTGATGTGCCGATGGAATTCACATTATTTGTCACTCCACCAGATGCACGACCCTGATCACAAAGAAATATACATACTAAACACCCTGACAAGTAACAAAATGTTTTTAATTGATAGATATTACATTAGGCCTAAACAAAACCATAACCAGCATTTCCAGAAAAGTCACAGATTTCAAAGTAAAGTCAAACCCAAGAATTGGGTAGAAGACTTACTACTCAACTTTAGTAGTTATCACTTACACAGTACACATTTCATAGAATTTCACATAAATCAGCTGATGATGTAGATAAGTGTGGTCCAACTGTTTTCAGGCCAAGGGCCAGATGACACTTTCAAAATTAATTCGCAAGCCAAAATAATATATTGATATTAAAAATAAAATGATTACAGTATTATTAAAAATGGGAAGAAATATGATACATCAAACTAGATCATCTTACAACAGGCTCATTTTTCTCATTAAGTTGAGCCGGCAAAAATCGCCGTCTCAATTGTTTTTACTTACTGTCGGCCATTTTGTTTGTTTACGCTGTGGTGGCGCCGACTCGCGGCAATAGGTGGCAGTTTCCTTAGCTTCAACTGTTGTCATTGCTTTGGCGCTATCTGGCGGTAGTTTAGTAAAGTGCCGTTCCCGGGCTTTGTGATCACGTGACTTCCGGCAACTTGCTCTCTTCCAATATGGCTGTCTACAGAGGCTAGTTCTCGGCTTATGGCCTTGTCAGACAAATCGGTCTAGTTTTGTCTCCTTGTTCGCGAATGCCTTAATTAATGCAGTTATCTCTTTGTTGTTTGATTTAACGCTGGCACAAATGTTTGTGACGCTTAGGCTAACGTAGTTTCCTTCCAAAATGGAAAAATACATATAGCGTGGGGGACGCTTTTCCCGCTGTGCTTAATTCTTCCTTTTTTGAGTATTAGTTATTTCCTTGTCTTTTCTTTTCTTTCAGTCTGTCTTGTAGGTAGTTTTAGTAATTCTTTCTTTCTTTCTTTCTTTTTGACTTTATGTAGATTTCCTCTGTAATAAGTTCTTTATAGTATTTCCCGCCAAGCTGTTATGTAGCGTCTGTTTCTTGGGTCCCTTTTGCGCGCATTGGCGTGGCTTCGTCCCAAACATTCTTGCCGCGTTTTAATACTTTAACTTAAAGTTTTACTTATTCATTTCTGATTAGCCTTATACTGTTTTTAATGAATTAATTTATTTACTAATTGCCTACCTCTTATTGGCCTTTGGAAGAACCTATGTTTTGGGGCGAAGAGGTACTCCAAACATAGTATTTCGGCTGTTACCTCTCACTAATGAAATTTTACTTTTCAGGGTTTTAAAACATGTTTTGATCTATGTAAAATAAAACTTGTATATATAATACTTTATTTTTAACCATTTCATGTCACGCCCTTCAGGCGAAGCAACTGAATTCTTATTTAATTACAAATCAAATCTTATTTACTCTAATGAATTGTATTGACATAAAAGTGTGAATATTTATTTACTCATATAAATTTTATTAATGTGACTAACTTGTAAATGAATCTAATCTGCGGATTTTATTGTAACTTTTAATGTATCATACTTTTGTAATGTTAAGGGAAAATTAGAAAAGAACAAAAAAAGCTATCAGATCCCAAAATTATATCAAAGAGAAACTAAAACTGGATGTTGGACTCAGTTTTTTAACTTGTTCTCCCCGGGAAACCCAATTATCCTCTGGGCGGGTCCATTATTTCAATTTAGGTTAGCTTTCCTTGGGCTGGAACCTTGCACTTCCTTCCACAATTCCCGTAGGGGGGTTCAATGTGTGGTAGCCATCGCTGTGGTTATTGATCCACAATTTTCTTTCATTTATATTGAGCCCTTAGCTTAAGTCTTTGTTTATTTATAAAACTCCAGTCCTTTGTTTCTGAGCAGCATCAGTTTTTGTTTCTCTCTGTTTCATATGTAATTAATAAATTTTTTTTTTACAGCAAATTTAATTTAAACTTTTTCTTTTTCAGGAATTTTGTCTTTATAAAAAATCTAGTTGTAACTAAATCAAATTTTATTTCAGCAAATTATTTTAAAAATTCTAAACACGGAAACTGTCATATTGTAATGAAATAGCCTGGGTAAAATTTTTTTTTAACAAATTGTAACTTATGTTTCATGTTGACATGATGGAGTACAAGGGTTGCCTAAAATGAAATTGAGGGAGAGCTTTGGTTGGTGTCGCCACTTAGAAATTTATCCAGTACCAATGCTGAGCGAGCTCCTGTTTAAAGTCTGTGCCAGTTCTGAGGAGATAACTTGAGAATGTGACTGCTGTTCCAGTGGATCTCTGTAGTATGGGTGAGTGTGGACCAGAAACTCAATATATTTTGAATAGAGATAAATTTTTTTCATGGTTAGGATGATAATACATGTTTTCTTGCTAATTTAATAGGCCCAATGAGAAGTGTGCAGCTAAATTCAAACCCATGTTACTAATTAGCTTCAGTGGCAGGTGCCAGTGTTTTGTGTGGTTGTTTTGTGTACATGTGAGGAGTGAGTGTTCAGATTTCAGGAGACCGTCTGGTGGTAGAGCTGATGATCGTTTGTTCAGTGACCCTGATATCATGCGCACCTCCGGACGTCACAGGCGTGCATAATATCAAGTAGAGCCACGATCAGCATCTCCAACGACTTAAGTCTGGTCGATCTGTTTGTAAATATGGAACTAATATATTTGTAATTAGTAGTGTATATAATTTTGTATATAGTTTAGTGGCACCTGTCTGAGGAGTGTTAATGTAGGCAGTCATCTTGTATATAGAAAGCCCATGGTAGGATATGAGAAGGGGTAGGTAGGTCATGTTAACAGTCAGTGTGTAGGCTGATCCTAGGACTTGATTTCTGCTAGTAAGGTTTTGTCAACAAAGTGAGGTTAAGGTCTGTGTGTGTATGTGCAGCATCGTGTAGTTAGGCTCAGTAATTGTTTGTCATTGTTGTCTCTGTGATAGAATTGTGTCCTCTTTTCTTGGTGGGGTTTTCAGTCCCGTTAGCCTGGGGAAAAGGTGAGGAGCTCAGCGGGGTATGCTGTTGCCGGCCTCTGTAATGTTCTGGCTAAGTGTGGCGTTTGCTGGTGCATCCTAGTTGGATGTACTATGGGTAGGTGTAGCCAAAGGGAAGTGTTCATTTCTTTTCAGTGGGAGCGACTTGAGCAGATTGTACTATAGCCACCGAAAGACTGCGTTGTAGAGTGTATGTGAATAGAGGTTATGTTGACAGAAGTAAACAAAAGAGATTGAAATAATGTTATTTGAGGTTATGTTGATAGGGGCAATTTGAAGTATGTATTATGGGCTAATAGCATCGGTACAGTCAGAGATAGTAAACAGTAACAAGTTTGATATTGGTGTTGAAGTTTAAATGAAATACTTCACTCAGTTTAAGGTTAGGTTGTACCCAGATTTCATGTTTGATATTTTATGATTGAGTTTCTGTTTCCGGTCTCCTTGGGTCCACTGGAAGGTTGTTTCAGTAAGTGAGTAAAATTTAAAAGAAGTGTTTTTGTCACTTATGTTTAAAGGAAAAACAGCTAGCATTTAATAAAAGCAGATCTTGTTTAAGGTAAAGTTTATCTGGTACTGATTGAGTCATTAAAGTGAAAGTTAATAGGGATGTAGCGAACTAGAACCAACAGATGTCTCCACTGCTCTAGCCGGTATGCGCTAGCCGTTCGTCACTTGTTTTTCGAGTTGTTGTCTGCTGGTTCCATGCTTTTAAATGGCGATTCATCTTAGCAGACTGAAAAATACGTTCGAACTTTTCTTTTTTTGTAGCGGGTAAAACGCTACTAGGCGCATTTCTTTGTATACTGGACACTTCCAGAATATATTTACGTGAAAAAACTTAAAGAAAAATTGCAAAAGATAGACGCTATATAAGTCGAAAAGAAAGAAGAATAAGCTGACAAATACTGTGAGAAATGCCCGCTATTAACTACATTACTATGTTCCCGACGTACAAAATGTTATGCAGATATGAATATTTATATACAGTACTGCTAATTTGGCGATTGGGTATGATTCAAAGTAACTAAAGGAATATACCTCTAGGGTTCAGACAGTAAAATACTAATTGATATACGTGATAAACACTGATTTATGTGGTGTGTATTCGCAGACATTTTTAATATTATTTATTTTCTATATCAAATGCATATTTAGCCTATACCGTCATATTAAAAACGTATTCAAAATCAAAATATTAAAATATGTTTACATTACGAAAACTTACCTTTCTTGTCCCTCGTAGTTAAAAAAGATGGGAACTTGGGAATCGATTAGGCCTTTTTTTCCTTCTTCTCATTCCTCATTCTTTCTTATTCCTTTTATTATCGGTAAGTTATGCTAGACCATCGTTACATGATTTTCATTTCTAGTTATGAAACAGAATATTGTTAAGAATATTTCATTGCATGACATAGCAGATTATAAAGGCAGAATTTAATAATTATCATACGTTAAGTTATGTAGCCTATTAAATTGGCAACGCTATTGTCACAATTTTTATTCGAGGCCGTCAATCTAACTTGGCTATTTAGAAATCACAGAATTTATATTTTGATATCAGATGCAATAGAAGGCTACAGTAGCCTAATATACACATATTTATACAGCAAAGTAAAATAAATAGGCCTAAAATAACTAAATAAATTAAACAGGGAAGTGGTCTTTAAATATAAAGGTGCACGAAATATACAGTTTAACAAAGGTATAAAACTAACACAATGTACTGTAATTATCATTGCGTTACTAGGTAATTTTAATTTATTTATTGTAATTTACTCTATTTTTAAATGGCCCATAACATCTTCTCGATGGTCACGGCAAATTTAATATTAATATAAAAATTAAAGAATATCCAATTGCCGCACTGCATATAAATATTCACACATTAATAACATATTACTGCAAGTCGAGTACAAAATAATGTCGTCTGTATCGGAAATATCTCACAATATTTGTTCGTTAATCCTTCCTTTTTAGTGTTATTTAGAGCCTATCTGCTGTGATTTTTCTTTCGTATTTTTGACACTTCAACATTCTAGAAGGGCCCAGTAGACAAGGAAGTACGTATAGTAGCCTCATGTCCTCTATAAAAATATAAAATTACGTACATATTTTTCGGACTGAGAAGTTGGAGCGCCATTTAAAAGCATGAAGCCAGCAGAAGAAAACTGGAAAAACAAGTGACGAACGGCTAGCGCATACCGGCTAGTACACCCACGCTATCTGTCGGAGAAGTTTGGCGAGCTACATCCCTATTGTATTATCTAAATTGAAACTTAATTTGAGCACAGATAGCTAGTTTATTTCAGAGTTAAGTAAATACTTCTGTATTTTGTAAAAAAAAATTGTGTAATTTGTAGCTTCTATATGTCCCCCCCCCCCAGTTTAGTAATATTTTTGGAATTTGGTGTTGCCGCTTTCAAATTCATGTTTCAGTTATATGTATGTGTAAATCTGGTTGGGATCCTCGCTGGCATGCTCTTCAAGATGACGGGATGGTGAGCGACAGCAGAGAAAAGTCTACCCTAATAATTTGCACTCTACGGTGAACATGGTTGAGCGCAGGCTACTCACGTGAAAACAACATCCAGAGATGTCTCGCCTTGCTGCCGCCTAAGTTTCACCATATCAGCACTGTGTTCTCGCTCAAAGTGTGGCTACATGGGACGGTCTAGTGTAAGTGCATCCTACTGAGCCCGGTGGGACCAGACGCAATACCGGGCAGTACAAGGTATGACACTTTCCTTTTGACCCCCGCATGAAGTAGCCAGAGTGATGTTCCAAAGTGCTCGTTCCTCCCGTTGTGTTGGAAATGCCTCCGTTTTCCAATTAGGACCAGACGCCGTTGTGTTGACGAGGCATCCAACAAGGCGCACCCTCTGGTGGAACATCTCCCTAAAGTGACTCCCCGGACAAGACAAGTGCAAAATTTTTTGATGGTAATGATAAAACAGGGTAGCCTTGCAAAGTGTTAGTGACAACGCTAATAAGCTTCTGCAACTATAAAGAAGATTCTCAGTCAACAGTCTAAATCACCCTCTAGCATGTCAGATCACAAGTGCTCCCACCAGAAAGTATATAAACTTTAATTTTGTAAATTCTCTGAAAGCAGGCAACAAAAAGGTAGTTCTCTCTGCTTAAAACTGGAAGTTTTAAGAAAAGAGGGGGGTGATTTGAGCCGGCAAAAATCGCCGTCTCAATTGTTTTTACTTACTGTCGGCCATTTTGTTTGTTTACGCTGTGGTGGCGCCGACTCGCGGCAATAGGTGGCAGTTTCCTTAGCTTCAACTGTTGTCATTGCTTTGGCGCTATCTGGCGGTAGTTTAGTAAAGTGCCGTTCCCGGGCTTTGTGATCACGTGACTTCCGGCAACTTGCTCTCTTCCAATATGGCTGTCTACAGAGGTTAGTTCTCGGCTTATGGCCTTGTCAGACAAATCGGTCTAGTTTTGTCTCCTTGTTCGCGAATGCCTTAATTAATGCAGTTATCTCTTTGTTGTTTGATTCAACGCTGGCACAAATGTTTGTGACGCTTAGGCTAACGTAGTTTCCTTCCAAAATGGAAAAATACATATAGCGTGGGGGACGCTTTTCCCGCTGTGCTTAATTCTTCCTTTTTTGAGTATTAGTTATTTCCTTGTCTTTTCTTTTCTTTCAGTCTGTCTTGTAGGTAGTTTTAGTAATTCTTTCTTTCTTTCTTTCTTTCTTTTTGGCTTTATGTAGATTTCCTCTGTAATAAGTTCTTTATAGTATTTCCCGCCAAGCTGTTATGTAGCGTCTGTTTCTTGGGTCCCTTTTGCGCGCATTGGCGTGGCTTCGTCCCAAACATTCTTGCCGCGTTTTAATACTTTAACTTAAAGTTTTACTTATTCATTTCTGATTAGCCTTATACTGTTTTTAATGAATTAATTTATTTACTAATTGCCTACCTCTTATTGGCCTTTGGAAGAACCTATGTTTTGGGGCGAAGAGGTACTCCAAACATAGTATTTCGGCTGTTACCTCTCACTAATGAAATTTTACTTTTCAGGGTTTTAAAACATGTTTTGATCTATGTAAAATAAAACTTGTATATATAATACTTTATTTTTAACCATTTCATGTCACGCCCTTCAGGCGAAGCAACTGAATTCTTATTTAATTACAAATCAAATCTTATTTACTCTAATGAATTGTATTGACATAAAAGTGTGAATATTTATTTACTCATATAAATTTTATTAATGTGACTAACTTGTAAATGAATCTAATCTGCGGATTTTATTGTAACTTTTAATGTATCATACTTTTGTAATGTTAAGGGAAAATTAGAAAAGAACAAAAAAGGCTATCAGATCCCGAAATTATATCAAAGAGAAACTAAAACTGGATGTTGGACTCAGTTTTTTAACTTGTTCTCCCCGGGAAACCCAATTATCCTCTGGGCGGGTCCATTATTTCAATTTAGGTTAGCTTTCCTTGGGCTGGAACCTTGCACTTCCTTCCACAATTCCCGTAGGGGGGTTCAAAGTGTATGTGATTGTTATCATTGTAGTATTTGAATTGGTATATTCCAGATTTTTGTTTGTGCAAGTTTCCCTCTAGGTGAGTGGATTTCAGCATATTTGTTCTACTGAACCGATTTACTGATGCTAAAGTAATGTTGTGTTATTTGAATAATTTCTAAAAATATTTTTTTAATAATTTGGAATATACCAATTCAAATTCAATAACTGTGACTTAAAATACAAAAGGAACCACTAAAAGGAACCTGGAAATTAGAACAAACAAACACAGTAGGAACATAAAATATGGGCAAATTGACAAATCAGCAATAGTAGCCCATGTTTGGGAAACAGGACATGAAATTAATATGGAACCAGAGTTGAAGAAATGTATACAGGGACATGAACAACTGACAGTTTGGGAAAAAATTGATAGGCCTACACAAGAACAGAAAAACACTTATGAGCTTTGAAATTCCCCCAGATGATGATCTCATTAGGCTGTTCACTGGTTGCCCACAAGAGGATGCTGATGCCAATCAACAAACAGATGGAGTCTAGCTGAAGATGAATGGGGACACCCTTCAAAACTGCAGTCCAGGTTAGTGTCAATTTTAGTGAAGTTAGTGTGTCACATTCCATATCATTACTACGAGGCGTATCCGTAAAATAAGGTCTCCATTATTTTTTCATATAGATAACACGTTTATTGACAATGGATGTTACATCGATGGAAAGGCTGGACTTATAGTCATTTTTCAACGTAATCGCCGTTGGGCTCGATGCACATTTGCATGCGCTGTGGCATTTTTCGTATACCCTTGTCATAGTACTCTCCCGCCACGTAGTGCAGGTAGCGCTCGACCTCGGTTTTCAACTCGTCGTCGGTCTGGAAATGTGTTCCACCCAGGTGGGACTTCAACTCAGGAAACAGATGGAATTCACTAGGTGCTAAGTCTGGGCTGTAGGGGGGATGGGTAATGATGTCCCATCCGAATTGGGCCAGGAGACCAGCCGTTAGATGGGCAGTATGGGGACGAGCGTTGTCGTGATGAAAACACACTCCCTTCTCCGATTTTGAATGGCACGACGCAGTTTTCTTAAGGTCTCACAATAACGATCAGCGTTTATTGTTGTGCCGGTAGGCATAAACTCGCACAACAATACACCTTTTCTGTCCCAGAACACACTGGCCATCACTTTGCTGGCAGACAATGTTTGTTTGAACTTGCGCGGCTTCGGCGAATTCGAATGCCGCCACTGACGAGACTTTTCCTTTGTTTCAGTTGTTGTGTAATGTACCCAGGTTTCGTCGCCAGTGACAATTGACTACAAAAATTCCTCACCCTGTTCTGCATAGCGCTCCAGGAATTCGCTGGCCGCTTCAACACGTTACCGTTTATGGTCTTCAGTGAGCATTTTCGGGACCCACCTCGCACACACCTTGTGATAATGCAAATGTTCGACCAAAATCTTATCAATAGTACTCTTACTGACTTCAGGGATCCATTCGCACAGCTCTCGAACTGTCACACGCCGATCTTCAAGCATTTCCTCTTCCACTTTCGCAATTGTTTCGGCCGAAACTGAAGGCTGACCAGGACGCTGTTCATCATGGACATCTGTGCGTCCGTGCTTGAGCTCTCTGACCCACTTTCGCACATTTTTGACGTCCATACACTGTGGCCCATAGACTTCGCATAACTGATGATGAATGTCAATGGGGTTAGTGCCCTTGGCACTCAAAAAACGGATACACTGAACGCAACTCGCACCTGGCGGGAGAAGCAATGGGAACCTCCATCGAGAACGGCTGCCCAGTCAACAATGAGCATTGCAGCGGGCTCGGATTGTTGGAAATTTGAAGGGAGGAGCCAAGCTACACGCCAGTATTGCCGGATCTCGCGTAAAAGTGTTCCCAACTGTTCCAGTGCCTTGGAGACCTTATTTTACGGACACACCTCGTATTTTTATATAATAATTACTTCACTGCATAAACTTCCTAAATAGTATGTATGGTATTAAGTCAAGTAATTAATATAGCATAACAGACAAGAATAAGACAAGAGAGAACTTCTAAATAAGAAATAAGAAATTAACGGTATATAAGCCAACAAGATCAGACACCTCCCACAAAGAAGAGCAGGTCATGACTATTTAGAACACCTTCAAAGAATGGAATTTGTCACAGGAACAGGGTGCCCTCTAAACAAGGAGCACTTGCTACACTGCAGATCTAGCAGGAGTCTACTGGGAAGCAGGAGGACTGTTGGTGTGAAACCAAGCTCCAGCCATTGAAAAACAAAACAACAGGTACGAATCAGCAAACATGATACTGGAAATTACTGGCAATGGAACCAATGAAGCATTTAGAGTCACAGTATTTTCAGTATATTTATTCCATGTTAAAAAATCTGATGTGAAATTCACATAACTTCCTCTGCCCAAATAGAAGTTAGCCTCTTAGTATGGAGCCATTTCCAAGAAAAACGTGACAAAAGAAATTTTGTTCATGTAAAGTCCCCTTAAAATAAGAGAAAGTCGTCACCAATCTTAGTGTCACATCCCCAAAAGGTATCTAACCTAAATGCAAAATTTTGTTTTTGTACGATTTTCCGATACAAGAGGCCGTACTGTAAACAGAACGAATTCAGAGTGAGTGGCTTATAACTACCCTTTAGAGGTATTCTTTAAAAAATGTTTCAAATAAAAGTTTTAGATCTTAATATAAGCAACCCATGTGCAAAATTTAAAGAAAATCGTTAGACCCGTTTTCGAGAAAATTTCAAAAAACAAAAATTTCTTCATATTATGTCCCTTTAAAAATAAGAGAAAAACTCCTTGGCGCGACATCCCCGAAGGGACAAGGCCTACCACCTGACCGCTGTGTCATCTACCTATAGGCAGATGGCAGGATTGGGGGGCATGTGGTCAGCATGCCGACACCCACGGCTGTTAATGGTGGTTCCCATGACCGGAGCCGCTACTTCTTTATCAAGTAGCTCCTCAATTTGAATAACGAGGCTGAGTGCACCCCTACCAGACCTCCCTACCTCAGAAACATCCGAGGAGGTACCGGGGATTGAACCCGGGCCAACGGATTCGTAGTCAGCGACGCTAACCACAAGACCACGCTGGCGGTCAAAAATAAGAGAATACTGTCACCAATATTCGGGTCACATCTTCAGAAGGTACCTGACCCACATACAAGATTTTGTTGTCACATGACTTTGCGTCTAGACTGTTCACAGACAGACACACACACACACACAGAG
The DNA here is from genome assembly GCA_964059195.1 of Ectobius pallidus. Classification (NCBI taxonomy): domain Eukaryota; kingdom Metazoa; phylum Arthropoda; class Insecta; order Blattodea; family Ectobiidae; genus Ectobius; species Ectobius pallidus. The sequence continues at coordinate 165,910,555 of CAXKWD010000004.1, forward strand.
AGAGAGAGAGACAGACAGACAGAGAGAGACAGAGAGAAAGACAGAGAGAGAGACAGACAGAGAAGATTGACAGAGAGAGATAGACAGAGAGAGAGAGAGAGAGAGAGAGGGAGAGAGAGAGAGAGATAGACAGAGAGAGAGAGAGAGAGAGAGAGAGAGAGAGAGAGAGAGAGACAGACAGACAGAGAGAGAGACAGAGTAAGAGAGAGAGACAGAGTAAGAGAGAGAGAAAGAGAGAGACAGAGAGAAAGACAGAGAGAGAAAGACAGAGATAGAGAGAGAAAGACAGAGATAGAGAGAGAAAGACAAAGATAGAGAGACAGAGAGAGAGAAAGACAGAGAGAGAGACAGAGAGAGAGAGACAGAGAGAGAGAAAGACAGAGAGAGAAAGACAGAGAGAGAAAGACAGAGAGACAGAAAGACAGAGAGAGAGGAAGACAGAGAGAGAGAAAGACAGAGAGAGAAAGACAGTGAGAGAAAGACAGTGAGAGACGGAGACAGAGAGAGACAGAGACAGAGAGAGAGAGAGACAGAGAGAGAGAAAGGCAGAGAGAGAGAGAGAAAGGCAGAGACAGAGAAAGAGAGAGACAGAGAGAAAGAGAGAAAGAGAAAGATAGAAAGAGAAAGAAAAAGAAAGAAAAAAGAAAAAGAGAGAAAGAGAGAGAGACACACACACACAAAAAGAGACATGTTTATGAAAATAGTATTTTTATATTCAGGGGACCTCAAAACGTGTATTTATGTTAAAAACAAAACTTCAAATTTGAGGGTTGAAAATAATACTTCCTCTACATATAGTACCTATGATATGGGCAGAGGAAGTAAAAATTATTTAGTCTGAAAGCAAGCCTACTACATCATTTGTTTACATCCTACATTTTCAAGGTGAAGTGTACAGAGACTACTGCATGACTACAAGATATGCTTACCCCATTCTTATCTTCTTCAGAAGAACTGAAATCCTTGTCCCAGTCTTTTTCAGTACCGGCTTTACTTTCAGACTCATTTTCAATAACAGCCAAATCTGAATCACCTTTTGCTCCTGTAACAAAATACAAAACAAAAATATAAAATTACAGTAAGTTCTTTCTCTGCTATAGATAGTAGTAGTATTGTGTTTCAGAGATGTGATGAAAAGCAAGGAGACTATTTTCTCTTCACCTTGCTTGAAGAAAATGTTTTTAGTAATTCTATGGTTTTGTTCAAGTTTTGAATACTAACTGCAAGCACAAAGTACTGAAATATTATTTGAGTAAAAATCCTCTGAAAGATAGCTATAAACTATCCTCTCTCAGATTTTTAAATCCTGTCTCGTGAATAATAAAGCTTTACGAGAAGCTGAGTCACTGAATGTGCATATCCTGCAATGCAGTCACTTACTGTATGTGGGAATGAAGCAAGAGAATCTAATTGTTTATGCTTCGATTAGAGGAAGTCATGTGAGTGGATCGTATCAGATATTTAAAATTAATCTGGAAAACAATCTGACACAGAAGTACAGTGCACGCCGCTTATTGTGATCACTTCAGGATGCAGCCAAATCTGATATATGAGGAGCGTCGAAGCAAAACGCGTTTAGTTCACAAATAATCATTTTTCAGGAATGACGAAAAACTGTTTGTGGCCAAACTATCAAACGAATTTGCAATCATTTTTTTCTGACCAGAATCAGTAATTAATATATAGTTAAATGCATTGGGTGTGTCAAATCATTCTTTTCATTTACATCTTTTATTGATAGTTAAAGTTTCGAAAGTAATGGACTTAACGTGTTTTGACCCAACACTATAATAATAATCATTTAAAAAGATGAAAGTTAGTATTTTACTTAAGAATTACAATCACATCTGATCCCATTAATACAAAGTGAACTATTGCCGAAGTACCAAATTGTCAAAATTTAAACAATTTCTGTTTTTTAAGCATGTTAAATCATGGAAAATCCATGCTTCTCTTCTTTTATTATTGACCGCTAATGACATCTGTTTCGGCGTCTGGTGAATACCGCTTTCATTAGAAGAACACCTGCAAAAAATAGACGTCGTAAAGTTCAATGCACCACCTGTTTCGAACGTGATCACATCTAAAATGTGGACTCAACGTAATTTACACCGAACCAAGTTCTGGACTGAACACGTTTTGCATCGAACCCCATATTTCAGGCTCAATTTTAACGGGGAAAGGTTGTAATTTGGAACAAAAACATTATGTAGTATCGTGCAGAACACCTCAGAGAAAGCAAATTCACAAAAAACTACATTACGATCAGAGGTGGACTTAATGCGTTTTGAACCGACACTCCTCATATAATATTAACCGACTGATAACATTGGCCGAAAGAATTAAATGAAGGATATTTATTCATACATCCGATAGTACGCTACAAAAACAGAATTAAAAGCTATTTATTCATACATACAAGATAATATGTAATTGTGATTCATTGAACCACTCATAGCCTGCAAACGACTATTTTCGCAATCAAAAAGTTTTTATTTTTCCGTTTTTCCCTTGGAGTCCACTAACCAATATTTCATACTCTGTTTTTTTGAAGTTTATTAATCTGTGGTGAACAAAACATCTAACGCCTGTCTGTTCAAGTCTTTTCATTTTACACTAACATGACTGCATATCATCATTGTGACCTTCACAAATCAAAAGCAACAGCTAAACTGAGGGGTGAAACAAGTTTTACTGCTTAAAAGAGAAAGTTAGGGAATGCCATTCCCTCGAATAGGTCATCCTGTGAGCTGGGAACACTACCCTTACTTCTAATATAACACAATACAGTTGATTTAGAAATGAAATCCTTAAAAACAAAATTTTTAATTACATACAATACTTGGACATAAAGCCGCAAAACGGAAAATGTGATAACATAAACCAAATCTTTGATCAAAATTTTTTCAATGTATGAATATTAATCTGTATAAAAGTGATAACATTACCCGACTGATAACATTATTCGCGATTACATTAAGCGGCTTTCAATGTATACGGTTAATGAAATGAATAGTCTATTTTTCTTAGCTAAAAGCAAGTGTAAACAGGAACTCATAGTGGAAGTTGTGTTTGTCGAATATCAATAGGCTTCTTCCCATGGATGTCATAAATGCATATACCAAGTTTCATTAAAATCCAATAAAGCATATTTGAGTTATTGCACGTACAGGCACACGGACAGACATTTTCCTGTCCATCACTCAATCTCGTAAGGTACCATTCTGGCTCTTAGTAACATTTCCTAGTTACATAAACATAACCCATGCTTTACCATGAACAATACAAAAGCAAGCATCTGTAAGGTAGTTATCACGTTTATTGGTGGTTACAATGATATGAAAAACAGATCCTGGCAATACCATAAATAATATCAAATAAAGATATTCTTATTTATATCATAGCCCAGGGAGAGAACCACTGCCTTAATATATTTCTAGCTTATAATGTCATGAAAATTCAAGCAACCGTACAGTGTTTTGAAATATGCAAATCCAAGAATAGAATCTCCAATGAAATATTTACTATATCAACAAAAATAATTATTGCAACATGATCTAGTGGATGAATAAAGAATTTAATTGAATTAAATTTTCAGTACATGGAAGAGGTGACAGCAACAAGAGCAATAAGAACAGTGGTGTACAGACAGACAAAAGGAGTACAGTAGTAGGCCTACATTGAAGGTGGTAGAAGTTAATTTGTAAGATTCTTGCAATAAACAATAGCCAAACCTTGCACACTTGTTAAATAAGGCAAAATAGGGGACAAAACTGATATTAAACTCATTATGTAACAAACTTCCATTCACAAACAGCAGGCTACTAATTCTAGGGGAATTAAAAAGAAAAGTGGAATATACAAAACATTATTTTCCATTGTTTCAGGCACGCAGGTTACCGATTTCAGTAAAATTAAAGAGAGAGAATAGAACACACACATAATTATTTTTCATTGCTGCAGGTGTGCCTTCAGTCCTGTGTTTGGTGAAAGCAGACAGGCTCACTACCATGGTCGCTGCCAGCTAATGAAAAATTAATTGAAAATTACTTAAGATCTTAGTTGTTGGAATGACACCAAGATAATTACAACCAACTCCCGATTATCCGTGGGCGGCTTATCTGGTTTGCAGATCATCCGTGCATGAAAATTTGAATTTCCCACACTTAAGTTTGAATATTCTGCACTTTATTTTGAATGGAAACCTTTAGCGTGCAGTTCAACATTTGACCACAAGAGCGCAGCACGGCTAAACGAGGTCCTACCCCTTTGATCTGCCTCATGTTTATGTGTATCGCTTTGTTATAAAACTTGGGGATATATTTCAGAAGTCAGATGTCTACATTCTGCCAAAGAGAGTGTGAGATCGCCAGAAACCATTAAAAAAAATATATATTTGTGAAGTTGAAATACATATATTTATCAAAAAGAACCCATGGGTTTTGCTATCTGAAACAGGAACAATATTTTGCAGTGACAGAGACATGTATTGATTAGTGAAAAATACTTAGAGTTATTGCTGTATATTGTGAATGCTGTAGTATTCGTCATAAAATATGGTGAAGAAATAACTTAAATTTTAAGAAATGTATTTAAAACTTGAAGTAATGCATTTTTATTTATCTAATTGGCATCAGTTCATTTCATGACTGACCACAGGGGTCCTGAATACGGGTACTGTATGCTTCAGTACTACAATATTAACAATATACAATATAAATAACATAAGTATACAATTAGGCTTTCCTGACTTAAGCGGCTTAACTCAGCTGGAGGAGGATTAATAATCTTCTATTTCAGTGGAATACAGGTGCCTGTGTAGGATACAAAGCGAGTCCTTTATTATCCCCACAAGTATGGTACACACAAGTTAGATTTATAACCATAGGCGTATTTGGTTTATTACTGTAAACAATTTTTTTTAAGTAATTTAGGTCCTTGGTTGTTTGCATCCCAAATATTCTGTATATATTTCAGAATTCTGTTATGAATTTACTGTATGGAAACCAGAGAGGCAAGCAGCTTCATTTATAAATAATGTAGTTTATGGTCGGTTGTTTAAACTCAAACTTCACTTACTTGTTTCTTTTTAAGAATCATGATTTCGATCAGCCTCCTGATCATCCTCAGCTTGTGTCCGACTGTTTTGAATTTCAGTTGTTTGTCCTTGTGATGCTAGAGCGGGTTGTGTGTTCAGTGACTTCTGTGGCAGGTAGAAATTTTGAATGAGGCTACTCTCTATATATGTGTCGAAATTCATCAATTTGTTTTTGTGTTTTTGAATGAAGATGTTCTCCCATGCTGTGAGTTCTGTTGGTCGCTGGATACTTTTTAGTAATTTTGTTTCTTGACTTATGTTGTGGCCATCATTCCAAAAGTGGTGTGCTGCTACAGCTGACTTGTCATACTGTTGGTATTTTATGTGTCTGAAGTGTTCTTTTTTCCTAGTCCTCAAGTTCCTTTTGGTTTTCCCGATGTAAATTTTGTCACAATTTTCACAGCTTATTTGATAAATTCCGGATCTGTTTTCCAATGTCTCGAAATCTTTATTATTTGTGGTTATTAAATTCTTCACATTCTTGTTGTTTTTGTTGGCTAATGTTATGCTGTACTCCTTAAAGATTTTTTGAAATTTATGGTGGTGTTTCGGGTGGTATGTGAATTTCTTGAAAGAGTTCACTTGGTTGTTTACTGGGGATAGAGTGATATTCTCTTTTATCAGTTTCTGGCGAGTGAAATATTTAATTTTCTTGTCAACAAGGCTTTTGGTGTATCCATTTTTGTGGGTAATTTCTACCATTTCATTATATTCTGTCTTGTTCAGGGGAATATTTATAAGTCTGTATGCTAGGCTGTTTATTACTGCATGTTTGTGGGCTGTAGGGTTGAAACTGTCAGAATTAATGAAATTGTTGGAGTGTGTTTCTTTGCGGTAAATGCCAAATTCGATTTTGTTGTCCTTTTTCATAATTTTCAAGTCCAAGAAAGGGAGGCAGTTTTCTTTTTCGGTTTCTAGTGTGAATTTTATCATCTTCTCCTGTAAGTTAAGCAGTTTCAAAGCATCATCTACGTGTTTGTTGTGTACTACTGAAATGATGTCGTCAACATACCTGTGCCAGATGTTGAACATCCAGGGAAATGCTTGGGTTATTTTAGGTTTGAAACTAAAATAACCCAAGCATAGGTTTGAAACTAAAATAACCCAAGCATTTCCCTGGATGTTCAAAATCTGGCACAGGTATGTTGACGACATCATTTCAGTAGTACACAACAAACACGTAGATGATGCTTTGAAACTGCTTAACTTACAGGAGAAGACGATAAAATTCACACTAGAAACCGAAAAAGAAAACTGCCTCCCTTTCTTGGACTTGAAAATTATGAAAAAGGACAACAAAATCGAATTTGGCATTTACCGCAAAGAAACACACTCCAACAATTTCATTAATTCTGACAGTTTCAACCCTACAGCCCACAAACATGCAGTAATAAACAGCCTAGCACACAGACTTATAAATATTCCCCTGAACAAGACAGAATATAATGAAATGGTAGAAATTGCCCACAAAAATGGATACACCAAAAGCCTTGTTGACAAGAAAATTAAATATTTCACTCTCCAGAAACTGATGAAAGAGAATATCACTCTATCCCCAGTAAACAACCAAGAGAACTCTTTCAAGAAATTCACATACCACCTGAAACACCACCATAAATTTCAAAAAATCTTTAAGGAGTACAGCATAACATTAGCCCCCAAAAACAACAAGAATGTGAAGAATTTAATAACCACAAATAATAAAGATTTCGAGACATTGGAAAACAGATCCGGAATTTATCAAATAAGCTGTGAAAATTGTGACAAAATTTACATTGGGAAAACCAAAAGGAACTTGAGGACTAGGAAAAAAGAACACTTCAGACACATAAAATACCAACAGTATGACAAGTCAGCTGTAGCACCACACCACTTTTGGAATGATGGCCACAACATAAGTCAAGAAACAAAATTACTAAAAAGTATCCAGCAACCAACAGAACTCACAGCATGGGAGAACATCTTCATTCAAAAACACAAAAACAAATTGATGAATTTCGACACATATATAGAGAGTAGCCTCATTCAAAATTTCTACCCGCCACAGAAGTCACTGAACACACAACCCGCTCTAGCGTCACAAGGACAAACAACTGAAATTCAAAACAGTCGGACACAAGCTGAGGATGATCAGGAGGCTGATCGAAATCATGATTCTTAAAAAGAAACAAGTAAGTGAAGTTTGAGTTTAAACAACTGACCATATACTACATTTATAGTACCACTTCACTGTAAAAAATCCCACGTAATATATTAAGCTTCATTTATGTTGATAATAAATGATTTTCTTCTTTCTTATTAATAATTTAAGTTATGTTAGCTTGCTTCTAAGTATCCTATATACGTATAACACACACTCCAGAATTATAGCTGTCAATTTTTTGTGTGAAAAACAAATACCAATAATATTATTTGAATAGTGTAACATATTAGTAATAGAATGTTCTTTTCATCAAATCAAAAAAGGAAGTTGGAATTTCAAAATAAGGTAATAAGGTACGAATGGTTTTCTCGTGTAACTATATGCCTAATGCTTAAATATTTTTTAAAATTGTCAGCTTTTTAAAGAAGTATCTACAACCTAGGTTCATACTTTTTGTTTTAGAATTATATTAGGCTACATGAAGTCAGTTGGAGAATTTAATGTTGTACCGGCACGTTGCCATGGTAGCTCAGTTGGTTAGAGCATCGGAACGGAGAGCCGAAGATCCTGGTTCAAATCCCGGCTATGGCATTGAATTTTTCATTCTGACTTCACGTGTCCATTAAGCTACATATATTTCAGAATTACGACTGGCAAGGGAATTTTTATTCTTCGTACTGGGTTCTCACATGCTAATCATTCCAAAACTTTGTTCTCTTTGGTTCGGGTTAAAATATCTACGTGCATCGATAATTCCAGTTTTAATATCGCGTTTTAATGTCATTAGTGTGTTATACAAGTCAGTTATATTTAAAATTATTGTAGATTTTTTTATTTATTTATTTAGAGGAAAAAAAAAATAGCCACCGCCAATTTCCAGTATTCAAATGAAATATACACTTTGACAAATCTCTTCATTATAATATATATTTTTTTAAACTGTCAGATTACAAGAAATATTTTTTTAAATTGTCAAATTGGGTTTTACAAATAATTCAATTTTATGATTTGTTTTAATGTTTGCAATGAAAAAACCTTAAAAATTCCGTTTGAACAAAGTATTCCTAATTTTATTATAGAAATTCTAAATATGAAACAGATATAGTATTTGAATAACAGGGTACTAGCAATAATTTTTATGAAGTTAATAAATTAAGTAGTATTTATAAAATAAATTACTGTCCTTAGTTTTTTTAAGAGTTCCCCCCCCCCCCCCAATAGCTTGAAAGAGAACAAATGGGAGAATGTCTTGCTGGGCGAACTATCCGTGTGATTAAGATATTGGAAACTTGACTATCTACTGTAGATAATGAGAATGCTACTTCTTGGTAAGTTTTATTCTGTGTACAAATTATTAAGATAATGAATAAATTCTGAGGATCTGAAAGTGTTGACAACAGGAGATTTGAAATGACTATTACAATCCATTTGATTTTTTTTATAATTTATAACCATAGTTTTCATAAAGCACATGTGTAGGCCAACACCTCTGTTTTTACACAGAGGATCGCCACAACAATTTTCTTGCATTACGATTGTATGTTTAACAAGGCGGTTCCATTATGTTCAATCCAACGCAGACGACATACTTGAACCTGCCACCTATTGGGAGTCTCTGACTTTATTTTGAATTACCACCACATTATTTTGAATTTCCAGCATTTTATTTTGTCAGATTTTTAATTCCCTGCACTCAGTTTTGACATATGCACAATATGACAACAAAGTGCGGGAAATTCAAAATCTGGCACCCAGTTAATTCTAACACTTGGATTAGCTGTGTTTTTTTTAATTATTCATGCATGTTACTATCCCAATTAACACGCATAATCGGGAGATAGATATTATAAAAAAAAAATTAAACTCAAATGTCATAGGCTGCAGATGACAAAATGCACTATAGATTAAAGGAATGCACTATAGGAATAAAGGCCCTAAAAAGAGGAAAAATGGTGAAAGAAAATTGCCTCCATTCTTCTCACATTGTGGTTTCTTTCACACGAGCTTTAATTTGTCCTTAAAAAAAGTGCACACCTACAAATCCTAACCATAATTATAACAATGCTAATCCTGAAAGAAAAGTCATCATCATATTCTTCATGGTTTAGGCTAAGTAGCCCGTTCCGGCGAAGTCATAAGTGGAGTCCATCTTTTACGGGGGCGGCCAATGTCTCTTCTACCTCTCGGGTTATATAGGAAAGCTCTCTTTGGTATTCTATCAGAGTCCATTCTCATTAAATGTTCTGTCCAATTCTTTTTGTATATGTTAAGTATATCCTCAATCTTATATATATTTAATTCTTCTCTGATGGTTTCATTTCTGATTCTATCTACTCTTGTGCATCCTTTAACATTTCGGCTGCTTGTATTTTGCTTCTGTCTTTTGGTTTAATTATCCAGTTCTCGCTTCCATACAACAGTGAAGGAACGGCCATTGTTTTGTAAAGTTTTAGTTTTGTCTCTTTCCTTGTTTTATGTCCTAAAGTTCTTTTGATGGTTCCACATATAGCCTGAAATTTTATTTTGTTTTTGCACTCCTTAGCTAGTAAGTGTTACTTACGAAAGTTGTTTACATGGATCGTAAGTTGACATTCCCACACAATCGTGTTGCTAAGGCCGTTGCGATGAGGTTAAATTACTTACGGTCCAAGCGCTACGTCATAATTCATTACGATACACTTCACAATACATGCCTTTATGAACAAGGCCCCCAGGACAAATATTCGGTTCCCATAACAACAAACACATGCGAATCACTTTCTGAAATTAACATCTCTCTTCAAGAATGTATACACATAATATTTTCAGGTAATATCACAATTAATATAATTAAATTGATATAAGTAACCGTCGTGCAAAAAATAGCATGCAACACACGGGCCGTAAAGGTATTTACGGGTCTCGAAAACTTAAAAACCCGAGGCGCAGCCGAGGGTTTTCAATCTGTTTCCTCGACCCGTAAACGTGCCTTACGGCACTTGTATCGCAATATACTATATCTATATCTCTGATTTCTTGGTAAGTTATGTCACATCCTAAATATTTAAAATGTGAGACCTGTTCTACTATCTTATTTTCTATGACAATTTTAGATCTAATTCCAAATTTACCAATAAATGCTATTACTTTTGATTTATTTATGGAAATTTTGCAATTATATCTATTGGCTATAATTTAGAATTCATATGTTAATATTTGAAGATCTTTTTCAGATTCTGCCAGGAGTACTACGTCATCTGCGAACAGTAATGCATTTATCTTGTTCTTACGATCAATTGAGATGCCTTAATTATTTAAAAGTTTTTTCCATTCTACTAGAATGTCGTCTATATACACATTAAATAATATGGGTGATCGTGAGCACCATTGTTTAACTCCTTGGTTTGTTTTAAAAGATATCTTATGACTTCTGGTCAGTTTAGGGCCAATATAAAATATTTGTTTTGTAATATAAACTTTTAACAGTTTCTATTAACTGAGTAGGGAGGCCTTTATTTTCTAAGATTTTTCAAAGCATTTCTCTATTTACTCTGTCAAATGCTTTGTGTAAGTCTATAAATATTAAATGAGTCTCCAGATTTTTCTCTCTTCTTTTATCTATTATTTGGTTTAGTGTGAAATCACCATCAGTGCAAGATCTTCCTTTGCGAAATCCATTTTGCTCCTCTGATAACGAGACTTCGACAATCTTTTGTATTCTCTTTGCTATTATTTTAGCATATATTTTATATCACTATTTAATAGTGTAATGACTCAATAATTTGCTGTTTGGTTTCGATCTCCTTTCTTGTATATTGGTTTGACTACTCCTTGTCTCCATGAAACTGGTATATAATGTTTTACCCAACACATGTTAAGAAAATGCAAGAATCTTATTTTGGAAAAAGTACCTGCATATCTGCATATTTGTATTACTACTGACAAGCGAAGTCAAAAGCCGGATGGATACGCATTAACGGACAAGGCAAGAAATGGACAATGAAAGAAAAGTAACATTAAAAAAAATTATATAGATTTTTTTATGAATAAAATTAGGAAAGAAGTACAAAAACATAATTCATATACTTTTTTTCTTTTTCAACAATTTTATAAACATTAAATTTTTTTAACACCAGACATTATATGGAGGGAATACTAATGAAAATACAGTATATTTGGCTAACAAGAGTTGGATAACAAGATGCAAGTTCTCTGAATTTTTAGGTTTTTGTGAAATTTGTATTTTAAACTTACCTTCGGCATTAAGCGGTAGTGGATCAGGTCCTATCTTCTCAAAGTTTATAACTACTCCACTCTGAACTTTCTGCACCAGGCTGTCAATACACTGCATCAACATGCGATGCGATGTTATGCAATACGATCTACCTGCAAACATTGCAATTAGTTTATTCATAACTAGAGAATGACTCTCTAAATATGTTAAATCTATCTTCAATTTGAAAGCGAATCTGTACAATTTACATCTATGTGACTGAAATGCTGCAGTTTTGTTCCCTTTTTCCGCCTTTTTTTATATAAATGCCTAATTGACAAAATAAATGTCTTTTATTGCCTTTTTTATTATTATTTATTCCTTTATTATTAAAAATTGCCTACATGTGCATTTAATTTATTTCTGTAACTGCTACAATGAATGTGATTGCACCAAAATTATGTTATTTATTACCTTCCTGTTAGTTTATATTCTCTTTACAAGCAACAATGAGTGTTGCCATCAAAAGAGGTGACAGTAGGTAAGGGTTTTAATCATCGCTTGTGTTTACTTGGCTTCATATCGGATCATACCTCCTTCAAAAGGAACAAGGATGCTGGAGCTGAAACGTGGTTCAATTATTGTTCTAAATTTCTCTTACTTTCAGTTTTCATTGCAACATTGTTGTGCAAGGTAGCTAGTAACATGCTGGAATTCAGTGTTCCTTTATGCAGTAAATTGCAAAGTTACATTAATACTTTCGGATCTAACATATTTTCTACTGATGGTAAAATACTTCTGTGCAAAATATGTCAGCAGTCGGTGAACATTAAAAAAAAATCTATAAGGTGACAGTTCTATAGCAGTAGACAGATACCCTACAATAGTTCACCGTTCTAGATCTGCTCCAACTAGCTCTGTAGATGTAAGATTTGAGGCTTTCCTGGCGAATCTTATGTAGAAAATCTTCTCGGGTTTGCAGCCAGGTGAGAAGTTTGTTGTGGTCGAACGTTTCCGAGGCTGACGCTGCCTCCATCATCCTCCTCCTCCTCCTCCTCACTTCAGATTCCCTGAGGATGGAGGCAGCGTCAGCCTCGGAAACGTTGGACCACAACAAACTTCTCACCTGGCTGCAAACCCGAGAAGATTTTCTACATAGCTCTGTAGATGTTGAGAGGCCATTTTCTCAGATGAAAAATGTATTATCTGACAGGAGACTCAACATTATAAAAAGCATTTGATTGTCATGTGCAACCAATAAGCCAATAAGGCATTGCAATGCATAGGCCTTCAAGAAACATTTTAATTTTTTCTGTCAAGTGCAATTAGCATTTTGTTTAAAACTTTGGAACTCCTTCAGAATAGAGTAGCCAGCAGTGAGGTATGCCAAGCCATTAGCGACCATGCCCCTCTGAGTCGCACAGAACAGCTGGTGCAAGGATAAAATTTCCTGTTGCAGAAGAGATTCAATGAGATATATAATAAACCTCGCGCTTTTCAGTACATTGCTCCTAAACTAATATAACTGTTCCTAACCTAACATAACCTGTCACTGACATAGAATTTAGCTGTCATTAATTAACTTAATGTAGAAGCTTTTTTACCCTTCCACATCTTTTGTAAAACATGGCACGAACCCCAAGCTATTCAGAATACCGCTGCTAAACTAACATAACATTCCTAACCTAACATAACCTGTCACTGACCTAGAATTGACCTATCATTATTTAACTAAATGCAGAAGCTTTTTACCTTTCATAAAACATAGTTACAACCGTCGTTTATCTGCTGAATTCAATCGGCATGTAGTCATGTTTGTAATATTGGCTACATTGTAGACTTGGTCCCACTTGGTGCAGCTGGGACAGTGGTCACCTTATTCTCAAGTTTAGCGAAAACTTTAAAGTAACTTTAAACATATAATACAACATGATGTTAACAAAAACAGCTGCTTGTGCGGTTGTTTGAATAGTGCAATCTAATAAATAAATAGGCATAATGTAAGGTTTTTCTATATTGCCTTTAATAGCCCATTTTAGCTATTTATAATGCCTTTTTGCCTTCCTATTTCAATGATTTATAATGCCTAAACTTCCGGTCTCTGTTCATAACATACAGTTCTCATACAACTAATAGAGAAGAGATTTATCAACTTTTAAGGATCTAACTTGTAGGATACTAAACTTCAAAATACCCAAAAATTAAATTAGATCACATTAATAAACAAATGGGGTAAAATATGCTCCACAAACTTTCTCACATGTACATATTCAGATTTGCATTATTAATATTTTTTGGGGGTTTTGAGATCTACAAGATTTTGAGAAACAGGTTTGTTAGTGTGAATTCCAGTAGCATTAGCAGCAATGGAGGGGCATGAAAGAGGGGGTTATAGGTGAAACCTGTCTAGAACCAGTTTGATGTGCTATAGTTTATGGCAAGTGGCACATGGCAAGTCTCAAAACTCATCCCTAGTTTACCGTGTGCTTTAAAATATGAGAACATTATGTTTCACAACAATTAATCTTAGCTTCCTTGTTACTTCAAGCTCACAAACAAAACGGCATGTCACTTATCCGAACTAATTGAGACTGAGGGTGGTTTGGATTTTCAGTTTGTTTTGATTATTGAGTATGTGCAAAAATAACACTTAGAAATTTAAAGAAAATTATAATAACGGAATGAATAATGATACAGTTACATACCTTAATGGAAATTAATTCTTTCCTGCACCACTCCCAAAATTAATTTGTTTACTAAACCAAACTCAATTGTCACTTCCTCAGACAACAGACTGTTGCTTCACTTTGAATTCCAAACCAACAACAAATGTGAAATGTTCGGTTTGCTGAGGATTTGGTTTATAATACAGTATAGGAATTTACAAGCCATCCATGAGAATAAGCTGCTACCACCAGCACCGTCTTTCACTATGCAGATAGCATTCTCCTGTCTATTCCAGCTCATCCTTTCCTGCAGTATCGTGTTAAACCTTCAAGATATTATGCTGAACTCCAGTACATATTGAAAGTAGTACAGTAAATATAATATAGCAGTAAGTAGGCAATTGTAACTTGCACTGACTCAACTGCCCGATCTTGTGATATTACGATGGTAGCTCTCTGCAACTATGTAAATGTAGTATGATCATCCTTTATTGGTATCATAAGGATCCAGAAAACATAAAAATAATAAATAAAAATACCGTTATATGAAAGGTGATGGTTTGGAAGTCAGCAGTCTGGATGACTGACGTTCAGATTAGTGACATTCTACTGTACTTTCATATCTCAATAGTTGTTAATTTTGAGAAAAAAAATGTGATTAAAAAAAAATAATAATAATAATAATAATAAAAAAAAAGAAGTTATTCATACAAACATTTCATGTTATCTTCTACCCTAGTTGAGATAGCCAAGAAAAACTCAAAATGAACATGATTAAATTACCATAAGAAAATGAATTACTTGTATGAATATAGCTGTTTTATAACTCACTTAACCACAGCCGAGTCAATATTTCCCCTTCCATGGTCTCTTGCTATAGGACTGTAGGCACCATCTCCCATGCATGAGTTCACATAGCATGCTTTGCTTCCACTTTGCATTCACAACAATCCAATGTCACATTTCAGAGTAATTCCCAAAAGGAGGCAACAGTGACTGGACAGGTTCTAACAAATAAGTGCTAACACATTAACCCTTCTATTGTTTCAGACCAGATTTTGCTAGATAAAGTGCACGATAATTTGTTTTACTCTATGTCTATTTACCGTTTTGTAATAATATAAATTAATACACATTTTTGGAACGTGGATAACTAATAATCTGTGATTCAATTATTTTGTATGGGAAAATTTGCTTTCTTATACAATACTTTGGAATACAAGAATATTTACACAACAAGTTGTGCTTGCAATCCAAGACTTTACTGTATGTACATTTTAGAATAGTATACCATCACTTGGAAACTTCCACTGCTAGCCACTAGACATAATTATCTAATACGTTATAGGCGTCATTACCTCCAGTCACTTCACACATGGCATCTATGGGTGAACTGTCACTTGGAACCAGACCAATATCTCTGTCCTGCGCAGGTGTCCCTGACAGCCTCAACACCAGAGAAAAAAGCCGTTGGTCCCAGCGAAATGGCTCACGGGTAAGCTCTGAACCTGGTATTGGAGAATGCATTGGCAGGTTGAACTGTAACACACCCACAATGTCAGAATAAATTTGTGAAATCAACCTTAACATTATTAAAAGTATAAAATATTATATTCAGACAAGAAAAAGTTATGTTTATGTTTCACCCTTTACTTTCCACACACACCATGAGATTCCTGAAATTAAAACCCACAAAAAATAGAAAAAAGGCTTTAAACATAAAAAAAGCTAAATTGTAAACTTGCTGTGTGCCATGGATCTTTAAGAATTTGAGTTGTAACAAGAAAGCAACCTGTACATATCAACAAATGTTCCCTTTTCAGATTATATAGACCAACACAGAGGCTTTTATTAATTAATATCTTCTGGATCCCATAATAAAATAGAATACTGTACAGATGTATACAGCAAAATATGTACTATCTACTACCATTTAATAACTCTGGGAAACAGAATGATGCTGCCAACACAATACCAAACGAAGTTTAAATAAATGGTGCAAAGCATATTTAACAAACTTTCTCATTTGCATGTTACAATTAGTATTACTGAGGTTTTTATGTAGATAAAATATTGTGTGGTAATTTTCTAAAAAATTAATATTAAATCTTCAGGTTTAAATACATTTGGGGATCTTACAAAATTATAGATACAATATTAACTCTCCTCACAGCAACACAAATAGTAAACAGTAAATAAGTAAATAATTGGTCAGCTTATCTTTTTAGATTTCTAAGGTCAGTAAAAGAAAATACTGTGGAAATTCCACGAAGTCAACATTATACACCTCAGACCTATTTTAACTTTTGAATAAATAATACTGAATCTAGACACTTGTGTGTTTTTATTTTTTTATTAAAATTTATTTAAGATATACCAATGTATATTTAGACCTACTATTTTCCTCAGGTTAATTATGTGGATTATGACACAGGTATATTACACTAACACAACAATTAATCATAACTTTCTTGTTACTGTGAGTTAATAAACAAAAAATAGCATTATTCATTTTTCCACAAGATGATTCTGAGAATTAAACATCAGAGAGATGCACATAGTGGTATGTACATCATAAACAAGAACAATGCTTAAAAACACTCTGAAACACAAAATTTTAATTGATATTTAAGAGACAGACCATGGCACATGTTACCAGATAGAACAAAGGTTAAGGGACCAGGCTAGACTCACCGGCCAGCCATACAGCAGCCATTAAAAGCCTCCAGCCAGCCAGTCTCTAGCGCTGCAACACAACATTTATCTAGTCAGTGTATTCTTGCAGCTGAAAATGCCCTAATTTCGCAAATAGAATTTTTTTATGCACAGAATTTTTATAAAATTTACCAAAAGATTAATTAAATGTTAACAGGTATTAGAAAATCTCATATAATTAACTTGAATTTGTTATCAAATTATTAAACAGCAGAAATATTTTAACATGTTCACTGATGTATCACAAATTCATAGAAAAATCCATAGAATTTAACAGCACACAAAAAAAAAAAGGATTCTACGAAAATCAAGTTGAACAGTAAGAGCACTTGTTAATAATAAATCATAATTTAACCCACGACTGGTCACTATATTGACATTTTGTTCACAGTAAACTGAAACCATGATTATTGCACAATTCCTCACGATAAGCCTGATTTTCATTGCTGCTGACTTTTTAATCTTTCTCTACAACACCATATATTTTGGTAACTGCTTGTCTCTTTTCAAGATCTCACACTGCCATGAGTGACTCGTACTAAGGGGGTTTTCCAGAGAAAGTGGAGGATTATTTCAGCTATAAGTTCTTGAAAGCCATTCCTTTGAATTTACATGAGAACTATAAAAACTTTTTCTCAAAGTTCCCAAATTGGTAATAACATTACCCTGCAAAAAGTGTATTGTAAGCAAAATGAACAGATGCAATTACTCATGCAACTTTTTACCTAGTGATCACTCATGGGTTAAACTCCATCTGAACAAATGTAAAAATCACATTACTGTTTCAAACAAATATTACTTATAAAAAGTAAATTTCAAAGCTTTAGAAATATTTGTTCTTATGAGTACTTTTAGCTTAATTATAGCATTCATTTTGTGAGACAAAATGTGATTATAGTAGGATTGTTCCAGCAAACAAAAGAGAATAGCTTGAGAATTTGTTACACTGAACATGTGCGATATATCAACAGCAACTACAAGATCAATGACAGTTTGGTCAATATTAACTGACATTTACAAATCAACAGGAATCCTGTTAAATGAATAGTAGTTGTTATAGAAAATATAAACAAAACCATTAAAGCATTGTAAGAAAATAAATCAAATGAAATTATTTCCATACAAAGTGTGTAAAAATGAACATCACTGACACACTTTGCGTTTCATTCCCGAAGGATGCACAATCCAAATAAAATCTTATGTATTGTACTCACATAATTTTCTTTACCCTAAGCATGGGCAATTTAAATCAAAGTACAAACTCAGTTGTTTCAGCTTAATGTAAATATTTATTGTTTACCAGGCAAGACTGAGTTTCTTTAAGCAGTGCCTCATCAGAGAATTTTTGCTTAAAAATGTTTTAAAAAAGTTTTATCTTTTACTATAAGCATCATGTAGAGCAATTAATTTGAATTGTTAGAGCCCTTTTCGAGAAAACCGAGGGAAAAAAATTGTTACACTTTGAGGCATTAAAAGTAAGAAAGAGTAGTCATGAATCTTTGTGTCACATCCCCAGAATGTACTTAACCCAAATATGAAAATTTGTTTTTATATGATTTTTCGTTGTTGAGCTATGCTGTTCACAGACATGTTCCTAAAAATAATATGTTTTGAATCAGTGGACTTCTAAACATATATTTACGTCGAAAACATGACACTGACTTTTAGGGTCGAACACAATAGTTCCTCTACCCGTACTATAGATACTCCTATACTTATGGTAAATAAATATGAGTTCAGGAAGTAATGTTTGGTTATATTATAAAAGTGAAAAGTTAGCAGAACTTAAGGCATAAGAAAAATATATTACTGCTACTTACATCTGAATTTGAACTATATGAAATACCATAATAGTTTTATTGATAAACTTCATTTCTAATAATATTGATATTATCAGAATTCATTAATATGAATTGTGTCCCTAATGTTGTTTGTAATTAAAAGAGAGTTTTGAAAAGTTCCGCCTTAAAGCACTAGTATATTGGCAACATCTAGGATCTGATGGGTTGCTGATTGAAGAAAAACATTTGCAACTTAATTATATTTTATACATAAAAAATAGTGATACATTCATAAGATTTAAAATCTAGTTGTCAAACTTAATATGCGCTTTACCTCTTTTTTAATATATAAATCCAGTGGATGTCAGACTTCTCCACTCACGACGTTTCAACCTGAACTCCCAAGTCTGACATCCACTGGATTTACACATAAAAAAAGGTAAAGCGCATATTTTGATTACAACTGACATCTAACTGTTTGTTTTGATTGATATATGTAAAATCTAAACATAAGTACAAATTCAACTACTTGTTTTCATTGACATACACGAAGTCAGATAATGTGCATTATTGTGATAAACACCACAATTAAAATGTATGTTATTTATACTAGCTTCATCTTGTGCATTTGGTTCAGTGAACAAGTTTGTATTCATGTTGTTTATGTAATCTTGTGACTAGAATTTTGTATAAGTATTTTATTACTCACTTAGCTAATTTGTTTTAAATTTATATAGGCCTACAATTAGGACTAACATTCAATTCTTTCAATTATGGTCATATTGTGATTCATATACAGAGTGGCACATGAAATGTCATACACTGAAAATATGTAATAAAACGTTTAATTTTGGGTTTAGAACTTTCAAATTTTATGACGATTAGCCTTAGTCCATGCATGGTTCGTTAGAAGGCAGCACTTGTCAATGCCGTGCATGCGTGGGGTCAACCGATTCGATTTTTGAAATATTGCTCATTGTGCACATTTAACATTGTTATTATTTGTGAAACATGGCGGACAAGAGCCAGTTGACGCTCGGATAGAAAGTGAAGACGGTGTTGTTTTACACGGAGATTTCCAGTCATGGAATCATTGGGCCTTTCTTTTTTAACGTCACTATTAACAGTGCGTGCTACATGGGCATGTTACAAAATAATTCTCTTCCGCACCTCTATGCAACAAGGCTACCAATGGAGACACAATAGTTCATGCAAGATGGAGCTCGTCCTCATACAGCAAACCCTTGTTCTTGATTTCCTGCATGAATATTTTGGACCACGTGCAATGTCCCATCGATATCCAGAACGTTTTCAGGGCGGTTCAATATGGCCGCCACACAGCCCGGATATCAATCCCTGTGACTATTTCTTCTGGGGATACTTGAAGGAGACAGCCTATCGCAATAAACCTGAAAATCTAATGCAACTGCGAGCGGCCATCACAACTTTCTTTCAGGGACAGTCAGAAGACTTGTGTTGTAGAGTGGTTACAAACATCAGGGTTCATCTCGAAGAGGTGATAACGCCAACAAGGTGGACATATTTAACACGTCCTGCATGCTCGTTAATCATGCACATTCAGGGGAGTAATTTAATATAAAATTGTATGACATATTTTGTATATTAAAAATTATATAAACAATCTAAACTGTATGACATTTTGTGCGCCACCCTGTAGTTCAATATAGTATAGCTTATGTGCACTGTAACATAAACAGACAAAACTGATTATTGATGTTAGTAAATTTGATTTGTATAAAACACACTTTTTCAAAGTCTGTTATGTTGACAATTAAAACTATTGTAAGATGTTCTTTAAAATTATGATTTAGTTCTTTGTCTCAGCAATCAATCTGAATAGGTGTCAAATTTGCTGTGAGATGCATTTCAATGCTCTATTGTATCATTTCAATTACCTCGGAATGTAATTATTAAGCGAACAGAATAGTTTTCAATGTTTAATGTTGGATGAAAACTTCTGTATTTGCTGTAGTTATGGAAAATTCTGTATTTACTTTAAGTTGTTGAATGTATTCCTGAGTAGACTACTGATTGTGGGAGCTGGACGGCTACTAACTTTTTGTTTACCATTAGAGCATGGAATGAAGTTCATGTATAGTTCGAAAAGGCAATTGTGGTCTATTGTGTTTTCATTTATGATACTTTGTTTGTGTAAATATATTTTTAGTGCTTCGAATGTGTTCATTTTTGGGCTTTTCGTTTGTTTGTGTAAGTGCTTAGCAAATGCTGACTTGTTTCTATTGTATTTAAAATCTGTAATATGTTTGTTAAATCTAAGTATGAATGTACGACCAGTTTGGCCAATGTATACATTATTAAAATGTGTGCATTATACTTTGCATACTCCTCTTTGAACATATTGGTTAGCATTATTAAGTGCCAGTATGGTACTTTATGAGATTGTGTGGGGGACGAAAAATGTCTGTCCGTCTGTGTGTCTGTACGCGCTCTAACTCAAATACGCTTTATCGAATTTTAATGAAACTTGGTATACGCGTTTATAATGTCTATGGGAAGAACCCTATTGAAATTGGACCAAATCGGTTCACCGGTACCGGAGTAAAACCCAATTTAGTGTATATTTTAAAGGCGCCATAACTCACATACGCTTTATCGGATTTTCATGAAACTTGGAATACCTATTTATAATGTCCATGAGAAGATGTCTATTGATATTGGACCAGATTGGTTGGGCAGTACCGGAATAATGCCCAATTTAGTGCCTTTTTATGGTAATATATCACAAAGGCGTGGATAACTCAAATACGCTTTATCGGATTTTCTTGAAACTTGGTATACGAATTTATGACGTTTTTGGGTACAAGCCTATTGAATTAGGGCCAAATCGGTTGATCGGTACCGAAGTAACGCGTATATCAATATTAATTTTGTAATCAATATTCTTTCAAGGCCCACAATGTAAGCTTATTAAAAAAACTTAACAAATTGCCAATCGTTCATTCATATTGTTAGCAGCCTTCATTGATTTGTTTCTTCATAACGATGTCAGTGTGGCTAAATAATAACTTAAATAAACGATTTATAACAACTAGCCGTTGAATATTGATATTATAATGTGTATTCTATGGTTATGTAGACTACCGATATTTACATTAGGCTATATTTTACTGTGAGTATTTTTCTTATCGTTCCTGTGCAGCAATATACCTAATGTAATTCCTGACAGATAGATTTCATATGCTTATTATTCATTCATAACCTTTAAGGCTGCTTTAAATTGAAACAGAGATATCAGCGAATCGTAGGTCTATTGCATCATTATTATTATTGCCGGCACATTTTGTTTTTGGAGTTAACTCGGACATCTATTACAAAAATAACTTTTATGCATGGGCCTATCATAATTGCGTGTATCACTGATTAAAAAAAACATACTGGCACTTGGTTATATCAGTTTACCTGATTTTATTGTTTGTATTATTATGCAATTTCTGTTTAAAGGCACTGTTAACTTAAAATCATGTGACTCTCAGAATAAATATTTTGTTTAGTAAAATACAGCAGTGAAAACCCCATGTATCTATGATGTTTTGTTCTCGCAGATTCGAAGAACTGATGCAGCTTTTAACGCAGTGATACCACAGATCCCAAACTGTCCACACGCTGTTCACTGCAATAATTAAATTTCGGGCAAAATTAAATGAGACCAAGTTAAATGATATTCGAACAAATATTTGTATTGTAAAGTTTGTTTATAAGCCCAGTTCGATATTAACGAATCCCCTAACAAGTCCGGTTTCATTCACTATTTAGTGTTCCTTTTTATGATAACAGCAATATCATTAGAACAGTGGTCTAATTCGTGGTACGATGCAAACTATCAAGGGACTTACGGAGAGAGCCTAAAGGGATAACAGAGAAGAAATGTATTTTGATGAGTCTGTTAGAAAATTGTATTTTTTTGTGTTTATTTCTCTCTCTCTTTTTGTAGAGAGGGAAATCAGATTATATGCATTTAGCAGCACTAACTATATGACTACACATTCCTCCAATTAAAAGGTGTTATTGTGTTTTTTAAGATTTCTACTGGTAAAATGACAAGTGTCGAATCCAGTAGACTCTTGTAATTTTCTTGGTACAATAAATATATCAATATCAATTAAATTTTGTATGGCCAAGCAATTTGTGTCTCATTATTAAGTGCCAGTATGGTACTTTATGAGATTGTGTGTGGGGACGCAAAATGTCTGTCCGTCTGTCTGTCCGTCCGTGTGTCTGTACGCGCGATAACTCAAATACGCTTTGTCGAATTTTAATGAAACTTGGTATTCACGTTTATAATGTCCATGGGAAGAACCCTATTGATATTGAACCAAATCGGTTCACCGGTACCGGTGTAATGCCCAATTTAGTGCCTACTTTAATAGATTATGGTGCATTTCTAATAGAAAGGCGCCATAACTCAAATACGCTGTATCGGATTTCCATGAAACTTGGTATACTCATTTATGATGTTCATGAGAAGTGCCCTATTGAATTTGAACCTAATCTGTTGACCGGTACCGGAGTAAACCCCAATTTAATGTCTACTTTAAAGGCGCAATAACTCAAATACGCTTTATCGTATATTTATGAAACTTCGTATACGCATTTATAATGTCCATGGGAAGACGTCTATTTATAATAGATAAAATCGGGTGACCTGTTTCGGAGTAATGCTCAATTTAGTGCCTATTTTATGGTAATATACGTATTCGAAAGAATTTATAAAAAAAAATGAAAATCAATTATCTTGACAACACTGCCTATTGTTTTACTGTTATCTTATAAGGCCTTGGAAATTAAAATACAGGTAGCAGGCAAGCAATCTTATACATAAACACATATAAAAGGGCGAAAGAAGTCACGAAGGGAGGCCCACAAGGCTCGTGTTCAGGACCAGGCTATTGGAATATATTATACAACACTGTACTTAACCTGAAGTTTACATCGCGAACAGAGATAATAGCTTTTGCCGACGATTTACTACTTATGGTAAAGGGCAGAAGCATAGTTGAAGTGGAGAATTATGTCAATCAAGATATAAAGAAAATTGAATTTTGGGCAAAACAAAACAAGGTGAAATTTAACAACACAAAATCAAAAGTAATGGTGATATCTAAAAAGAGGAATGCACAAAATGAGGGAATAAATATATATCTCAATAACAAGAGGCTAGAGCAGGTAACGGATCTGAAGTACTTGGGGATTTATATTGATCAAAAATTCTGTTTTGATAAGCACATCGATTATCTCCATGACAAATCTATTCGTTTAATACATAGCCTATCGAAAACTGCTAAACTGAACTGGGGGCTTGGAAACCAGGCATTAAGCACTATTTACAAAGGAGCTCTGGAACCCATCCTCACATATGGAGCACCTGTCTGGGAAGCAGCCCTAAAAAAACAAAAGAATCTAAGGAAATTGTACCGAATCCAGAGACTTTTCAACATTAAAATATCGAAAGCTTATAGAACAATCTCCTTTGACGCATCCTGTATATTGGCTGGGATTCAACCTATAGACCTTACTATTGCAGCAAAATGTAAAATTTACAAAACAACTCACGGAGAGGGAGATTATGATGCACCCATTAAACCAAACAGTTGGAATCACCCTGCAGAAAGAGTTCGTATCGAAAACACTGAAGAAAACAAGCCATACACAGTAGAAATATATACGGACGGCAGTAAGACGGGTGGAAAGGTAGGAGCTGCAGCAGTGATCTACACACGAGGAACAGTCACTCGACAGTTGAAATACAAGCTCCACGATGACTGCTCTAACAACCAGGCAGAGCAAATAGCTATCCTGAAGGCCCTCCAAGAACTTCTAGAGATTGACGGATTTAGAATTGAAGACAGAACTGCAGCCATATACACCGATAGCAAGGTCACCCTATCAATACTTCAGAACAACTACAAATGGAATTCCATAGCAGCAGATATACTAAACACTACGAGGAAGCTTAAAAACCAGAACTGGACTGTACACTTCAATTGGATTAAAGCTCATGTAGGAATAGCGGGAAATGAACTGGCAGATCAGTTAGCCAAGGAAGCAGCAGATGAAAACCAACAACCCATATACAACAAAGTACCTAAATCCACCATAGTGTCAAGAGCCAATAATGACGCAATTCAGCTGTGGCAAGAATGATGGAATAACACAACAAAAGGAGCTTTAAGCAAGACATTCTTTCCATCAGTAGAAGAACGATTGAAATTAAAATTGCCCCTAACTCCAGAATTCACAGCAGTAGTAACAGGCCATGGGAAAACTAACTATTATCTAAACAGATTTCATATAATAGAGGACCCCATATGTACTTGCAACAGAAGTCCACAGACAGTAAACCATCTCATCTACGAATGCACAGACAAACGCCCGCAAAGAGAAAAGCTAATAAATGGAATCAGGAAAACAGGAGGTGCTTGGCCAGTAAGACCGGATCAGCTAATAAAGAAGCACTTGAGTGAATTCCACAGATTTGTACAAGCCATGAACCTGTAAATATACTTGTATATGAAACAACCACGAAGCTATAGGTTTTAAAACAATTTAATTTTTACTTTTGAAAATATGTAATTGATAAATTATGTAAAGGAAGTTAATATGTATTATATGTTGGATAAACTAAGTAAATAGGCACAAATTAGGTTAACTTTATATATGTAATTGTCAATTAAGCTAAATCAGTAAATATGTAGGCCATCTAATATTCTACTGATATAAGTAATATGTAACTCAAGTAATTTAGAAATGCATAGGATAATGAATTTATAATTTTATAATATGTCAAACAACGTAACTCAATTGTAATTAAGCTGCTAAAGCATGTAATGTCGCCACGGTGATGGGGCATGCTGATAATTAATAATAATAAAAAAATAAAAATAAAAAAAAATAAAAGGGCCAATACTGCAACATTACTTGGAGAAGGACTCAACAATAAATATGCCTTAAGGGCCCATAGATTCACCACAGACAAAGAACTGAAGGAAGTGGTGCATACATGGCTTGCTACTCAGCTGAAAAACTTTTTTTCTGAGGACATCATCAGATGCTTGTGCAACAATGGATCAAGTGCACTGACAAGCATAGGGACTATGTTGAAAAATGAGTTAAGTGAAAGTTTTGTATTGTTGCAATAAATTTACAATAGTGTGGATACTTATTGACTTATTCTCGTAGCAGTGGTGGTCATTTCGTATTCGCAGGATACTTCATTAAAGCGAAGAGCTTTCACGCCAACAAATTATTTCAATCCTGATTGGGAAACTATGTACTTCTTTAGTATTGTAGAGTATTGTAGTGGTGGTGGCATTTATTTACTTTGTCCTAAGATGTTCAGCTGGAGCTAATCACCTTGAAATGTAATGATACTGAATTGACTAACAGTTACAGGAACAGAGGAAGTTCACTATACTTCTACAGTCTATTTCCTAAGTCACTGTTTAGCTACTATAAGGGGGCTGTCACACTGGATTGATCGAGGGACAGCGTCCGACCGACAGGTATAACGAACCTATAGACAGCAGTGGTATCAGTCACATAGCATCGATCAACAACGAGGGTGAGAGATCATCTGGTCTGTGAAATCAAACCTGTCCGTTTTTCAATCGCCAGTCGATGGCCAACTTCGTACCCACCTGAAGTTCAGAATTGATGTTGGAAGATTTAACTTACACAATAATGTCTTTTAAACTTATATTTGAATGAAATATAATTGCACGAATCATTTAAGGCATTTAAAACGATATCTTCTTATGTCGTTTAATTTTAAAAACACAAAAATAGATCGAGTTGTAAGCACCTAGCGGTGGGCGATCGAACTTCAACAAACAACAAACCTCTTCGCTCGGCGACTGATGGAAGCTTGAAGTAAACAGATGTAGCCTGATATAGTAGGCATAATATTAAACCTTACGTCCCAACACATGTAGTATGATAATGTGCAGGAAATAGGCATTCGTATTCCTAATAAGGTAATATACTTTACCTCTAATATACAGTGATGAGTAGACCTAGTAAAATCATATAGGTACATAACCTATAATATTTTCGTTGATCGATGACGCTTGATGCAGTGTGACAAGGAACAGAAATTTAGCCGAGAGCGCAAGATGGCAGTCGGCTGGTCTTGATCGATCGAAGCTCAGTGTGACAGGCCGCTAAGCTTCCAAAAAAAAGTCCACAGAGACTTTAAAGCTATGTCTACCACAGCGTCTTTGGGGGGAGGGGTAAAAATTTTAAATGTTTACTTTTTGGAATTTTCTCATCAGTTACAGACTAACAGCTATAGTGTGCCAAATTTCAAGTTTCTAGCTCATCTGGAAGTGGGTAAATATTAATGTCAGTCAGTCAGTCAGTCAGTCAGTCAGTCAGTCAGTCAGTCAGTCAGTCAGCCAGCCAGCCAGTTATAATAAAAGGTAGAGAACCTTATAAAAATAATTTTAAACAAATGAGAGTAAAACAAAAAGGTTGGGTCAGCCTGAGTGGTGCAGTTAGTATCTTGCTGGCTTCCTGTGCCCAAGGTTGCAGGTTCGATCCCGGCCCAAGTCAATGGCATTTATATGTGCTTAAATTATGTGACAGGCCCATGTCACTAGACTTACTGGCATGTACAAGAACTCCTGCAGGACAACATTCTGGTACAACAGGCCTAAGCTGCAGTACATCCCCATCATTAAATAACCATATACCAATCAACCAAAATGGTTGGATTCAATGCACCCACCCCTTCAGAGTCCTAGAATTAACAAGTTTCTGAATCCTGCTGGAACAAACCTATTAAAAATCACTAAACAGCATGTTCCTGATCATTCATCTTGAGTGACTTACACAGACAGCTATGCGAAGGTGCTGTCTTGTTTTCTCCTCACTCTCGATTGGCTGCCATGTGGAACAGCTGCTGTCAATTCATGTAACACCAATTATTACTGTACTACAGCATGAGGAGATGAGATGATAAAACTAACAATGATATTTCAGTATAATTACCAGTGAATATGCTAAATGATATAGTTCACTCCAAATGTGGTATCTGCATTTAATCAACAGCATTCACACTGCAAAGTGCAAGAACGATGTGCAAACTTGACTGTACCAGAATAATCAAATGAACACAAACAAGTGCAAGAGAATATAGATTAGAAATGCAGTAAACAGTTCACTCTCAATTAAGACCTAAATATTCTACATGTATGTAATTGGTATGCATGAGGGTTGGTCAATAAGTAAGGTCTCCAACACTCTAGCCCAAGCTCACAACGTTGGACGAGAGAGTTGGCGCCACTGCCATGTCCCGCTATCACCCCTCTTCCAAACGAGCCATTGCTGCAGCCGCTGAACCTTTTAGTGTTTGAGATAGAGTTGTTTGAAATGGATCTCCCGATTTCCGTCACCGTGAAGTACGGCCTACACGAACCCACCTCGCACAAACCTTGGAACATCAATTTGTCACTCAAAATGGTTTGTATGGAACCTTTAGAAATGTCAGGAAGCAATAAACAAAGTTCACGAGTAGTGACGCGTCGATCTTGTCGCACCAATTCGACTTTTGCCACCATCTCATCTGTGACGGCTGTTGTTGGTCTTCATCATGAATATTTGTCCAGCCTTGTTTAAACTCACAAACACGTGTATGCGCCTTTTTTATGTCCATACATCCCTCTCCATAAACTTCGCAAACCTGTCTGTGAATTTCAATCGGCGGAAATTTTTTAGTAGTAAGAAACCGTATGACTGCACTTGGCAGGGACAGAAATCGGGAGATCCATTTCAAACAGCTCTATCTCGGACACTAAAAGGTTCAGCGGCTGCAGCAATGGCTCATTTGAAAGAGGGGAGATAACGGGACATGGCAGTGGCGCCAAATCTCTCGTCCGAAGTTGTGAGCTTGGGCTAGAGTGTTGGAGACCTTACTAATTGACCAGCCCTTGTATGTGATAACCTTGAGAGTGGGTTTGATTCCTGCCCAGGACAATTTTCCTCCACCACTTCAGTAATGTAAGATTTGAAATCCTATCAGTAAATAATTACCAAATCGGATGGAGAAAAATATCTCTAGCCAGGATTTGTATGCAAAATGAATCTTCCTTTAATTGTATGTTATCTTTATGCAAAAGTAAGACCTTTATGCATACAAAAAACACATCTATATTCCACCAGTGCTCAGTTAATACAATAATATACCATTTATTCTAATGCTCTCATATAAATTTTTTTTCAAACTGTCATGGGAAAAAAGCCTTTTAAATAAACTGTAATATACATTACTTTACAAAAAACATCAACTTATGTGTTTTCACTAAAAGTATCATAATAATAACCGCAAAATTTCTTACTAGCCACCTGCTAGTAATTAAAACAAGCAGCTACTAACATTGGTCAGATCTGTAATGACAAGCCGATCCACTACACTATCTGTCAATCCATCTAATATCACTACATGTTCTACAACATTAGACCAGTCCACTGCCACTACATTGTTTATTTCACTTCCAAGCAATTTGCAAAATTCAGCTAGTCTGAACGATTTATTATTTCTATGTATGAAGCCTGGGTCCATATTAGTTCTACAAGGTTCAGATTAGGATACAATGGTAATCTCAGTACAATAAACCCCGACTTTTATGTTTAAGAACACTGGATGGCCCAGCCTGATGTTCCATATATGGCTTGTAAATAAAACTGATTATTTTAACAGCCTCAGTTCCAGCTTTTCTTACAGACATAAAGGATTCGTTTTTTGTGAATTCATTTACATAATGATGACAATGTTGTTATAATATGTAACTTAATCGTAGACTTCCATGGGCCGTGTTGACAAAAATCTTCTTGGCATCTGGGTATCTGCCACATCATGTCAAAGCTCTCTGCTGACATTTCGATCATCTTGCTGTGGTCTTAAAGTAGCCTTGATAAAGACCACAGGAAGATGGTTGAAACATCAGCAGAGAGCTTAGACATGATGCGGCAGATACCCAGAAGCCAAGAAGAGTTTAATGCTAGTATTAGTTTATTTCACTTTTTCAGGTTAGCATTAATCGTGTGTGATGTCTTGCATTATCATGAGCAGAACTTTACAACAGCAGCAACCGTTGTAGCCTCAGCACCTCCTTGTTTTGAATGGAACCTAAGTTGTCTGGGACAGATAATAACAACGTGCAGTAGAAACCCAATTTTCTGTCACCTATTAACCGATCGGCAGATTATCAGACTCTGGCTCAATCTTTATTTTCACTTTTTCTGCCCGTACCATAGGTAACTATAGGTAGAGGAAGTATTGTGTTCGACCCCAAAATTCAAAGTTGAGTTTTTAATAATACTATTATAATATTATAGGAGAAAAATTCCTATGACACTGGGATTTGAAGCCAGGACCTTTGGTTATCCGTGCCAATGCTCTACCAACTGAGCTAAGCCAGAGTTCACTTCACAGCGCCAGATGGAACCTTTCTCCTATGACTGATTACCCTATTGAGTTTTTAACATAAATACACGTTTTGAGGTTCCCTGATTCCAAAAATACTATTTTCAGAAACGTGTGTGTGGGTCTGTGTGTCAGTGTTTCTGTGTTGTGAACAGCCTAGCTCCCCAGAACAAAAATCATATTAAAACAAAATTATGTATTCGGGTTAAGTACCTCCAGGGGATGTGACATGAAGATAGGTGATGTGTTTCTCTTACTTTTAATGCCAGTTTACATGAAAAAAATTTTGTTTTTTGCTATTTTCTCAAAAACGACTAATGATTTTGTCCAGATATAGCACATGAGATGCTTATAAAGTCAAACCTCTGTATAACATTATTTCTGGGCCCTAGCAGATTGAATTGCTGTACAAGGGTTATTATTAGAGATAGGAATTTTTCGGTGTTTTCAAACTGAAGAAAGCGGTACTTTGAAATGTGAAATTCGGTGGGTTCAATTGAACTTTTCGGTACTTTCAAAACTATAGCAGATTCACGGGAAAGCATACTTTTTATGTGCTCAATGGAATAAAATTCATCTTTCTGATATTGGAAAGCCCTACCCTTTGTGCTTAGTTTGTTATTTAGCATCTTGAGGCCTTATTAATTTACTATTCGACAATTTTCACAGCAACAATCACGACAATCATGTGAGGTCTTATCATAAAACAAAACTAAAATGATGCCAAACTCTAAAGAGAACTAAATACGTCATACTAATACTAATCCTAATAATTGATAGAGTTTGTAAAAATACAATACAAAGTTATTTTTCATACTGAAGGTCGATCGTGACGTCTTGCGGTAAAAGTCCAAAGAGGTTGTAAAAACACAATATGAAGGTACCATATCTATCCGAATGTAAGCCGCCCCTGAATTTAAGCCACAACTGCCTTTTTAGCAATAAAGTAAAGTAAAAATAATTAAATTAACCCCAAAGTGAAAAAATAAATTGCCTCATATTCATAATATTATTATCGCCTCGCTCAATTCGTTGACAATTAACATCAAAGAAGTCGCCACCGCTTGGAGTAGTTGCCACACTGCACAGTGTTAGTAAACAGAGCGGGAAGATGTAGATGCAGCAAAACACTTACGTGGCAATGACATTAAGCAATGAGAGAATTGGCAACACGAATTCAGTCAGCGGTTTCTTTTGAGAAAACCTTTTACAGTAACAACAAGCATTGTAATAGGAGAACAAAGCGAGCCGTCCGTCAACGTTATGAGTGAGGCGATAATAAAGTAACATATTTCTTAGCCGAAATAGGCCTGAAATAAGAAAAATAAAGTATCAGCTGACTTAAGTTAAGATATTCTAATTTTATTTAATATAATTAAATAAAATTGACGAAAAAGAAAACAGAAATCAGTACTTTACACTTCATATGACTTTCAGTGTTGAATTTCGCGCGATTTTTCTTTTCATAACTGCACTTTCAGTTACTATCAGTTCAAAATTGCCTTTATTCACATTCCCATACGTTAAGGCATTTTTTTAACTTCTGAACAGCTCATAATACATGCATATTCTGTAATACCGCCATCAAAAATGCCCAAAATATGCAAAACACCACTTGCTCACGCATTTTTACGATGCTTCGATTAAAATTGATACATTTTCGATGTTAAATCGATTAATATATCGATAGTGCTGGAGATTCGAGATAATCGATAGATGGTGGTGCTTGGAGGAGGGGAACCAGCTACGATGGATCAACCGGCTATGTTGTGCTCAATTTTACAATTACTGCCTAAAACACTTGTGCGCGATTTTAAGACGCAGGCTTAATATAGGAAAAAAGTGCGACTTATATTAAGATAAATACGGTACTTTAGCGTTCAGCAAGTTTTCAATAATTTTCGTTTTCGGCCTCTTTCTCGTAAACAAGTAAAAATTCGTGCCAAAATCGCATTTTAAAGTAAAAATTCGCGGCAAAATCGCATTTTAAAGTAAAAATTCGCACCAAAATCGCATTTTCATGCAAAATTCGCACTTTCATGCGAAATTCGCATCAATTCGCGAGTTCAAAAAGCATTTTTCAGGGTACTGTTGTGTGTGTTGAAGATAGTTATCATTCCTAATACAGATCTTAATAAAAATCGTTAAATTCGCGATCGCGAAAAATTCCTATCCCTAGTTATTATTATATTGAGGGGTTGTAATTTACCACATATTAGGAAGATTTTTAGAATTTAACTCTGTAATTTACAGGATAATTGAAGGATCAAAAATGCAACGCAAAGATGCTGAAACAGTAAACAACAAATCCAAATCATTTAAGAGCGCTAATTATGTATTCAAATTTACTGATATACAGTGAGTAGACGTCACAACTACTGAAACATTACTAGGAAGATTGTTTTAACTTGTGGCTCTTTCCAAGCTTTGAGCCTAGCATATTTAAAAAATTTCAATCTCACAGATATTGGAAAGAGGGAAGAAAGAGAAAGTTAGTCACATAGCTAAGGCAAAACTAAAACCATCTGGTCAGTGTGGCACATGCAACCGAACTCACCGGAAGTTTTGTATTTGTAGTCAATCCTGTTCACCCTCTACTGATCCTTTCTGTTGTGAAATTTGTAAGAAACGTAACAGTTATTAAGCCTGCAGAAAACAAATAGTGGCTCAGAAGAACATGAACTTACTATCTCCTACCAAAGCAGGGGTAAGCTACATGTTTGCAATAACAAATGAACTTCAAAATATTGTTATAAAAGGGTTTTGTAAAATATCTTCATTGTTGTAGTGACTGACTTCAACACTAATAAAATAGGAAATTTGCCAGGACCAAACAAAATATTGTTAATGTGAGTTTATCGTTATATCGATCTTCGTTATACCTAGAGGTTTGTCTGTACTAAGAGCTAAAACTTTTATTTGAAAATTTTTTCGTACAAATTCTCTGAATACATCCTCTTATTCTTTATCATATTGTGAAGTGAGAAAGGTGTATTGACTATGCTTAGAGTAAAGAAATTTATGCAAGTGCATTAATCAGATTTTATTTGGGTAGCGTATCCTATGGGGATGCAATGTGTATTTATTTTTACAACCAATTTACATGAAGAGATTGTCATACATAATATATTATATTAAGAGGCCAACTTTTATTTGGGAGAGGAAGTTATGTGAGTTTCACATTGAATTTTTTTTTACATTTTTACATCTATTTTTCATACAGCATTATAATTTATTCTACAGAGTATTTTTTGAAGAGGAAATTATGAACAACTGAAAATGATAATAGTATATGTATTACGTTACACTACCTGAAATAGGGTGTAGTTATGTTCACAACAGAATCTGGTGAAAGCGGTAAACTTAGGCATTGTCTGCTTTCAAAGAAATTACCTTCACAAATTTCAATGCTGCGGTACTGTAGAGAGGGCATTTTTCTAAACTTGTTAAATTAAACTTTTGCTTTGTAAGAAACGACCCTCACAGATTCCATCAATTGCAAACCGATGTAGATCCACTTAGTTAATACCTTACAGTGTCGAGTTAACATGCTTATGCTGTAATTTTTGTAAGAAATATCTTTCAAGGAAGTGAAAAGAAAAGTGCTGACTTCAATATTGAAAAAAGAAAGAAGAACGTAAGACTAATTGAACAGTTTAAGAATTAAGAAACTGTGGCTCATCTTGCATCAGAATTTGAAGTTTGTTTAACAACTGTGCATGATTTAATAGCATATCAATTTTGTGGAGTTTTAGTTACTTCTTACTGTATGTAATCGTGTTTGTTAGTTATAACTTGTCTAATACTGCATGGTATAGTGTCAACGTACAATGTCTGTAGACTCTGCATGGCAGGAGCTTTAAATTACGAAATCATGAGTAAGCCTACCATACACTTAATATACAGCCAACTCTCTATTATACAGGTCAATGGGGGACCAAAGGCCAGGAATGACACAAAACCAGATTTAAAACAAAACACTAAAAAACAAAAGACAAAAACCTATTTCAAATTAATTCTTTAAGCTTTATTAAAACACATGAAGTCCAAGCTTTCCAACTGTGTCACTTATTTAAAAATTGCACATACACTAAAATCTTAAGACAGTGCGGTTATGTATGTGCTGTTTTTATCCACTGTCTTAAGATTTTAGTGTATGTGCAATTTTTAAATCTTTAAGCTTTAATGCATATGTATGTTATTTTAATGCACAGTGGTGCAAAACGTGAATCTAGCAGGACAAAATTAACTTTGGTCAACCTTGTAAAAATAAGTAAACATAATAAGTAAACATAGTTGGATAATACTGTAAACATATGTATGTTATTTTAATGCACAGTGGTGCAAAACGTGAATCTAGCAGGACAAAATTAACTTTGGTCAACCTTGTAAAAATAAGTAAACATAATAAGTAAACATAGTTGGATAATACTGTAAACATGTCCCAGTATCACGAATGGACCTTTAAATTTTAATAATCTGATCCACGACTGCCTTGACACATCCTCAAAGTTGAATGAAAACCTGCTGACTTTGCACCGAGTGTCAGGCTGTTTATTTCTCAATAAGTTTTGTCAGTGGATAGTAGCAAGTGTGAACAAGTGGATGATTCTGTTCCTACTGGATTGTTTATTCTAAGGTATGCATATTTAGAGATTTTTGTGTCCATAGCATTAATTTGTATTCTTCTTGGAAAATAATTAAATTTTAATTATTTAAAAAAAACTAAACTGACTTCTAAAAATGTGCATCTGAAAACATCAATAAAACTATTATACATTATACCTGGGCCTCTGTAACTTTGCACTTTCCAGTTTCAACTATATGCCTATTTACGTTGGCTGCACTGCAATTCTATTCACTGACAGACAGAAGCCATTCGGCTTCGAACATTGCATGCTTGTATTAGGGGATTATCTCTCATTTTTCCGTAATTAATGTATTACGTCTCAGTATTAATAGTATTTATACAAATACAAACACAAATACACTATTAATCAAAAATCGTATTGTTCATATACAAAGGCTTATGGTATCGGAGAAAGCATAATGCTTTACATCCCTAATATTCTCGTTCTTTGACAAAGTTATAAGTGGTGTAATGGTTAAGATGCTAGATCGTGGAACTGGAGGTCCTAGGTTCAAATCCCTATGCTGTATTTTTTTTTTTCGTTCACTATATATTTTTAAGATTTAAATGCAGTGTTTAATTTTTAATTTTTAAAATTACCTGCCTTATACTTTTTGTCAAATCTATAAGGCCAGATCCAGATTTCACGTACTTTGCACCCTGGGAAAAACTTTGTTAATAGCCCCTTTAATTTTTTACTTTTACCACCTACCCCGAAGTTACTGTTTTAGTGTTAAGTTTGAGTTTTACCGAAGTATAAACCAATAGTATCCCGATAGCGTTTTATTATTGCAAGTAATCCCAGGCTTCACAACATTTATTAAAAAATAAAAGTAATTATGTTTTGGAGAAAAATGCATGATTGCTATTGCAGTTTCATTTGCAAAACAATTACCTAAAACCTCTGACAATATATTGTATTATATAATATAATCGATCTTTGAAACTTTCAAAAATATTATATAGACTAGATTATTTGGTAATTATGAAACATATGCTAATTTAAATTAAGATATGTTTATAAAACATATGTATTACAGGTACTATATATTAAAACAAATATTTTAGAACAAAATAATTAATAATCCAAATGTTAAAACGAGATTTTTAATTGTGAGTTTGCTATGTTTGCGAAACGAGCCCTTAAGAGCAAATGCAGCAATCCTACGAGCAAAATAAAATAATTTTCTCACGTGTATCGTACACTATTTTTTAGACAATCGTTAAAATTTGTCAAATAATAATAATAGATGCTAGATTTATGATAAAGAATTACGCCCTGTGGAGCTAGCCATATTGGAAAGCAAAGACAAAATGTTACAAATTTTCACAATTTCTGAGAACTTTCACATTTAAAAAGGCTTACAGGGTGTCCACCAAGTAATGCTGAAGAAATTCCCGACTTATTCCCTGATTTTCATTTATCATTTCAGGAATTCCCGACCAAAATATGAAGCACTTTCTAATAACTGTGTAAGAAAAATTATAGGATTATACATACTTTAAATAACAAAAACTTTTAGTAACAAAAGTAATTGCAAACAATAATTACTTAGGCTATAACAGATACAAAAGTTAGGAACAGTAAAATTAATTAAATATACCTTCACATAGGCCTATTATTGTCTAGAAGTCTTTTTGATCCCACTTTGCAATTTTTAGAATTTTCCCGAATATTTTAACAAATTCATTGACTTTTCCCGGATTTTCCCGACCATACGAAATTCCCGGCCTTTTCCCGGATTCCCGGATTTTCCCGACCAGTGGACACCCTGGCTTAGTGAATTTTAACATTTTTATCAAACTGAGTCTATTTAATAATCATATGTAAATATTTTTAACAAAAAGAGTTTTTCCATGTGAAGCAATCAAAGTTGGTTACTCTGGAATGTTATAATTTCATACCACCCACTAGCTTAAATTTCTCCTTTTAATTAATATTATTTAAGATTAAAAGTGCTTCTTTTACCGATTCTCTAACAAAATTATTACCTTATTTCTACTTTCCTGAGAAAAGTACCTGAGCCCAAAAAAATGTTATCATAAATTTTCCTTCTCGAGCTAGGATGTTCACAGACATACACACAAACACACTGAGACACGCACACAGACATGTTTCCAAAATAGTATTTTTTTATTCGGGAGCCTCAAAACGTGCATTTATGTTAAAAACTAAAGTCCGAATTTCGGGATCGAAAACTACACTTCCTCTACCTATAGTACCTATGGCACGGACAGAGGAAGTAAAGCAGTATCGTGCGAAAAATGGGACATCTTGCCCCTCTACCTGAAAAGAGTTTTAATAGGTTTCGCCGCTAAAGGCGATCTTCAAATTGGTTGAGGTTAAGGTTTCACTACTGATAATGTTTTATACAATACAAATTATATTATACAATAAAATATAAGACAGCTAATTTTAAAAAATAAAAATTATGAACTATATTTGCATCTTAAAAATAGTATAAAAAAAAAAAGTACATTGCCTAGGATTGAACCCTAAACTTCTGCGTCACTATCCAGCATTATAACCATTGAGCTACGACAACACGCAGTTGAAATGTGAATATTATCATCTAAAGGAGTACCATGTCGCACACATAGGAGGATAAATCTTTGTATACATGAACGATAAGGGTTTTTTTTTTTTGTGATACTATAGGTTCAGAATAACATTATATTACATAAATATCGAAAATTACTGAATGGAAGAACAGAAAAATAGTAATTGAGGGATTAAAAATAGCTTCGAATGTTCAAGGCCGAATACAGCCGAAAACTGCCGATCGGCACCTCCTTGTCAGTACAGAACGAAGTCGAGTAATTTATTTGTCAATCTTTGATACTGGCAACTTAACTTGTAGAATGGAAAGTGCAAACTTACAACGGCCCAGGTATAGTCCAATTCATGGGCTATAAATGAGAAATTAACAGCAATGTGTGCAACTTAGGTCTTTTTCTGAAAATTGATTTTCTTTCTTCAGGAAACCAAGAAATAATAATGGCTTTTGCAGGTTATATTTATTAAAAGCAGAACATTTAATCAGTGCTCTTCATCAAGGAACCATAAAAAATCCCATCTGAAGACAAATTATGCTTATTTAAGCAATGTTAAATAAATGCAAGCATTAACTTGACTGTACATCAAGTTTAGGGAGAAGATTTATTTTTTATTTAATAATAATAATGAACATTACAGGTATAAAACCAAATTACAATGTCCATGCCAAAAATACATTGCATACAGTCGGTCAAATAAAAAAACGTCGGGCGGTATTTGATTAAGTATCACGAACGAGCATATGCGCATGTACAGGAAGACTTAAGGTTAGGTTCACACCTGCCTCTTGTCTCTCCGTGTATTTTCTTGATTACTTAGTCAGTTTTGTTCCAAAACGAACATGTATAGAAGGCTGTGGCTATATGTCTCACATCCACCATATTCTTGGTTGCAAATTCTTATAATATTAATAATTAATAAATTCGCAAGAAATATGATTATTCAAGGAGCATTTTTTAAAGATTTTATTTTATAATACCGGTACTTGTAGTGCAAAATCAATAACTTACGTTCAACTTCTGCAACCAATATAGCATCGAAATACGCGGCCTGCCAGATCCAAGTTTCTTATGAAAACTTCCGGTCGCATTAAGAAATATGGTCTTTAAGAAATATGGTCTTTAAGAAATATGGAACCTTCTCGATGCTTCAGAGGCCGAAAAATGCAGGTCAATTACAGCCCTAACTATATTTTCTCTCAAGCTAGCATTTGTATGTTGCACGATGACACAAAGCAAAATGAATTATGACAATACATTAAGTTGAATATCGTGTGTTGCGCTTTCCACGTAGTTCATTTTTTCCCTCCTGTCGCATGGCCTCATATGTTCCGAGAATGACCTGTATTTTATGTTTTTTTATAGGAAACTTGTGAACTAATGCGTTAAAACTTTAATTTCAACTGCATACGAGTCCCGACGTTTTTTATTTGACCGACTGTACACACAAAATAATAAAAACATAAGATGAGCGAAATCTCAAGAGATTTTGCTCAAAAATAGCATTTTTTGCTTTTTTTGCCACAAATTAAACCATTAACAATAATTAACATGTTCCATAATTTTTAAAGTTTACAAGCAATCCCAATTAACATGAAGTCTTCAGATCCCTACAGCACCCCTTCGTGTTGAAAATTATGAGCCATATTTAGGAGGCTGCTAACCTGATATTTTTTTATCTGCTAGAAAATCCGTGCTATCTGAATAATAAACGTGATTTTTCAGAAATACAGCATTGTGGGATTCTTATGCTCTATTAGAAAAACTGATGGATGATGATGTTCAGAGGACTTCAATTTTTGTCAACTTAAGTAGAAAATACAAATTAACGACTCAAAATTAAATATCTTCGAACACATCTGCCATCCATCAAGTTTTGAATACGTCATCTTACAGCCACAATAACTTAGTGGATAATAAAAATACAAATATTTTTTTCATTACTTAAGCAATGAGAATAAAAATATCACATGGGATGAGGTTTAAAAAGCAGAGTAACCACAGCATGTTAAATATTACATTATTTTTAGCACTTACAAGTGCCATAGGGCTCTAAAAATTATACAACATGTTAATTAAGATTGCTTGTAAACTTCAAAAATTATAGAGCATGTTAATTATGGTTAATAGTTTAATTTGTGGCAAAAAGCGAAAAGTGTCATTTTTTTTACTAAAATTTATTGAGATTTCACCCATCTTCCCCCTAAACTTTGAATACAATAAATTTAATGCTGGATTAACCTAACATTGCTTAAATAAGCATCATATTCATCTTCAGTTGGGATTTTTTGCTGGTTACCTTGATGAAGTATATTGATTAAATGTTGTGCTTTTAATTAAAAATAATCTTCAAAAGTCATTATTATTTGTTGGTTTCCTGAAAAAGTAAGTCAATTTTCAGAAAAAGGCACAAATTGCACACTTTGTGGTTAACTGCCTCTTATAGCCCGTGAATTGGACTATTGTATAATAGTTTTTATCGATGTATTCGGAAGTCAATTTAAAGTTTTTTAAAATAATTAACATTTTGTTTTTTTCTGAGAAGAATACAAATTAATATTATGGACACAAAAATCTCTAAATAAGTTATGTATAATTATTACATCAAGAAGTTTCACATACCTTAGAAAAAATAATCCAGTAGGAATTGAATCATCCACCCCTTGTTCACACTTGCTATCATCCACTGATGAAACTTACTGAGAAATAAACAGCCTGACGTTCAGCGCAAAGTCAGCAGGCTTTCATTCAATTTTGAGGAAGTGTCACGCTATCACACATCAGATTACCGAAATACAGTGGAACCTCGTTAACACGTTTCTTTAGGGACCGAAAAAAATAAACGTCTTATACGGGAGAACGTACTACTGAAAATTAAAAAAATAAAATCGTAGGGAGTATGTAGATAGGCCTATGTTTTCTAAGTTGCTCAGAACCACTCAAAAGTGCATCCTAATGACTCAAAAATACCCATATTGACACACAGGAGCTTCTATGCCAAGCCATTAGTTATGCGAGATTTAAATTATGTAAACAAATACATAGGCCTAATGATTTTATTTGAAAAAATTAAACAAAAGTTGCAAAAATTGAAGGAATGTATGGGAGCCATATTTAATGAAAAACCATACGAAATTCACACAAAAAAGCATCCACTTTATTCTAAAACATCACACATGAAACAAGTTGCACTCCACAATCTATTAACAAACATAAAATAACTGCAAGTGTAATTGTACAGAATTTCACACGTGCCAGTTCTGTCAACAGAAGATTATGAAGTCGTGTACACGGCCATGTTCACAGCCACAATTTGCTAATGAAATGCGATCCAATACCGACGTGAGAAGCACGATCTGCTTTTTTGCATACATTTCTTCAAACATTCTAATATTTTCTTCTCCTCACAACACGCGAACCGTAAGAAATTTAAAATATATTTCACTACATCAAAATTATCACGATATAAAATGGCGGCCTAACAGCTGACTGATAAATCGGCGCCAAGTCAAATGACCAATGAGAAGCAAACTGCAATGGCTGACGATTGGTCCCATAGAGCAAAGATTGAGACTTGGACACCAGAGAGTACAAGAATTCTGACATAGAGATCACACAATCGGATGGGCGTTCAAAGCTTATGTTCGGCAAAGTGTGGTTGGCGAGCCAAATACGAACGTACTAAGCGTTAAACCAAAACGTGTTAAGAAACATTTAAACATGTAATTATTAAGATTGGGACCGGGACTTCCAAAAAACGTCGTATTATCCGGGAAAACGTAGTAATGAGGAACGTGCTAACGAGGTTCCACTGTATAAGGTCTATTAGTGACACTGGGACATGTTTACAGTATTATCCAACTATGTTTACCTATTTTACAAGAGTAGATTCGCATTTTGGACCACTGTACACTGCAGCAAGAGCTGTTAAAAAGAACTCAATAGTATTCTAGAAATTTTTATAAAGTTTATATGGGGAAGTTATTACTATGAAAAAATAAAACTGAGATGAGTTACATACACTACTTCTATTATTTTAATTACTAACCTGAACCCAAGTTTCGATGAGCCGCCTCATCATTATGAACAATTATACTCCATCTGTCTGTTGGTTCGCATCAGCATCCTCTGGTAGATAGGCTATCTAATGAACTTCATGATGAGGTTGTCCTCTGCGGGAATGTCAAAGTTCATAAGGTTGAGTTTATTTTTGTGTAAGTAGATTTTTTCCCAAACTGTAAGTTGCTTGTGTCCATGAATAAACTTTTTCAATACCGGTTTCGATCCCATTTGATGTGCTGTTTTCCAAACATGGGCTGAAGTTTAGAAACTAGGATCAAGGAACATTTTAGACAATTAAATATGATCATATAAAAAAATTGGCAATAGCAGCCCATGTTTAGAAAATAGGACATCAAATGGGATCGAAACCGGTATTGAAAAAGTTTATTCTTGGACACTTAAGCAACTTTTCAGTATAGGAAAAATCTACTTACACAAGAATAAAAACAACCTAATGAACTTTGACAATCCCATGGAGAACAACCTCATCATGAAGTTCATTGGATGTCCACCAGAGGATGCTGATGCAAACCAACAAACAGATGGAGCATAACTGTTGATAATGATGAGAGGAGGCTCATCTAAACCTGGATTCAGGTTAGTAATTAAAATAAGAGAAGTAGTGTACGTAACTCATCTCAATTTTATTTTTTCAACACAATAGTCCTTCCAAATTTGTTATTTCTTCCCAGCATTCTTTTTCTTTCCAATGTTAGGATGAAGTCTACATAACAGTAATTTATCACTGAGTGTGCTATCCTCTTGACCGCTGGTGTGGTCTTGTGGTTAGTGTCACTGACTACAGACCCGTTGGCCTGGGTTCGATCCCCGGTACCTCCTCGGATTTTTCTGAGGTAGGGAGGTCTGGAACGGGGCGCATTCAGCCTCGTGATTCAAATCGAGGAGCTATTTGATAGAGAAGTAGCAGCTCTGGTCAAGGAATCCACCATTAACGCCCATGGGTGTCAGCATGCTGACCACATGCCTCTAATCCTGCCATCTGCCTGTGGTATATGACGCAGCAGTCGGGTGGTAGGCCTAGTCCCTTCAGGTATGTAGTGCCACGGAGTTTAGTTTACTATCCTCTTCATCCTCTAACTCTACAGGGCAACTCACCCATTATCTTCTCTCCACCCAGAACGTTCCAACCCCGCAAACCTGAACTCACTCCTGACCATCAGAGCTTCTCTGGTTTGGTTGGTTACAGTATATCCCGCTCACATCTCTATTGTATTCTTTCAAAGACAAACTTATGGGTAAGTTCTGGAATATGAGGTTAGTTCACAAGTGCGCATCAATACATTGTGAAGAATACTTTAGAAGGGGAAAAAAGTTTTATTAAAATGAGCCACAGTTAAGGTGGAAACTGGTTAAAGAGCTCCCGATAATTGAGAATCTGCTGTGTTACAAAATTATTTTATCAAATGGATTATCTGACTTTTTCATTTAACCATTAATCCCATTGTAACGGATAATAAGGGTTCTATTGCACATCACTAAAAAAGGATTTTTCTATGATAGTGTTTTTTCATCCATTTCTCGTTCACGGTATTATGGCGGAAGACCAGTGCTGGTAATCTAACCTAGTTGTGTATTTTTTCCAACTTTCATAACATTTGTACATCACTGATATCAAAGCCTCTAATTTCTTATATACAGTAAAACCTGTCTTAAAGACCACCCCTCTTTAGCGACCACCTCCTTTAAAGACCAATTTTTCTAGGAACCGACAGTAAAACCCATAAGGCCAATGTTATTTGTACCCCTATTAAACGACCACCCCTCTCCCCGATCAACGACCAGAGTTTCATTTTCGTTAAACTCCTCTATAACGACCAAAATTGTAAAAAATATATATATATATATATATATACTCAAATGGTAGGCATTAATCAGCATTTGAACAGAAATACTGATGTGGGCACTGCAAGACAACTCTTCAATTTTCTATAAAGTACTTTTACAAGAGTGATGGACAGAAATGTGATTATGGTTGAACAATGCTTTGAGCTGTTTTCCTTTTCGCGTTCTGGGAAATACCTTACAGTAGACAGCAAACAAGTACTGTATAGCGCACAGCGTGAACAGAACACATTCCAATCTCCTACCTCTGACCTGCTTGTTTCAATCTCCTGACCTTAAGAATTCATGCCTTTATTATCTACATGATCACAGTGACTTGGAGAGGTAATTCTATTTTTTATGAAAACGTTTATTCAGTGGACATGAGGGGGTTTCTGAAATTCTCGATTCTAAGAAACATGCTGGACAAGTCCCGTTCATTGTCCTCCAAGCAAAATGTAATGTAGAGAAAATACTA
Source organism: Ectobius pallidus (assembly GCA_964059195.1). Classification (NCBI taxonomy): domain Eukaryota; kingdom Metazoa; phylum Arthropoda; class Insecta; order Blattodea; family Ectobiidae; genus Ectobius; species Ectobius pallidus. The sequence goes on from CAXKWD010000004.1 coordinate 165,954,179, forward strand.
AATAGACATGTCTTTCTTTTCCTGGAAAACATTACCCCGTTATACTGTAAATAGAGGCTCGGTGTTCTTGGCCTGCATAAATTAAAGTGTCTTATTGTTGTGCTGCAATTTGAAATACAGTAAAAGTAAGTAATAATCAACTGTGAGTTACATAATACACCTACTGTATTGTACCGTATTTATTCTATTGTATTTTCAGTTTCAAGACATAAAAATGCATTCCCCATATTAAGAGACCACCTCTCTTAAAGACCACTTTTTTGTGGAACCAGCAATGGTCGTTATATAGAGGTTTTACTGTATTTACTGTTGCAGCATGAAATATAATCATAATTGCTAGTTAAATTTTACAATTTCGATCTCACCTTTATCTTTACTTCCTTTTTATTTCTTAATGTTGACTTAACAATTTAATTCCTAGAAATGAAATTATGGTGAGACTACTTGTGCCTATATGTAAGTAATTGATGACACCAAGATTAAAATAGCCTAGGACTAGTATTTAACGTTGTTATTCCCTGCAACTTCAGAACGGCTGTTTTTAGTGATTAATTATTTTCACTTTAAATATTCACTCAATTGCTACTATAAAAAAATAGTACCGGTAACCGTTAAGTGCCTTGCAGAATCTTGGAAATTTGAATAGACTTAAATTTGGCTTGTTGTTTAGAATCTATAGAATTCATATGTAACTCAGTTTGTTGGAAGAAAAATTGTGAAGGAATTTCACTTATATAACCTAAAATTGTGTAATTTGTACTGGTTATTCAATTCGATATGTGGAGATGACACAGGGAAGGCAGGGGAACGGTGTGCAGAATCGATCTCATAGTGAAACAATGTAGGAAACCTGACAATGTTGATGGTGGATATAGTGTTGCCACTGGAGCTACCTGTCACTAAAATAGCCTAACCTAATCTTTCAAAAAATTTGTGCTAACAGTCGCTAACCTTGCCCTAGTTCTTCCAGCACGTAAAGCTACAACATTGTATGACACAATCAAAATGAACATAGTCAGCCAATCAGAGTGCTGTGAGACAAATCTTCAGGCTGCATAACCCGTGTGTAAGTAGACCCATCCATTATTATTACTGGTAATTGTTTTATAAAGAAAATTTTGTTTTCAAGGTTGACTCACCCCAATTGGAATTTTACTTTTTTGTGTTAATTAAAAATGGTTGTATGCTGCTACTGTTGCCAGTATACCAACATTTTATCTCGCAGGAATTCTTTTACATGTCTCTAATTCCAGGCACTGGACTGTCAAATTGAACACATAAATGCCACTGAACTGGCTGTGAACTTCAGAATAGGAAATCTTTGCCTAACAAATTCTTCTGATCAGACCGAGTTGTCATATTGAACTTGCATTCTAGCAGTGGATGAAAGCCTTAAAGCCAAGCCAGCAAACACTGACTTCCACATACCAATTAGATATAAGAAAGAAGATGGAAATAATGAACATGGGACAGGGTAATTTACCAACTAGAATTAAATAAATGTAGATCTGAAATGTCAAGACTTTTAGACTCACATCCTCCTGGACTCCAGTACTGTTAGACAGTTTACCACCATCTGTGATGACTACTATAACAGAAGGCTCGAGGAAGTAGGGGCATCGACCTTGTCCGTAAGTATCAATACCAGTCTGCATACGATTGATGTTGAGAACATCAAATGCGTGCTTTAATGCTGCACCCATTGTAGTCATCCCCACACACTGCAGATTCTTCAGTTCATTCATGAAGGTAGCGAGATTTTCTTTCCATCCAGCCTGCAAATATATAAAATTGGTTAGAACAATTTAGGAGTGTACTGCAAATTACAATAAATGTATTGATGCAGCAATATATTACTTCTGTTTATGCCAAATTTTCATTTTGCTGCTTTCATGTTTATTTTCATTTAAATTAGTGTTGTTATTTTATCAAAATTTTCAACTGGTTAACCAGTAGCATTTGACTGATTAATTGAACTCTGATTAGTACAATTTAATATATTTGACTATTATTCAACAGTAAGTTTTAGGTGTTCTATATTCTCACTGCATTTAATCAAATTATGGGGTCTACTGTAATTCTCTGCATGTAGTCAGCTCGAAAAACTCCATCCTGTTAATCAGACCTGAGCTTGTCTCCCAAAACTCTCATTGGCTGCCTACAATCTTTCATTCTCATTGGTAGGCATATACAATGCTACCAACAGTTTCACACACAGAGATATTAGTTATAGGTTAGGGGAAGTAGGCCTATAGGTTATTGGTAGGTAGTTCTGGGTTAGTGACAGTTAAGGTTAGGTTAGGTTAACAACCATGACATTAGTTCAACCAATGACAACCTTCTAGGTTAGTTAAGCAAAGTGCATCTGGACCATATTGGATCGTGTGCATTTTTCCTTATGTTGATTGTTCTATCTTTCTTTACGTTGATCATTCTGTGTTAGACAATTCAAACTTCTGGTGGCGTCAATCCACATCAGCTAACATCCAATCATGTGCTTCTTTTGGTTTATAGTAGGCCTATAGACTGTAATAAATTCTATTTTAGGTTATACACTTGACTTTTTCACAATTTGTCATATATTTCAAATGTTTTTAGAGATCAACATATGAATTTTGAATATTCTGAAGAACATTATACCCTCCAACCTGGCTGTTTTTGGACACAGCATGCAGCCAGAGGTATGCTACAACACCTATAATTTTGACTCTGTGTATAAGGTCAGTTTTCCGCCCAGAGAGGAATGGACTCATGGCCCACAGGCTCCTGAGTGCGTCATGGGGCTAGTCTGGTACATGGATGGCTCCAAGACAAACGAAAGGACCAGGGCTGGCATTTATGGGTCTAAGACAAGACTATCATACTCATTGGGAGGTTATACTACTGTATACCAGGCTGAAGTTAGGCCTGTGCTCATTTCATCATAGGGATGCCTTAGCTGCGTGGTCAGATTTGTATCTGGGTCATTCTCCAAAAAAGGGCAGATTTCAATGTTAGAATTTTTTAAAATCATATTTTATTTTGAACCATGTAATTTTTTTTATGTAATATTTCTTTCTGCAGAGTACTACTGAGGTACTTCCCCTACTTACCGAGTGGTATTTTGCATTAAATTAACAAGATTAGAAAATGGCATATTCATGGAGGTGAGAAAATAGTAAGAAATAGTAATTCTATAGAAGTTATGTGAGAATTAGATTTAATTTACTGTTTTAAATGTTATTGTATAATTACACAAAACTTTGAAGTAAAACTATGATTTTTTCGTAACAAAACATAGGCCTAAATTACGACATCACATTAAAGTCTTTTTATTGTAGATATTTCCACATTTATGTTCAGATTTAATATTTGACACGTAGATGTAGATTCTGAACTTAGTTTTGTATAATCTATCATAATTTAATATTACTCGATCTAAATAAGATAGTTTGTAAGAAACATAACCCCACTTTTAAACGTGCATATTCATGTTTGATATTTACGTTCCACGGACTTCAGAATAATGTTAAAGTGTCTGGCATCATACTTACAGCCTTACATATTTAATATTATTCCGTTAAAACCATTATTTGTTTATTAAAAGAAATAAATAGTTATTACATGTTTGTTTCGCATGGCGATCCTCATCTATTATGGTGAAATCTTTGCGAGAGTACTTCGATCTGACAATATATCGATACTGACTCGCTTCGATTTTCAATGCTGCCAATTTCCAACAAAAAACTCATATAGTTTTCTCATACAAATATGCAAGTTTTTATTATTATATAGATTTTTTGTATAGTTTTTATATTTGATTTATACTTTAAATCCATGGTGTTATTGTCCATTGCATTTGTTAGTATTTTTTCACGTCAAATTTACTTGTGACGCATTTTCTTACAAATATAATTTTGCTAAGTTTATTGGGGATTTCCCTTTTAAAGTCAGTACAATGTTCAAAGCATTCAGTTAGTTTAGTTCACACGTCGTGTCTCAAGAAAGCAGACGTTGGTTCTCATTCACTCCTGTTTTGGGAAAGTATTTCTCAATAACATCAATCATCATCAGCCTTCAGTATCCAAGGAACTGGAAGCTTGAACTACTACTACAATCTTCAATCCAGCAGGATTTAATTTTCAACTTTAACTCATCAATTTCAGATAAGAAATTTGATTACTAACATCACTCAAACACTAGCGTTGCGTGGGCACGCTTAGTATATCTTGTTAAGTTACTTCTTATATCTACTAATTGAAGAAAATCTTCAATTTCACATCTACTTTTAATTGAACCTAATTTCAATTAATTAAAAACTAATTTCTACAGTGAAGAAGGAACTTCACAAACTTTCTTTGTTTCGCTTGGTGACGCTCAGCATAGGCACGCCAAGGTGACGTCATATAGACGCCTGCAATTTCAACATATCCGTTTTCCTTTGTGAACATTTCCAACACATTTCAAAGTGTTTTAATTTATCCATCTAACTTCAGGATTTATAGACAATCAACACATTACACATTATTAAGTGTAATTTATTACTTTAAGAAATATTTCATCATAATTAATTTATAAACATTATTTGGAACTTTAACTTCAACTTCAGTACAAACTGCTACAGTTTTAATTATCATCATCAGCATCAAGAAATTTCATCTCTTCAAGATCTTCCATTCTTCAAGCATCAACTTCAACAATCTTTCAGTGTATATTATAACCTCAGTGTTTTTTAGTGTTTTAAAATAAATATCATTTATTCACCAGAAGGTTACAAATTCTTGTTCTTTCATGTATAGGCAAGGCGAAGGTTTCAGAACTTTACAGTCCACTCTTACCTAATTCCATTTCCAATCTACCATTTCATCTACTAGCCTCCTATACAGTTATCATGAAAAAGAACAATATTTATTACCATACAAATGGATTAACACACAACTTTTTACTTATTTTTATCTATGTTAAAATAGATTATCACCTTAAAATCAAAACATGATATATTGTCATAAACTATTAGGCTATACCAGAGCCAATCCATGTGAAAGTGGACAAAGGTGGTTACATCTTTTTTTTACGTGACATAGACATGTTATACGAGGTGTGGCAATAAAGAAACCGGATTGATTTTATTACTCATTTCCGGCCACTCCCATGACGAAGAGGAAGTAGGGGGTTGACATGTGGACTCTCTCCTACCACTACAAAAATTTTCATCCAGGCATGGCAGTTAGTCTGGCCTTGACCAGTGTTAGAAGTGGACCATGCATCTTAGCTCCGTCGGAATAATGCTGAGTGCAAAAGTAGAACAACGTGTTAACATCAAATTCCTCACAAAATTGGGAAAATCTGCCACTGAAACTTACAATTTGTTGACAGAAGTTTACGGTGATCAGTGCCTGTCTCGCACACAAGTTTTTGAGTGGTTCAAGAAATTTAAGGAAGGCAGAGAAGACGTCGGGGATGATCCAAAGTCAGGCCGTCCTTCCACTGCGAAAACTCAAGAGAATGTGGAGAAGATCGCTAAAATTGTTCGAGGAGACCGCCGTTTGAGCATTCGAGCAATTTCTGAACTTACCAACGTCAACAAGGAAAGTGTTAGACAGATTTTGCACGACGATCTTGGCATGAAAAAAGTGTGTGCAAAGGTGATGCCAAAAATTCTCACACCCGAGCAGAAGGAACATCGAATGAACTGCTGTGCTGACATTCTTGAAAACATTGAAAACGATCCTGATTTCTTACAACACGTAATTACGAGACGAAACTTGGATTTTTCAATATGATCCAGAGACTAAGCGACAATCCATGCATTGGAAGAGCCCCCAATCCCCTAGGAAGAAGAAAGCTCGCATGAGCAAGTCGAAATTCAAAGCGATGATGATTGTGTTTTTCGATATCCGGGGGGTTATCTACATTGATTGGGTGCCTACAGGTGAGACTGTCAATCAGATTTATTATAAAAATGTTTTGAAGACCCTCCGTGAACGTGTACGACGAAGGAGACCAGACTTGTGGAAGAATCAGTCTTGGATCCTTCATCAGGACAATGCGCCAGCACACAATGCACTATCTGTGAAGCGTTATTTGGCGAAAAACAACATTCCAGTGATAGAACATCCGCCGTATTCGCCGGACCTAGCACCATGCGACTTCTTTCTCTTCCCGAAAGTCAAGTCTGCGCTTAAAGGAACCAGGTTCGAGTCCGTGGATGCAGTGAAAGCAAAAGCGACGCAACTCTTGAACAGCATTACACAGGATGATCTGCAGCATTGCTTCCAACAGTGGAAAATCCGCATGGAGCGTTGTAGGGATCGGGGAGGGGACTACATTGAAGGGGATAACATTGTAATTGTCTGATTTGTTTTCAGTAAAGGTTTACAGCATGAATCCGGTTTCTCACTTATATATGTATATATATTTTATATATATGACCCTGAAATTCGAAGTTCAGTTGATGTCACATGTCACATGAAGTTTGGAGACAATTTTCTCTTATTTTTAATGGCACTTTACATGAAGAAAATTTAGTTTTTGCGATTTTTTAAAAAACGGCTCAAATGATTTTTTTTTAATTTTGTACATGAAGTGCTTACACCAAGAGCTAAAACTCTTATTTGAAACATTTTGTCGAAAAAATTCTCTGAAGGGTAGTTATAAGCCACTCCCTATTTGTAGAAAACTGTCTTGGGGCAATTCCATGGTCACGGACTAACATTCACAGAGAAAAGTCACTGTACTGGCAGCCATTACACCAACAATATTAAACACAGAAGAAATTGGCATATGCAGAGCAACACATAAAGAACTAAAGTATTTACAAATAAACTTAGAGTTCACTAACATTTATATGCACAGATATATTTAACTTACAGCACCTTGTCACGGACTAACTTATTTTGGACATAGGTTTCATCTGTAGGAACAAAACAGAAAATTTCTGTGATTTGATATACATTAGGCAGATGTGTTTTGTTTTGAAGTAGGCAGGTATATAGCAGCTTATGATATGGTTATTTAAAATATGAACCATCAGTTTAATGGTAATAAAAAATGAAATACTAGTGTCACGGACTAACATGAAAAGTTGTCACGGACTAACTTCTGGATGTAAATCAGAAAATCACATTTACAATGATATGGGTGCCTGGTTGGGCGCGACAAGTTGAGATGGGTGTTTGGATTGGGAGCTGGATTCGTTGTGGAAATGTACTTACTTCGATTCTCCGTTGGGCTCCTCCAGTTCTGCACCTATATCTTTTCCACGGCTTTTGTAGCTCAGGGTATCACACGAATCATCTGAGGGATTGGTTTATAGCTAGTTATGTCCTTATAAATGATAACTTCACTATAAACGTTTTATATCGGCATTTATTCAAATTAACTGTGTTCTGCGTAGCTGTTTGTGTAAATTCACCACTTCAATTGCATTTTTCAAGTACTTACGTGTATTTCTGTTTTCTTATTTCTCACAAAGTAAATGAAACTCACACGCTATCTTTTATGACATACGTTCGTGTTTAATAAGTGGCTTTGGTGAGAATCGCCATTAAGCTAGGTAATATTCCCGCGACTTTCCACAAGAGCAAAGTACGGAGGTCTGCTCTCCTCGGCGAATATGGTGGAAGTGAACTCCTGACCACGCTAAGTTCGCGGCTAATGGATGCTTCTCTCTCATTGGCTGTATTTTTCATTACGTAAAACAGTTCTATTGGTTAAAACAATTCGCGGGCCAAAACTATGAATTTAGTACGTTGTATTTTCGAAATATACGTTTCTTTTACAGTTAAGATTTCAAATTTGGAATTAGGAAATAATAATAATAATCTAAACGAGAATTTTGATATCGAAATAATAATAATAATAATTTTAATGATTCGAATAAATATGAATTAACTATTTTTTATAGTAAATCGAAAGGGGTGGAATATTTCAGCTTCAAAATGCCCCTGTGTTAATTTAATTATGTCCGAAAAGGTAAATAATTAAATTAACACATCATACCCCAGAATATTTATTCTTATTAAATTTAAATTACGCTTGGATTAGTAAAAATTCAAAATTAATCATTGAAATGGTGAATGATGATAAATGTTAGTGTAACATAGGTGTATGTGTTAAACATTACAACTTGAATTAAATGAATTTGACCAAAATTATTTGGATATACACAAATCAAATCAAATCAGGTTTGTATTACCCTGACATTCTTTTAACATAATATTTTTAAAAAAATGACAAACATTCGAACAATAAATGAAAAATACTATTTAAACATTCTTAACTCTGAAAATTATTTCTTGAAAAACAAACATGTTTTGTATATGACAACACTTCTTGTTAGTTATATATGTCGAGAATTCTTAAATATTTTGAAAATATATATATATATATGTCGAGATTTTCTCATCGTCCATATTTGAAAATTTTATTTACATCGAGGCACTCATCGTCTGTAAAATATCACTATCTTATTCCTTCACACAAATTCTCTTTCCTTTGAATCACTGTTATCATATGTGTACATACATCATACAAATACAACACACTTTTGACAAACAAATAAATATATACAGTATCACACTATGTTGCATTACATCACAACATTACCCTTGAATAATAAACAATTTATATACAAACATAACCCTCTTAAATAATAAACATTTTATGTACATCAACATTAATGCTCAATCCATCTTATTTTTCTACTATATGCAACACCTTAAATTTCTATATTTAAATCATAGGTATATATATATGCATTTTATTTACAACATTTCTACATTCTCGGGTTCGGTCTCGGATCGCGTTCGCACAGTTTAGCCATTCATTCATCATATTTAACTTCAGCTTATCTCTCTTTGCTTAATCAATCTTAAGTTAGAACCACATATTTAATATTAATTATTTATCAAGCAATTTTTATTTAATCGCATTCTTTTGTATTCAATCTCTCAACTTATTAATCTCTTACTTTTTGACACAATAACGCTGCATAATACTTCTTTAATTATTTATTTTATTTTTGACACAACTATCTTTTACTATAGCCAAGTGATTAATTCTTCTTGGATGTTCAATGCAAAGGGTTTATGTATTTGAGGTTGAAATTTAGATTTACTCCTGAATTTAACATCTTCTGAATTGTCATATCAGCTTCTTTCTTTAATGCAATCGGAATTGGCCTACTCTTATAAGTGAATTCATCAACTGGTTCGATGTCAAATTTATGCTCGTAGATGTTACAAAGTCCCACATTTTCGGAAAATACTTCTTTATTCTTTATTAATATCGATAACAACCTATCACGTTGATCTTCATTTAAGTTGTGAGCCATATCAACTTTCTCCTTCAAAATATTCATTGTCATAGAGTTCGCGCTAGGGTCGGCTTCTTTTACATTCCTCGTACAGACATAACCTATCTCTACTTGCCCTATGTTGACATCTCCGTCAACACTATTTTCATACCTATCAGCGCAGTCATCGCAATTCAATGTCATACATCTACATACTTCTACCTCATTATTTATATCATCGAAGCAAGGGCCTACTTTATGAATCATCATATCATTTATCTGAATATTTTCTACAATAAACGTCTCATACGGAATATCGTTGCCACCTAACTCACTAGACGCATCTCTTATACTCAGCTCATTGTCGAAGGGAATGCTCATCTTGTCTCCTTGTAAATTTAATATTAAGTTGTTATCCTCAAAACTTATGATACTGCTGTATTCCGTAAAAACATCAACTCCAATAATAATATCTGTAATTAATTTCGGGACTACTAAGAAAAATATTTCAAATTTTGAATTACCAATTTTGACATCCAACATGCATTGAAATTTTACCGATTGTTTTGCTCTTTTGATCGCTACTGTGCAAGATAATCCGCAAATAGGAATAGAAATTAACTTCACTTTGTTTTGAATAAGCTTATTGTATAAGCATTCGCTTATTACACTATTTGAACAACCTGTATCTATTAACGCAGTTGTCTCATAATTTCCTATCACTACTTTTATTCTAGGAGGATCCATAATAACCTCACTTCTACTTGCATTATTCTTTTCTTCACTAGGCCTATTATCTGAAAAGCTTCTTTGTGTCTGAATGCTATTTATGGGTTCTATACGTTTGCCTGAATTGACTAAACTTGCGCCAACACCATCCGAACCCTCGAGATATTGGCTTGTTAGTTTAACTGTTGTGCATTACCATTATCTTCCTGATCATGGACTTCTACAACGTCATCAGGTACATCTTCGCTACGTGTATTACTGTTGAATGGCCTGGCTCTAGGATTTAGCCTGTTTTGCTGAGTCTCAACACTTTTGACTCGCCACTTACCATTGTTAATTACTTGTCCTGGCCTAACTTGACTATCGTTACTATTGTTATTACCTCTATTATTATTATTATAAGTACGGTTCTGGTACCTCCTACGATAGCCTTGATTCTTCATCCATGGCATTTTTCGCCAAGAATTTGGATGATTACCATTTCCAACGTTTTGCCTATTGAAAGTGACATGGTTTATCTGATTTCTTCCATTATTGTTTCTGTTATATGGCCTATTTTCTGATCTATTTTGGAAATACCTAGGATTATTTCTGTTTTGATTAGGCATAGGGCCTCTGTAGGTATTCCTAGCATCATAACTTCTGTCACTATTATTTGCATTGCCTTCTGCCCCTACCCCAGAATTTGTAAACCTGTTGGTGGGAGGGTACATTCTATCATTTGAATTCATATAGCTCTGCCTACTCCTGAAAATATTCCTTTGCTCAAAAGCAGCAAGCAATTCTAACATATCAGAAAAAGTTCTGGGTTTTGCTACTATCAGATTTAGTCTCACATTCTCTGGAAAGTGATTTACAACGGTCTCCAGTAACTCAAATTCATTTAGTGGAGGATCTACTTGTCGTCCTAATTCGGCCATTTCCAAAAAATAGTCAATCATTGTCTGACCTGACTCTGGCTCATACACACCATTAGCTAACTGCATCCTAATGTTGTTTCTCTTGGATAAACTCCAATATCTACTGATAAAATTTCTTTTGAATTCTTCAAACGTCGTAGTCTCATTTGTAGTCAAATTGAACCAATTCAAAGATCTACCTTGCAATGCCTTTCTTACTATGATCATGTACATGTTAGGCGGAATGGCTCTTAACCTAAAATAATCGTGAAGTTCAGTTAAGAAATTTTGTGGGTTGGTATTATTATTCTCATCAAAAACAGGTAACTTAATTTCGTTCATTAAGTAGCTAGGAAAATTTGTGCCTAACTGACTAACTCCTGTGGACAAAGGTACATTAATATCCTGCACCTGGGAACCATTATGACTGTTTATCCTTTCCTGACATCTAGGAGATCTACATGGTAACTGTGAGTAAGTTTCTTCAACGACATTCCTATTCATATTGTTTCCCAGTTGAGGTACATTCACATCATTAATTACAGGTGAAGTTACAGGAACATTTAATCTATTTTCCAATACACAAATTCTACTTGTCAGTAACTCTTCATCTTTGTGTACTCTCCTACTCAACACTGTCAACTCTTCTTGCGCTTCTACAATCTGTATTTCAATGTCTTTCTGTTTGACTTTTAACAGCTGATTCTTCTTCTCTAAGTCATTTCTAGCCTCATCATTTATCTTAGCAAAACCTAACAATGTTTCGTCGAAAGCATTCATCTGCATTTTCATAAGAGTCACACTATTGTCTAGTTCCGACACATTAGCTACAATAACTTTCATTTCCTCACTAGTATTAGAAACATCTGTTTGCATTGTTTGCAAGTTAGTGCTAACATTTGAAATAACCTCTTTTACTTCTGATATATCATTATTTACAATAGTTTGAATATTCTCTAGAGCAACGGTGACGTCATTATTAACCTGCTCTTTGAAATCACCTAGCCTTTCCTGTACTTCCTTTACCACTTCTTGTTTTAGATCATCTTTCAACTTTGTCAAGTTTTCATCCAATTGTACTAACTTCAGACTAATGTTTTCATTTACATCTGCTTTTACATTATTTACATCAGTACTAACCTTATTAATGTCACTTTTTACATCATTCTTAACATCATTTATGTCTGCCTTAACATCATTAATATCTGTCTTAACATCCTCAATTTTACTACTAAGCTTATTGAACATTTGCTGCATAAAACTTTTAATTGAGTTCTCTAATTGGTCATCTGAAGATTCACTATCTTCGCGCCTAGTCACGTTTACATTTGAAACGGAAACATCTGTTTCGACCTGAACTTCCATATCAGTAACAATCTCATCTACTAACTGTAAACTACTATCAGCACTTATGTTGTCTACAATACCTTCCATCTCGGTACTAGTTAGCAAGTCCTGTCCATTTTCTAACACATCTGAACTTTCCTTCTGTGGCGACATTATTTCGCGGCCTCTGAGTTTCATTTATAATCATAAAAATAACACCTTACTTTATTTGTAGGCTTCGCAGGCTTCACAGGCTTCTTACAATTACTTTCATTCTGGAACTTGATTGTTGGCGGTTGATGTTGGATGGTCACAGCTGCTGCCTACTGCATGATGTCGAACACCTGGGCTGACCTCGTGATGGCGTGGTGATTGTTGCGCGTAACCGTACCTAGCTAACGATTCTCACTTAATTCTGTGTATCGCAATCTGCTTGCTAATGTCCCAATTAGAATATTTGTTCACAGAGTCTTTACACAGATTGTTCTTAAAAAGCCCCACGTTGGGCGCCAAATTGATATGGGTGCCTGGTTGGGCGCGACAAGTTGAGATGGGTGTTTGGATTGGGAGCTGGATTCGTTGTGGAAATGTACTTACTTCGATTCTCCGTTGGGCTCCTCCAGTTCTGCACCTATATCTTTTCCACGGCTTTTGTAGCTCAGGGTATCACACGAATCATCTGAGGGATTGGTTTATAGCTAGTTATGTCCTTATAAATGATAACTTCACTATAAACGTTTTATATCGGCATTTATTCAAATTAACTGTGTTCTGCGTAGCTGTTTGTGTAAATTCACCACTTCAATTGCATTTTTCAAGTACTTACGTGTATTTCTGTTTTCTTATTTCTCACAAAGTAAATGAAACTCACACGCTATCTTTTATGACATACGTTCGTGTTTAATAAGTGGCTTTGGTGAGAATCGCCATTAAGCTAGGTAATATTCCCGCGACTTTCCACAAGAGCAAAGTACGGAGGTCTGCTCTCCTCGGCGAATATGGTGGAAGTGAACTCCTGACCACGCTAAGTTCGCGGCTAATGGATGCTTCTCTCTCATTGGCTGTATTTTTCATTACGTAAAACAGTTCTATTGGTTAAAACAATTCGCGGGCCAAAACTATGAATTTAGTACGTTGTATTTTCGAAATATACGTTTCTTTTACAGTTAAGATTTCAAATTTGGAATTAGGAAATAATAATAATAATCTAAACGAGAATTTTGATATCGAAATAATAATAATAATAATTTTAATGATTCGAATAAATATGAATTAACTATTTTTTATAGTAAATCGAAAGGGGTGGAATATTTCAGCTTCAACAACATAACAAAGAGGTGGAACGCTTAGTACATGATTTGAAACTTTTGTCTAATAATCTCAAACTCGTTTTCATTGATTCGAAGTATGTTAGTTCAGGTTGAAGACGTGGTTTTGGGCTCTTCAGTCAGTGCATGGAAAATGCTTTTGAAAAGCAAGTAGTCTTCATCTTTTACAGCTCTGAAACTATTTTGGCCTTCTTTCAGCTGTTTAAGTCAACCATTTGAAAACAACTTTATTCTTTAACCCCTTCATCAGTGCCTTGACTATTGCAAGACAAAATATTGATTCTGAAATCCTCAATTATGAGGTTGTTGAATACAAATGTTGCATCGCTGAACCTATCACGATATTGTTTGGTTCTTTCAGCAGATGTCTTCCCCATTTTTATAGTATACTAGCTGAAAAGGCCCGGCGTCGCCCGGGCTTTGTATTTTGTAATTTGAAATTAACTTATGGAAGACTTTCGATGTTGAAACTCTAGGTCCTGATATAATAATGTATGTAGAATTCGAAATGAGGAAGAACAACATATGGCACTCATACTATTCCCTCAGAAAGCTAAAACGCTAGATATAGCTTTTTATGGTTCATAGAGGATGTCGAATGCTGCATTCCGTTGCTTCTACTCATCATGCCTGGGAGGGGTTGAAATAAGAAGAAACATTAATTACATAAGATTGTATTGACTTGACGGAAAATTTTATTTCTCATTCTCATGTTAAACCGTTTCGGGCCTGAAATAAAATAGAAATGCAGTATCACTTTCATACTTTCCTCCCCTAAAACCCGGGACATAATATACTGTGAGTATAGGACTCAAAATGTTCCATCCCATGCTTAGAGCCTATGATAAATCTCAACTAATACGAAGCCTACAGCTATGGATAACTGACTATTTACCGACTTCTGGCATAGCATACTCACACACTTAAGTTGCTCCTGCAATACGACCTCTTATTCTACATCAAAATGTGAAGTGAGAAAATATTTCTTATGTCGAGGGTAGAGAAAGTTATGTGACTGCATCACACTGTGCTTTATTTTCGTGTAATTCATTTTTCAGTAATTATTTTCGCCAATATATTACATGGAATCATAATTCGTTAAAGTCCAGCATTAGGCTATATAGTTGCCACGGCCCTATGTAATCACAGTAAACAATTCACTGTTGTCATGTAAACTGAACAGCATTTCATTGTTTTCAGTATAATATTCTCAGAAATTATATAATTTTCAAGGGAAGGAGTATTTTGTTTGAATTTTAATGTTGACCGCTATACTTCCCGGGCTTAACTGGGTATGTGTGCAAAATTCCGTGTAAATTGGTAAAGAAATGTAGATTTGTATAAGGAACAAACATACATACCCACAAACACACATTCGACTTTATATATTAGAGGTCTAAAAGAAGAAAGAAAAATGTGTTAACTTTTCAGAAAAATTCATTTTATTGAATATCGTAACTATTTTGATCTCAATAATTATAAATTTAAATTTTGGTTCTTGAAAATTAAATATGTTTCATATAAAAATAGGTTAGGCCCACAAAACATTTAATTATTCTTTATTTTTCTCCACTACCCTTCACATTTTATTAAAAATATTCTAATATCTGTGAAATATATCATTTTGAGACTCTGTGACTGTTAGTCTGTGACACCATTAATTGTGGAGAAAAAACGTTCAATTTCAGTAACCAAGTGAAGGTGTAGGCCTACTGCTCCATATTAGTACACAGAGAATATAAAATATAATTACAATACATGCATTATTTATTGTTTTAGGTAAACTTATACATCTTTTTTGTCACGGACTAACAGTTTCTGTGCATTATTGGACTTCCTTACATATATTATTTACCTAATTTGACTTCTGCAATTCAATGAAGTAATGTTTTCCCTCCATAATAAGTCATCTTTTGTTTTATGATGATAAAGAATCCTTGGAAAGCACTGCTGCCGTATCTGTTGGACTAAATTGTGAATGTCCATGTTCATCGTAAATTTGGTGTTTTCTATCAATTATCTAATAGATTATATTTTAAGTCCAAATTTAAAAGACAAATGCATGAAATATTTATATTTTCTGAAACTTTAACTCTTTGACTTAGAGAAACTGAAATAATTTACAATATATATAACATTTTATTTTTTTCAATCTGTGTCAATGTTATCATGGAATTGCCCCTTGCCTGGTGAACAATAAAGCTTTGCATCAGGTTGAAACAACTGGATATGCAGTCTTTGCAATATGACCTTTTATTCTATATCAGAATGTGAAATGAGAAAGGTGTATAGCCCATCCTTAGGGCAAAGAAAGTTATGCAGGGCACTCACTATTCAGGGGTAGCAGGTAAAGAAGGGATAGCATTATTTTTATCACACCAGACTTATTTTTAAAGTTCAGTTATCACTAGGGCCCGGATGTTTATGACCTAAAAATCTTAGAAATATGCAAGCCTTTATGACCTAAAAAATGGCGAAATATGACTAATAATATGACCTAGAGATAATTTTTTTTTTCAAAATCTTGTCGGTTTTTTCAATTAAAATTTTATGAGAACACATTAATAAATAATAATATTAATCTTTATTAATAAATTTTTGAATTTATTTAAACAAACAATAAGACACACTCGACACTACACAAAATGGAAGAAATGTTTCATTATGATGGACGGTCACAAAGAATTGCAATAACAGATCACATGCATTTTAAAGTTTTCAAATAAAAACGATCTATTTTCACTCAGCATTGACTTATATCGGGAGAAAGACCGTTCAACGTCGCAGGATGTTATTGGGGCATATTTGAAATAAGTCAAATCATTACAGTTGAATTCAGGCTCACCTTCGTGGAATGTCACTGGCTTATCACTTAGAAATCACATTAAATCGCTTTTTAGATTCTACCTTAACTTCGCACAGCTTACAGAACAGAATTGTGCCATCTGTACTGAAATGCTTATCTCCAAACTCCCGTACAAATGCTCTCAGTTTTTTCACTTAGTTTTAGGCATGATAAACCAAGAGTATTGAGATTGCGATGAAGCACACCATGCAGCGAAATCTTTTCAATAACTGAGGGATGGTTGTTCCTTCCTATCACCCCTTCCCCTTGGCACCCCCAAGAAGAACTTCTACCTGCTCAAGTTATTTACAGAAGCAGTTAGTTGACCTTGCTATGAAAACTGACAATAGCCATCCTAATATCTCCGTTCGGTTTCTTTGCATCTGTCCCTTTTTACGCATCTCTCTCTTTCTCCTAATTCTCAGAAATATACGTAGGCCAACGTATATTTTGTGAAAGTATTTTTAGAAAGAAAATACTGAGAAGTTACAAGTAACAATTCAGGGGTGTTCAAATCCCATCTCTGAGACGGCTGCAAGCAAATAAATGAAAATGGAATAAAACAAAAAACAAAAACATGGGAAAAAATGATTGAAAATATGACCTTAATATGAAAAATGACGGAAAAATGACCAAAAATACTGAAAAAGCTAAAATATGACATTATATGACCAATGAAAATTGCATAATTCTAATCAAAATAGATGATATCATGTTTAAATTATATGTGCTATGGTAACATCACAAAGGAAAAAAATATGACATGTCAAAAACATCCGGGCCCTAGTTATCACATAAGTTGGTTTTTACTAGAAACGCATTTCCCTATTGTATTATGTGCTACCCTATTGTGGCAAAAAGGCCGACTAGCTGTAGAATAGTTGAATAGTCCCCTACCACAAGGTCTACAGACCTTGCCCCTACCATGCAGAGCTTAACTGGTTGGTTGCTATGACCTTCTTCAGTTTGTCTGTATAGAGTAGGGATGCATTGAGGACAATAAGGTAAATGACAATTGTTGAGTCTCATTACTTTTAGCTTGACAGCTCATGTTTTGAACGAACAAATGAAAATGTCTACAGCACACAGTAGGCCTACACAGCACATGACTCTTGTGCATCCAAGAACCAATAGCAAGCAGTGGAGGTGTGATGTCTTCACTGTAAACTCTTGAGTGGGAATTCAAAGTAGTTAACGAAAATTGGTTGTATTATATAAGTTCCAGCATTATGAAATGTTTTAAACAAAGTACACGGTGTTTCAAAATGAATATCGGGGTTTTAAGGCTTTGTAGAATTTAGTACATTTAACATACAATTATAAATAATACATCAAATGAAAGAGCAACTCAGATAGTTTTGTTGGTACTCAAACAGTTTTGTTGGTACTCATAATGTTCGCATCTGGGGACCCGAAAATCCCCACGAGATGGTACAGTTTGAACGAGACTCCCCTAAATTGAATGTTTTTTGTGCCATATCCCGGCGGAAAGTTTATGGGCCCTTCTTTTTCGTTGAAGCAAGTGTAATTGGAAATTCTTATCTTGATGCGCTACAACTATGGCTCTTTCCTCAATTGGAAGAAGCTGAACCAGAGAACGTGGTATTTGGCAGCAAGATGGTGCACCACCTCTCTGGCATCATTCAGTACGCGAATGGTTAAACAATGTTGTATCCGACCGCTGGATTGGCCGGAAGGAGCCAGATGACAGAGCTTGTTTCGCATGGCCTCCACGTTCACCCGATCTGATGCCATCTGATTTTTACCTTTGGAGATTCATAAAGGATCAAGGGTATGAGCCTCCACTCTAACTGACCTACCCGACTTAAGACACAGGATTGAAGCAGTTGTTGCAACAATTACTTCAGACACACTGATCAAGGTTTGGGAAGAACTCGCCTTTCAACTCCATGTGTGCCATGTGATGAATGGTGCTCATATTAAATACCTGTAGGAAAAACTGTTTGAGTTGCTCTTTCATTTGATGTATATATGTTAAATGTACTAAATTCTACAAAGCCTTAAAACCCCGATATTCATTTTGAAACACCCTGTATTAACACTAACTTATACACAAATAGTCATAAATGCATAAATATGTATTGAGACTTCCGCAAATTATCCATAGGTCTTATTCACTCGTATTCAGGCATAACGGCACAAAAATTAGATTCATGTCACTTAGTATTAATTTTACTATGTAGCCTACTGGTAACCTACAAAAATTGCTGAAGATTCCATTTGGACTACTCTTTATTTTTAAAAGCCATTGGAATGCATATTTAACATTATACATAATGAGAATATTATGGGAAAAAATTCCTCCGACACAGGGACTTGAACCCAGGACCTTTGGCTATTCGCGCCTATGCTCTACCAACTGAGCTAAGCCAGAGTTCAATTGACAGCACCAGATGGAACCTCTCTCCTATAAAGCTTACATTATACATAATGTTTTATATCTTATATTAATGCTCTCAAGTCTTACTTTGATAGCATTGTTTTTTTTTGGAAGTTGTATGGAAATTTTAACTAATCAATACATTATGGATCCTGCTTATGATATGGTGTGTGTTCATAAATCATATAAGCATGTGTAAATATATTTTTCTCTCCTACTAACAGATTGATCAACACGACAAACTTCTTGGGAGATAGATTCAAAACCCCCTAAACGCCATTCAAAAATAGAGGTGTTTTTGAAGTTTAAAGCAGTAGGTTAGAGGGGTTTTTGAACTTAACTCTGATTTTCAACATGGCATTATATAGTACTTTAGGGGGTTTTGAACCTCACATATAAATAAACCAATTTAAGCCATCCATATAAATCTGGTGATGTATAAAAGTAAGAAAATATAATTTGGCGTTTAGGGGATTTTGAATCTAGAGGATTCATATAATATGGCACATTTTCAAAACGAGAAAATTCAGTATGTATTACTAAACTAATATCAGTGTTCATACCCTAACCTAAATGCAGAGGTGGATAAGAAAAGAACTAAAGTGCAAGAAGAACAGTTGGTCATCTTCTTCGCTAAAAAAAAAAAAAAAAAAAAAAAAAAAAAAAAAAAAAAAAAAAAAAAAAAAAAAAAAAAAAAAAAAAAAAAAAAAACATAATAGGCCTATGGCTGGTGTGTTTTATGTGTAATCAAAAATGAATTGAACGAAATTAGTAAAAATACAAGTTAAAGCTTTAAATAACTTATGACTGGTTCCACCTCTTAATCAATTCTGTGAACAAAAGTACATTTAATCAAGGGTTCAGTTCCAGAAAGCAAAATTGCGAGTCTAAAGCTTTGGTGCTCTACCCAGAAAACCTAAGTAAATTTGGGTGGCCACAACGTTTGATTTGGACCTAGGACCTCTTCCCTATTAGCCTATACCAGACAGAGTGTAACGTATCCAAATCAACACATACCGGTAACACTATTATAGGTATAACTATAAAGTCAAAGTTTTCTCATAATTATTAAACATTATTGACTACTCTATAAGTGGTGACGAAGAAGAGCGAGAGAATCACACAGAGTGGCAATGACAATATCTTTGATTTTCTTTTGATTCAGGTTGAATCTTTTCCAGGTCAAGAAGATGTGATGTGGGATGGTACCATGTGCCCCTAACATCAGGCCAATTACTTAAATTGTTTGTAGGCTGTACTTCTGTTTGAAGTATGAAGTAGTTGGTACATATGTGGCCTTCTTTTCTTCATTGACTTCCTCAGGCTGCCCCTTATGTCTTTCAAACCTGATCATGGGATCTAATAGGTATCCCACTTCACTGTTAGATGGTATGGCAATCATATCTATTCTCCTTGAACCTCTGTTCATTGCTAAACAGTGAACTTCTTCAAAGATCTGGAAATTGACGGATCGGTGAAGCCCAAGCGCCGACTTCTTTTTGTCTCCAAATTTTCTTTATATGCTGGGCATCATAAAAGCCAGGTATGAGGATCTTTAATGCCTTCAGTAACGACAGTTAGCTGTAGCCTACATTCAGTACTCTCTAACACTAGATTTCTTGATGTTAGTGTATAAGGGTTGGCTGATTGAGAAAAGACCTTGCAGCAGTTGATATGCTGTAGGCAGGGCCGTGGAAAGAAAGCAAGGGCCCCATGAAAACTTTTCCCGGGCCCCCGTCAAAATATATTAAATTCACTACCCAACTCGCCCTTTATAATGTATGCAACAAAAAAATTATGTAATGATATTACATAATTATTAAGTGCCAGAATGGTACCGGTACTTTATGAGGTGTCTGGTAGACAGGACTGTCTGACTGTCTATCCGTGTGTCTGTAAGCACGGTAACTCAAATACGCTTTATTGGATTTTCATAAAATATGGTATACCATTTATAAGCCCATGGGACGAAGCCTATTGATTTTGGACCAAATCGGTTAACTGATGCCGGGCAGGAAACGGGAAAATACATTAAAATGTTTCCATTAGGAACAATTTTATCTGTATTTACCAGTTTAATCTTTTGAAAATTATGATTTTAAATTCCGAACGTTTAGTAAGGCATACTGTTGAGTCCAAAAGGATTTGTGCTTTTGTTTTTCAAGATTAATCTGTTTCAGATTAACTGATAATTCCGTGTCACCGTTATATGACAGGACAATGCAGATAAAATAAACACATAAAACATAACTTAAGCTCTTTATTGACTTATAATCAATTTTATTTTAGAGTAAATTTAGAAAGTAAAAAACCTGGTCGGCCAGGCCCCCTTTTGGGCCCGGGCCCCACAGGGCTGCAGCACCGGTTGCCCCTCCCTCTCGCCGGGCCTGGCTGTAGGTATACTTCCCAGCCTGCCTTGAATAGTGCAAGTCCTTTATATTTCACATCAGATTAAAGCATGTGATCTGGCGTATCTGTAGGTAATTGCAGTATTTTCTTCAAGGCACTTCTAATAATTTTATCACTATTGTTCAGAAATTTAATTGGAATTTAGTTGTTACTATGGACAACAAAGTATCATTCATATTTTAATTAACATAAGTTATTGTATGTTCTGAAATTCACATTTAAGCCGTACTTATTTTGTTTTGTCTTGATAGGCCTACCTATTAATTGTATAAAGAAATGTGGTAAACAAAAAATGTTCATTTTAATTTTCTCTACAACTTTACTGTGATAGGTTTTCAACGCCTACTTTAATGGAGAAAATCTAGAAAAATTGAAAATGGATACGAGTCAAGTACCCCTTAAGTCATCTTTGCAGACAAACAGATACAGCCATAAAACTTTGAAGGTTCTCCCGACGAATACAATGTAAAAACTGTTCTTGGGTTTCCAGTCGGGTAGTTATTGAAGTACATTCTGAGCTTTCGGCGACTGTCTGCGTCGTCATCTTCGGAGAAGTGAGAACCAGAGTTGTGGTGTTGTATATATACCCATGGCAGGACTAGTCAGATGCAGTCGTGGATCCTGATTGGTCGGTGGAAGTAAACAATCTCTCCCTCCGTGATTGGAGCAGAGAAATAGCAGGTTGCCAGGAAGCGGCCAATTGGAACCCTCCGTCTCTATTGATGTTATTGGGGTTCAGTTTGATGTGAAAGGCTTCTTTGATGAGACGGTCCCATAATCCCGTGGTAGAAGCCAGAACCGCTGTGTTGAGGTAGTCCATCTCGTGGCCCATGTCGAGACAATGTTCGGCGATGGCGGACTTTTCAGGTTGCCCCAGACGGTAGTGCAGTTTGTGCTCCTCAATTCTGGTGGAAATGTGGCGTCCTGTCTGACCAATATAAATCTTGCCACAACTACAAGAAATTCCATAAACCCCGGGTCTCTGTAATCCAAGGTCATCTTTCACAGGTCTTAGTAGTTGCCGGGTTTTGGTAGGAGGTAGGTGTATCGTCTTGATCCCATGGCGGCCGAGCAGTCGAGAGATCTTCCCGGAGAGAGGGCCAGTGTACGGGATGAATGCCCGCTTAACATTCTCGTCTCTATCCCTCGGTGCTGAAGAAACGTCCTTTTAAGGGCTCGGGTTATATTAAAGTCTGAATAGCCATTAGCACTGAAGGTACGTCGGAGGTGTTGAAGTTCCCCATTAAGGCTATCTGCATCAGAGATGGCTCTGGCTCGGTGCACTAGGGTGTTGAGGACAGCCTGTTTCTGTGCTGGATGATGAAAGCTGAGTCCACTCAGATACAAGTCGGTGTGCATAGGTTTCCTATAAACGCCATGCCCCAGAGTTCCATCGGCACGTCGATAAATGAGTCTGTCTAAAAAAGGCAGGCGGCCATCCTTTTCCAAATCCAGAGTAAACTTGATGTTATTGTGGATCCCATTGAGATGGTCAAGGAACTCTTGCAGAGCCTCTCTACCATAGGGCCAGATCAAGAAGGTATCGTCTACATATCTGGCGAAGATTGTAGGCTTCAGACAGGCGGTCTCTAAGGCACGGTGTTCAAAATGTTCCATATAGAGGTCAGCTATGGCAGGTGACAAAGGTGACCCCATAGCCACACCATCAGTCTGTTGATAGTACTACCTTCCATACACGAAGTAGGAAGATGTGAGGACATGCTTGAAGAGGTTCACAATTCCTGCATCAAAAAAGTCAGTGACCCAGACCTCATGGTCAGCTTCGACGTGGTATCATTATTCACTAGAGTTCCCCTGGGGGACACTCTTGAACTCCTCTCCCCCTTTTTTGATGCAGGAATTCTTCTATTTAAGTTTAGAGAGCTTAAAACCGTCAAATGAGAAATAAACTGCCGTTTTGGTGCAAGGGTCGTTTTTGTCATGTGGCAGGTCCTAAGTAATGCCAAAAAAACTCTGGTGATTTTTGTTTTGATAATTATGGTACAAGGGTCATTTTCATATTGGTGCAATTAATAGCACATTGTACAACAGTGAACTGCATTATCGGCATTGAGCAGCCAGCGAGGGGAAAGGTTGAAGGCTAGGAGAAGTGATAGCCAGACTAGGTGAAGGTAGGGGAAGCAGGCCATCACCATGGCAATGTGCAGCAGAGAGTGGAGTGAGAGTCAAGGTGCCACAAGTATATATATTCTGCTCAAATTTACGATTACACATTCTGTCTTAAGACATTATGGGAAAAAGGCAGAATTAGTCTCACCCGAGTTCCCCACTCCACTCCCTAACGGGACCCGCATGGAAAGTAGGGGTTTTGGGTGGGGAGATTCTTAAAACAGTGGAGAGACATCTAGCGGCGGCATTTGAACTACTATCAGAGTAGCGATGGTAGCACGATCTAGTAATGAACTGGTGAAACAGAAAAATAATTTATTTCTCCTTTATTCTCTTCTTCTCTTCCTTTCCTGTCTCCTTCCTCTCACCTCCTCTTCACCCTACCTACCTATTCGAGACTTATTCCTAACCGTAAATTTTGGATCAACCGGGATTCGAACTTGGGACCCCTAGCATTATAGCTAGGAGTCTTAATGCATTACGCCACGAGCGATCGTTGAGCAGTAAAGGAAGATTTCGTATATTTGAGTTATTATAGCGTTCATGAGTGTTAACGAAAGAATCAGTTTTTAGAATTGTTATACATTTTGTTAGTTTTGAAAAGAGTAGTGTTGGTGCAAGGGAATTTTTCTGCATCAATTAAACCATGTTTTATGTTATAATACGGCGTTTTTTTAAAATTGTCATATATTATGTATGGTACAATTAATTGTGAAATATTTTGTTTTTTGGAATGTTCTGTTGGCATATGTACGGCGTTTTTTTATAATTGTGAAATATTATGTTTGGTGCAAGGGTTTATGTTTATGTTTATGTTTATGTTTATTCGTTCTTCTATGTACAGAGTATCATAATATGGAACGTCAATATAACTTATGCTAATTTTTTTCAAATACAATAATTTTTTACATATACAACTATAATACTAGCCTATGTTAATATAAAATACTTCTGCAGATGGTTTGTGTGCCTATGAATACTAGACAAGCCATTGGAGTTTTCTCTTGCCCAATATCAATAATTTGAGTCAGTGGTATTTGTCACTACGGTCTTTATGTGTGGGGTTTACAGTGCTGCACAAATTCTTCTATAGTGTAAAAACTATTTTCTGTTAGAAACTTTTTTAGTTTCTTTTTAAAAATCATTGCGCTTGTTGACGCTTTAATTTCTTTAGGCAGTAAATTGTAGTATACGGATCCTGCAACGTTTATGTTTTTTTTACCAAATTTTCCTCTGTATGATTGCATGTGGAAGTCATCATGAGTTCTTTTTTTATTGTGAAATAGCCTATTTTGTTGCAAGTGTCATTGTTACAATTCCGTGAAATATTATGCATGGTGCAAGGGTATTTTTTTATTTTGAAATATTACTTTGTTTTTTTATAATTGCTTTTAATAATAGTGAAATATAATACTTGATGCAAGGGTCTTTTTTTATAATCGTTCGCCATCGTTTTTTGTAATTGTGAAAGATTATGTGGTGCCGATTATGTTGGTGTTGGTGCAAGGGGAAATCTTTTTAAATGTGAAATATTATGTTGGCTCTGAAAAGAGCCGTTCTGGTGCAAGGGTATTTTAATTGTGAATTAAAATTGGCCGCTCTTGTGATCGGGCTGAACTTAACCCATGCAAGTCTGAATAAGCTTGCGACATTCCTATCAGATAAACAACTGTAGTTGCTTTAAGTATAGGTAATACTTTCTTGCTTTTCTACATGCTGGTAGAAGAAATTCATCATGCAGTTAAATAAAAGGTGGACAAAGTATTAAAAATCGTTTTAGCGTCTTAACACACTTATTATTTTTAGTATTGTTATTGTTATTATTGATTTTTTTGAGGTTTTCTCAAAAATGTTTGAAAAATTTTCCCATGCCGGACTAGTACCTTTGTTCATTGATAATTCAAACTCTCCACATTTTAGTTTCTCCTCGGCTTCCTTCAGGGTAAAATTCTCCATTCTCCTTTTACTTGCACTCTAAACACATCTGAAGTTCCTCAACTATGTAACTGCAAGACTTATCAGTGCACTGATATACCCAGTTTCATATTCTATCCGCCAGGCCTTGCAGTTTCTTTAGGCCCGTGAAACCCACCAGGTTATGCAGAGCTTGTGACTCATAGTGACAGTATTTATTTTCATCGTTGCAATCTGGCTTGCTCTCTTCTCAATCAAGTTAAAAGCTGCGGCTGGTTGCAGAATTTCAAAGGGGCAAGCAAGCTAAATTCAGAATATGTACACCTCTAATTGCAATTGCATTGAATATAATTTGTATGGGTATAGGCCTAACACAGTGAGCTGCATTACCGGCGTTGAGTAGCGGCCGGGAGGATAGGGGAAGCAGTCAGGCGAGGGAAGATGCCGGCGGACGAGTATGGAGTGGAAAGGGGACTAGGGTGAGCCTGATTCTATTCTTTTGTAGACATTATTATCCATCACACACTTCACTTAACCTAACATACTGTAGCCTATTTCAGATCTACAAAATTTTGCAATTGTTCACTGTATAAACCTACCGCTACAAAACAGGGCGAAAGATAGATATATACTGCCCGCCGGCGAAGCTCCACCCGCTCGTTTCCCCTACTGATCCTCGCTTCCGAGCCAATGCGCACCCTACTGCTTGCTTCCCCTACATCTCCTATCACGGCTATGTACTTGCTCAGTTACGAGAATTACGAAAATTACAATTGCACCATAGTAAAATTACTTTATTAATGTAGTAGGGAATTCTGAATTCTCCCGAAATTCTAGTTCAGTGGCAGTTAGGTTATGAACAGTGGTATTAATTTAGGAGAGCATTCTGAATTTAGTATTATACTTGAATAGCCCCCCCGGTTCCTTCCCCTCGCTTCCGCACTCACCTATTGTAACATGGCTTCCTTGACAGTTTTAACGATGTTTTACGAAAGGTGTGGAAGGGTAAAAAGCGGCATTTAGTTAAATAATGATAGGTAAATTCTAGGTCAGTGACAGGTTTTGTTAGGTTAGCAACGTTATGTTAGTTTAGGAGCAACATACTGAATAGCGCGATGTCTATTATGTGTCACATTGAATCTCTTCTGCGATAAAACCCTAAACCCCTAACTCTCTAACGGGACCCGCCTTTCGTGGGAGGAGCCTAGCGCGCAGCATAAAACTATTTTTCCCCCAAAACAGAATTGAACTTGCTCAAATCCTTATTTCTGCCTTAAGTAAAGCTCATTCAATAAATTCAAGCGTTGGTATCCTCTCCGAAACCACTGCCCTTTAGAAACATACATGAATGCCATGCTTTCAAGTTTCAATTATTAAAATTCAAAATATAAATCCTTTATTTCTGCATTTGGGAAATGCCCTGCATTTTTGCACAGCTCATTCAATTAATTAATATGCTGGTCTCCTCTCGAAAAATCATTGACCCTTTAGAACCATACATAAATGCCATGTTTTCAATTCAATAAATTCAAAATAGAAATACTTCGGTGAACGAGTTCGGAGAAGAAAAAACTTTTCGTGGCTTAATGGATAATATTTAAATTGGTAAACACCAACCTATTTGTCATCTTACGAGTCTTTTACAAAAATAAAAAAGGGGATGGGTAAGTGTACCCCTTCAATGAAGAAAGAAAGAAAAACAATCTTATTTACCTTTATGTTCGCCGGTGGATCTTCGAACGTTAATAACATGTATCTATCGCCCCTGCTTTCTGGTGATCTTTGTCGGACCTGAAAAAAACATACGTAATTAAGGTTAACCCATAATTAAGCCTATGCTGATTCGGGAGCCGCTGATTCTTAATTGAAATATACTTTATCTTACGCGAATATAAATCCCCGTAAAAATCGCCTTACCTTAACGAATGTTTCTACAGCTCCCTTAGCAACATCGAGCAATGTTGGGCGTCCACCTAAATAAGCTCTCTGATTCATAGAAGCAGAGGTATCTATTAGAAAAACTATAATAGTCATTTCAACTATTTATATTCTTTCCAAATTTGTTCAAATAACTGCACTTTAGGGGCAAAATATTACGAATTTTCACCGCTCCATTTCTCCGATAAGCCTACGCAACCAAACTGCCAGTCGACAGTCGTCGAGCAGCTGGTGGCCTGAAACGCCACGATGCAACGAAAGCCCGTACCACCTACCACGTGACCTCCTTCACTACGATTGGTCTTATTAGGAAGGGCTGTACAATTACCTACAATTCATCATAATTAAATATCAAACCACGGAAATTCATAGAATACAACATACACCAGAACTTTAGCAATCTTCCGATGAAAAAATGGCATTCTATAAAATAGGTTACTCTTTTCCACTCTCCATTACATTATTAATCATATGTCGAGGTGCACACAAAGCACAGCATCTAGAACCCAATGTAACAAAGACTAATCAATGAACTACAGTAATGCCTGCCTGGATGCTTTTTCTAACATCATTTGTTCATTACATAAATACATTTCATGCTATGCAATACACATCATCAGATCGAATGAGGTAGGAGAAGTAATTTCGCACGTACGCGTTCGAGATTGCGGGTTCGAATCCCGTAGCCGACAATTGCCGAGTGTGGGTATTACCAGGCCAGGGGGACATTCCCCCTGCGCCCTTTGCCTGGAGCGCCTTTGGCCCTTATTCTTGTGACTCCCATAAAAAGTATATATTTGCAACAAAACTGCTGTATAGAAAAAACAGGGCCGCCACATGGGGGGGCTACCGGACCCAAGGACCTAGGCTCCTAAGGGGCCCGGCTCGGTACCGGGATGTGATATTAACTGGAAAAGTTTGAAAAAAAAAAGTGTGCGTGGAACGCCACGCGACAGAAGTGAAACTTGAATTAATTTTTATTTTTTCAATGTTTTATTATTGGATTTTTTCAATTTTGCATTATTGGACTTTTTAATATTGGGTTTTCGGACTTTTTAAATTTTGGATTTTCTAATTTTGGATCTTTGAATGTTTAATTTTGGATTTTTTAAATTTTCGATCTTTGAATTTTTAATTTATTTTTATTTTTTAAATTTTGGATTATTGGATTTTTAAATTTTGGATTTTATTATTTATTTAATTTTGTATTTTTTAATTTTTAATTTTATTTTTTGAATTTTGGAAATTTGGAGTTTTTAATTTTGGATTTCTCATATTTTAAATTTTGGATATTTGCATATTTTAAATTTTGGATCTTCGAATTTTTTAATTTTGGAATTTTTTATTCTTTTATTTTGGATTTTTTAAATTTTGGATCTTTGGAAATTTTATTTTTTTGTTTTTTTAATTTTAGATTATTGATTTTTTAGATTTTTTAGATTTTTTAATTTTGGATTTTTGAATTTTGAATTTTTTTATTTTTATATTTTGGATTTTTGAATTTTGGATCTTTAAATTTTTAAATTTTGGATTTTTTAATTTTGATTCTTTAATAGTTTTTAATTTTTTAATTTTGTATTTTCGTTTTTTTAATTTTGGATTTTTAGATTTTTTCAATTTTTGATTATTGATTTTTTAATTTTGATTTTTAAATTTTGTATTTTTTATTTTTAAATTTTGGATATTTGGATTTTTAGTTTTGGATTTTTTATTTTTTAAATTTTGTATTTTTGGAGATTTTAATTTTGGATCTTTAATTGTTCTATTTTGGAATTTTTATTCTTTTATTTTGGATTTTTTAAATTTTAGATCTTTGAAAATCTTTATTTTTTTGTTTTTGTTTTTAAATTTTAGTTTATTGATCTTGTAATTTTGGATTTTTAGATTTTTTCAATATTGGATTTTTGATTTTTTAATTTTTTAAAAATTTTGGATTTTTAGATTTTTTAATTTTGTATTTTTAAAATTTTGATTCTTTGAATTTTTTTAATTTTTTAATTTTGTATTTTGGTTTTTTTAATTTTGTATTTTTAGATTTTTTAAATTTTGGATTTTGGATTTTTAATTTTTTTTTTAAATTTTGGATATTTTTATTTTTTCAATTTTGGATAAATGGATTTTTAATTTTGGATTTTTAATTTTTTTTATTTTGGATTTTTGGACTTTTTAATTTTGGATCTTTAATTTTTTTATTTTGGAATTTTGGATTTTTTAAATTTTGGATCTTTGACTTTTTTTATATGTTTGGATTTTTTAAGCGTGGTAATGAACCTCCGGGTTCCATAAAATAGATAATATATCTTTAGATTGCTTAGGTATTGTCTACTGCCATTGAGCAAGTAAGTATTATTACTATTATTACTATTATTATTATTATTATTATTATTATTATTATTATTATTATTATTATTATTATTATTATTATTATTCTTTTCATCACTTGTTTGTGAGTTCTTCTGTTGCATCGGCGTTTTTCGCAAGATGCAGCATTATATTGGTACATTGTGAAATGCTCTGACTATGGATGTTGTGCCTAGAATTACTGATTTTTGCATTAATTTAAGCTCTTTTGTCCCCATTCCTAGTTTTTTTAGTCCTGTCATCGTCCATTTAGGTACAATTCTTTTTGTAGACATTATTAACAGAATTGTTATTACCTCATCTTGTCGCCACAATTCCTTAACTTCTACATACAGTGACGTATATTTATCTATTTTATCATTGAAATATCTTTCCAAGTTATAACTATTAGGTAGGCCTATACCAATCTCCACCAAATATGTTGTTCTCTTTTCCTTTTCTAATAAAATAATAATAATAATTATTATTATTGTTATTATTATTATTATTATTATTATTATTATTATTATTATTATTATTATTATTATTATTATTATTACCACTACTACTACTACTACTACTACTACTACTACTACTACTACTACTACTACTACTACTATTCCCATTTGCTGGTCCTTGTACTAGGTCTGAAAAATTTCCTTTGATTACTCCTAATCATTGAGTTGATTGTTTTCTGTGCAGTCCGCTCCGAAACACATTACTGATTTCGTGACGGTTTTCAGCGTTACATTAATTTCGTGATGATTTTTGAGCGTCACACAAGTTCCCGATTTACCTCTACCGCCGCTAAAGAAGTTTCACTTCAAAAATGTTCTGTTAGACAAGTAATAAGAAGGAAGCTCCACGGAGAATGGAAGAGACAACTGAAAGAGGAGCCCGCAACCAGTGCATATGGTCCTGGGCCCGACCCCGAGATGTGGCGGGCCTGAGAAAAAATAAAGGTTAACCTTAACCATGAACGTGAATATTCTGTTACGTTAACATGGACTTGAGGTCAAAATGACTGCTGAGATAAATAAGGGGCTTTTAACACTGAAAAAGCTTACGAAATGTGAATTTTAATTATTATTGAAGCAAACTGACTTCTTAATATTTAATTAACAAAGCATAATTTTTACACCATTTTAAGGGACTTTTAGGGCACACAATTGAATCGCCGAATCATAAATGAAATGAAATGCACCGTCTCAAAGATATGTTAATATTTTTCAAATGAACACCCAATTAACACAAACATTTTTTATTATTTTATCTAGCAATCCTGTAGACCACCAGTACTGGCATAGGATAACAATAACAATAATGCAAACAATTATTTATCATAGTCACTCACATGACTCCCAACTGGATATTATAATCACAGTTCGTTATATGTGTGATTGTGTTCAAAACTGCAGTACTTTTACAATGCTTAAATTATTAATATAGAATTATAGTACTTAATACATGGATGTTCTTAGTGCCCATCCTTTGCACTTGATGCATTGGATCCAGTCAATCCTCATGTCTCATGGCACACAAGATATTTTTTTCCTGACTTCTTTTCAGTATGTGCATTGAACAGTTTCCTATTGTGGAGACTTTTAGAACCTGTTGTAAATTTTTCTCATCCCATTTTCCATACATGGCTTTACTTTTCCTTCCTCTCTTTTTGTCATCCATGAATCTGTGGTTCATGAAAGCATAATATACCCATCTTGAATGTTAACTGTACAATAACAGTGGAAGCCCGGTCACAAAAATCATATGCATATGAAATATGCAAATACTGCATATGACATAACTTGTCTGTCAGTGAGGTAGACCATTAAGGGCAATCAGTCATAGGAGAGAGGTTCCATCTGGCGCTGTGAAGTGATCTCTGGCTTAGCTCAGGTGGTAGAGCAGTGGCACGCATAGCCAAAGATCCTGGGTTTAAATCCCAGTGTCAGAGGAATTTTTCTCCTATAATATTCTCATGTAATGTCCAATAGAAACAATAATCCATTATTTTGAAGATCAGAGGTTTATTTTAAAAATGCTTAAATTAGTAAAAAGACAACACATTATAAGCTGTAAAACATTCATGGTCCTAGAATTTATATTTTCACAGAAAAAGTTCCTTCTTTTGACGGTGAGGATAAAGTATTTCATGTAAGCTTAAGATTGTTAGTCATTTAGACTCAATATCGCTGATATATTTTCCAGCAAAATTCTTGTTTGTTCAAGATATTAGCTCCCAGAACACTTTGTCACACCACTCAACAAGTTTAGAGAAATGACAGCAATAAACTTTTATTGAATTCCGGCCCCCAACTATTCAGACCAGAGGGGTGAGAATTCCGGACAGAAACTTTCAATCCATTGTGCATATGGCCTTGCCAGTGGAATGTGGTTTCCAACATTGCAAAGTTTAAAATTGTCAGTGGCTCAATTTACATGTTGGCTCAAAATATAGGGAAGTCCCCTACTAGAAATTTAATAATAAACTTTAGGATTTTATTATCAAAGAAGTTTTGAACTTGAACTATTTTCTTGTCATCAGTTTGTACATGGAACCGCTCTTGAACTGGATCCTACTTTTCTCTCTCCTATGTGTGCCAGATATTTGTACATTAGATTGTGATATAATATTGTCACAGGCGCCGACTTTATGATACCCCCCCCCCCCCCCCAACATTTGAGCTTTTATCACATAAGGCTTATTTATAACTTCAAAAAAATCGAATTCTTGGCGCCACAAAATATTTTGATGTCTGCACCTCTGATTATTATATTTTGTTCAAATACTTTTATTATTATTATTATTATTATTATTAGCCTAACAACATCATCATCATCATCATCATCAACAACACCACCACCCCCAAATCTTTCTACACCATACTTGCGTAGGTCCAAATTACATTATGAAACTATTGATATGTTGATAAGGTACGTGTGTTCCTTCACGTTTTACGCAGGAAGTAATTTATCATTTAGTAAAGAATACTGTGACAGTTTTTTCTTTTGCTACAGTCAGAGGATTACTTTGGATGTCAGGATAGTGAAGCAGGAATTTTTTAATCCTGTGCAGCAACAGCTCCGTAGCATTCGTTCAGGCACACCTAATGTTTGGATCATAATACGATCGTCTGTCTAGTCATTTGTCATGCACATATTTCAGGCACAAGGTTAATGGAGGGAGGAGTCAGGTGCATGAAAATAGGAGATGTGGTTACTGCACATGTCTCTGATAAGAGATTCATGGTAGAGTCTACAATTTTTTCTTATAGTAACTTACATAAACTGCCCGTGAGAACACAAGGAACAGAAGATTGAAAATCAGAATTCATGAATCTTGCTTTGGGAACACCTGTTGAGAAAGAGCGCTTGCATGGTTTCTGAGTGCTTTGGGAACAAACCTATTATGTTTTAATCCACAAGAAAATAAAAAAGCTGTTCATCAAAAAGCAAATAGGAAAGAGACATATAACTTAAAGTTAAGGCAATATATGAAAATAGATGTCATCAAATATGTGAATATTGAGATTTTACATTTATGTATGTATACACAGGCCATACTGCTTTGAAATAGTAGGCCTACAAGAAAGAAGAAACAAAGCCCAAACATTTCAGACTTAACCTCAATCAGCTGACTAATGAACTAAAAATATTAGTGAACAGATTTTATGAGTAGTGCCTTCTTTATAGTTCATCCAAGAAAGAAGGAAAAGCTTTATAAATTGTTTAAAATATATGTATATATGTATATATATACTGCACATATGGTGAAGATGCATTCATTGTAGGGTAATCACTGTTTGTCATGGATAACAATATTAATTTTTCTAATTTATATCTATATGAAACAAAATTTTGATAACTAATAAATAATATTATGAGTTCTAATAATATTAACTAATATTATTAGCAAGTTCTGTGAAACAGGGCCCGGGGTCAGAATGGAAAGCACACAAAGTAAACACTTTCTTGTTGCCTTAGCAACCATAGATATGTTGATAGGGTTCATAGCACAGACAGCTTGACTGGCAGGAGTGGGTTTCTGCTCCCACATTTATCCTGCATTTATAATGACAAAATGAGGTGAACAGTGGTCTGAATGTAGTCTTTACACATTTAACTTGTAGAGCTCATAATATAACTGGTGCTCTGCTGTTTTATTCAATATTTTTTAAATGTAAAAGTGAAAATAATTTACAAGCAGGTACCTATGAAGCTAACAAAATTTCTACTTCGCTATTTCCCACCAGGTGAGAATATAAATAGCCCATCAGAGAATTTTAAAGGCTATCTAACCAAAATATAAATTAATATGTTAATGAGGTTACTCCACTGTCACGGCAGTGGAAACCCTTTTATAGGCTATTATCGAGTCTTTTGAGACTAGGTGTTCTACTGCTGTTGTTTTATATGATCTCTCGTGCGCGTTTGAGTGTGTGTCCCATGACGTTCTTCTGATGAAACTAGTGCAGTATGGCCTCACAGGCTGTATACTAATAATGATACAATCCTATTTACTGGATAGGACTCAGATTGTAAGTTGACAAGAGTTGAAATCATCATCCCTACCAGTGAGGCTCGGCGTAGCCCAGGGCTCAATTTTGGGGCCTTTCTTATCTATTGTAGCTATGAACAATTTGTGCTTCGAGCTAAACGAGGGTGTATTGATCTATGCAGATGACACCAAATTGTTTGCGAGTCATAAGGACCCCACCATGGCAGTGGCCTCTCTGAATGTCTTGTATATTTAGCATCTGAATGGTTTGCAAGCAATAGGCTAGTTTTGAATGAAGCAAAGAATTAAAAAATTATATTTACCTTAAACAGGAATCAAGTCAACGATTATATTATATCAATCCACTCTGATAAGCTCTTGGGCTTTAACAGACTCTGAGCTCTGCTGGAGTGATCATATTGCAGTCCTTTGGACAAAAGTTGAGTACAGAACTATTCCTGCTCAGAAGACTGAAGGCTGAGATGCCAAGAGAATTTATAAGGCTTGCTTTCTTTGCATTTTTTCAATCTCATATATTATATTATGGTACCAGGCTCTGGGGCCACTCCAGCAGAGTGCAGATGGTTTTGTAATTACAGAAAAAGGCTTGCGCCTTCTGTCCAATGCTCATTACATGGATCACTGTAAACCTTTATTTGTATCCAACGAAATTGTGACAGTTGTCAATGTATATATTTCAATGCCTTCTGTATATTAAGGAAAGGGAAAATAATTTACCTGTAAATAATGATATAAACGCCTATGAAACCAGAAATAATATGAACGCCCATGTAAATAGGCACAGATTGACAAAAACTTTAAAATGCTTTCCTGTCACAGGTGTAAATTTTTTTAATTTTGTTACCAGTATTGATACATAACTTACCAATATAACCAAATTTACAAAAGTTCTGCAAACTTGGTTACTGAGGAACCCATTTTATTCAATCAATGAGTTTCTTGAAGCTGATCACCCCAGTATTTTAATATACGTTTATCTTAATTTTAGTTTAGCTTGACTTGGCCTGTTGTACATATACTGAATAGCATAATAAAAGCTTTGAATCTTTGACTTGACTTATTTGAATTTCAGGTCTTGCCCTGGAGTACATTCAAGGAGGAAAAACAAGAACTAAAATGGTAGATCTTTTAAGTTTTTCCTCAAGGTAAGATGTGTTAAGCCTACCTACACATACCTTATGATGAACATAATGTTTGAAAAGGTGATACCATGTGGCATCTCCGAAAGATGATGTCATTATAACTATGTGCTAGAGACCAGCAACTTGAAGACTAGTAACAACATAGTATAAGCTTTTGTCATGCATGCTTCAATCATTGCCTTCTTCATAGTTCATCCATGAAAGAAGAAAAAGCTTAATATAGTATATTGCGATACAACTGCCATAAGCGGTGCATACGGATCGAGGAAAGAGTTTGAAAAAACGAGGCGCTTGCACCGAGTTTTTTCAGTTTCCGAGATCCGTTATGCGCTTACGGCATGAGTATTGCATGCTATTTTTTGCACAATGATTATTTATATTAATAGAGATATTAGCTGAAAATATTAAGTTTATACACTATTGAAGATGGATGTTATATTTCAGAAAGTGATTCGCATATGTTGGTTGTTATGGGGACCGAATATTTGTCCTGTTAAAGTCGCCACAAACTGGGGGGCCTTGGTTCCGGTCTTCCATAAAGGCTTGTATTATGATGGATTTACTTACGGCACTTGTGCTTTTTGTAATTTTTACCGCACGGAGATTTCTTTTGTTTTCATAGCAA
This sequence comes from Ectobius pallidus, assembly GCA_964059195.1. Taxonomy (NCBI): domain Eukaryota; kingdom Metazoa; phylum Arthropoda; class Insecta; order Blattodea; family Ectobiidae; genus Ectobius; species Ectobius pallidus. Next base: position 165,989,998 of record CAXKWD010000004.1, read on the forward strand.
CCAGATTGCGTGCGGGAATGTCAAGTTACGATCCACGGCAGCAATATTTGTAACTACCACTAATTAACTACGTCATGCAAAAAATTGTTTAAAATATATATAGGCCTACATATACATGTATATGCTGAAGCCACTATGTGATCTAGTTTACAAGTCATCAATGAAGCACACATTTTTATTGCTATATACCATCCAGCTAAAGAATGAAGTGGATGTAAACAAAACCAAGTGATTACAGGATCTCTTTTCTTAATTCCCATTTGCTGTGATTGACTCTTGAATGTTTCACAATTTCTGCCTTCTCCGTGACATTCTCAGCATACTAAAATAATCAATAAAGAAATATAGAAAATACAGAAAATATATTTTAATTTGTGGATTTGTTACACTTTTTAAATTCTCACTTACTACTAGTACATTTTGGTAATTGAATTTCCTTCTTAATTAACACTAGCAGGTGCCCGCGGCATCGCCCGCGATTATTTACTCAACTGCCAAATGTTTTGTTCATATAATTTATTTAACAGAAAAATAATTAAAACATTGACATATTTTTTAACATTGACATCGGTTTTACATAAATTGCAGGAATTAGGCCTACATAATTTTATACTTAATTATATTGTTTAACATTAAAAATATAAATAATTAAACGAACAAAAAGAATTTTATGCTGCCACATGGACATACAAATTCGAAATGAAATGATTAAAATGAACCATAGATTCATGAACCTTACCCAGATCATGCATAAACCATTTTATTATAACAACTGATAATTAAAAATGCTAAAAATCCGGCTTCAAGGTGCATTTCACGAACAAAGTGCGCCACCCTGGGGGAAAAAAAAAGACCTCAGGTTAGAGTTCCCTAGTCCAAAAAGACCCGCATAGTGCGTTGCATCCAAATCATTCAATGTTTTCCGTTAAAGCGTGCATTCATTCTCCCCTTCTGTCCACCTATATTTAAAAAATCAGATCTCTGAAAGTCATAAACAAATGAATGAAGATAGCAACCGAGCAAGGCCATCTTGAATTAATTTCACAATTGAATACTGTCGTGTTAATAAGAACTTTTCCCTCAAAATCGAATTGTTCTTGTGTTTCTTGTGGAAGGTAGCCTATTTCGTCTCCTCGAAAACATTTTATTATTGGCATTAAAAATCAAAATATTGCAAAATCCTTTCTTAGTGTGCGCTTGCATTATAAAACGAATTTACTATCAAAATTCCAAGTCCCTACCTATTATAGTTTAGGATCTATGTTAATTCTCTGTCAGTCAGTCAGGACAAAGCCGTTTATAAAATACTAGCTTAAAAGGCCCGGCGTCGGTGGGGTTTTTTATTTTGTAATTGGAAATTATCTTATGAAGAACTTTCGATTTTTGAATTATAGGTCATTATATAGGTATTTAGAATTTGAAATAGGAAGAACGATTTATCACACTCAATCTGTTCCCTCAGAAAACACTTGGTATAGCTTTTTATGGCTCATAGGGGACGTAGAAATTTGCATCCCATCGCTTGTACACAGCCTGGTAGGGGTTCAAATAAGAAGAAACATAAATTCCGGTAACAAAATTGTATTGTCTTTGCGCAATATTTTATTTCTCACTCTCATGTTACCATAAAACCATCTTGGGGATGAAATTAAACAGAAATGCAATACCACTTTCATACTTCTCTCCCCAAAACATATTACCATACCTCGTATTGTTTTCTCTATTTCCAGGGTAGAGAAAGTTATGCGACTGCATTATTTTCGTGGATTTCATTCTTTAATATTTATTTATAACATGGATTGTATTGATAGTTCTCTAATTTGTCAAGTCTCGTTTCATTTATTTCCAAAGCCTTATGTGAAGACTGCCAACAATACTGTTGTCAAGTGAACTGTGATTTGGATTTGATAATTCTGTGTAAAAAGGGATTAAGTATTCTCAAAAACATTTAATTTTCGGCATTTAAAAACAAAATTTTTCAAAATCCTTCCTTAGTGAGCACCTACATTATGAAACGAAAGTACTGTCAAAATTCCAAGTCTCTTGCTATTATAGTTTAGGCTCTACATTAAATTCTCTGTCATTAAGTCAGTCAGTCAGTCAGTCAGTCAGTCAGGACAAAGCCTTTTATATACATATAGAGATTACCAAAACATAGGAGTGAAAGTCAGTTTAAAAAGTTCATGTTTAATTAAGTTTACATTAAGTTACATCGACCGCTGACGTGGTCTTGTGGTTAGCGTCACTGACTACAGATCTGTCGGCTTGGGTTCGATCCCCGGTACCTCCTTGGATTTTTCTGAGGTAGGGAGGTCTGGAACGGGGTGCATTCAGCCTCGTGATTCAAATTGAGGAGGTACTTGATAGAGAAGTAGCGGCTCTGGTCATGGAAACCACCATTAATGGCCGTTGGTGTCGGCATGCTGACCACATGCCCCAAAACTTGCCACCTGCCTATGGTAGATGACGCAGCGGTCGGGTGGTAGGCCTTGTCCCTTCAGGGATGTAGCGCCACAGAGTTTAGTTTTTAAGTTACATCACTACAAAAAAGGGTTAAAATTCAAGTATTTTAATTCTATGTTAAGGAGTTGTTCACATTAACATTTATAATATTATAATTTAACATGGTAACTGTATTGAATAACTTAACAATATTATACAGTACCGGTATGTCATAATGTAGCCTTTTCCCTCCAGGAATAGTATATTAAATAAGGTAATATAGGCTTAATATTTATAATATTTTACGTAGGATTTTTTTACAGTGAAGTGATACTATAAATAAGGTAGTATAGGGTCGGTTGTTTAAACTCAAACTTCACTTACTTGTTTCTATTCAAGAATTATGATTTCAATCAGCCTCCTGATCATCCTCAGTTGGACATTGACACAAGCTGACACAAGCTGAGGACAGGGGCGCCGACTTATAAAAAATATTGGGGGGGCCCATACCAGGGTCCTGCCCCGGGAAATTTTCTAAATTTTAGATGAAAATTAGTGAGTTTTAAAGTTTCTTTTAAGTATTTTAGAGTCATATGATCAACATTAGAACCCCGAAAACTCGACTCTCTATAACTCCACACTCCGGGAAACTCGACAAGCCTGAAACACTTTTTGGCTTTGAAAAAAGAAACAAAACATAAACACGCACGGTATTTTCGTAAAAAGCTAATTTAATTTACAGTAATAATTATGCTTATAGACTATTACAGAGCAGTGAATATATAGCTCTGAAAAGATTGAAATTATATTTAAATAAATCCTAAACTATCATTAAAAGAATAAAACATAAAATATTGCTGTCGCACAGTAATAGCACTTTGATTAATAAGTGAAATAGCTAATTTAAGCTTACTTTGAATAAGGCTGAGGGTTCATTAAATAAAAACAATATCTCAAAGTTAATGCTTTAATACAGTTAATAATGTTAATACAGTATGCCTAATACTTTCAGTCAAAAAGTATGTAAATAACGGGCTTTAATTGGGTCTTACACCCTAAAAATATTTAAGTATTTGAAAATAACTAATACAGTACTATAGTAATATAGAAATACAGTACTAAACTAGTACTAATATTTCAAAACTGAAAATTTAACATTCTGTATGTATTTAATTCTTTATTTTATAAAGATTTTTAATATTGCTCTAAATACCATTATTAGGGCTAGAGTGTCTTTAGAAAGGTGCAAATGTCGACCGTCTGACTGGATTACTGAATATGAAGTCGTTGATGACTGGTCGGATATCCAATTCATCCAAAACATCTTGGTGGGCTTGAAGAACAGCCAAGTTGTTCAATCGCTTCTGTCCCATTGTTGATCGGAGATATGACTTCAGACGTCTAAGGGTGCTAAATGACCGTTCTGCTGTTGCTGTCGTGATTGGAACTACTTGGAGAAGCTTAATGCACTTCACTACTTCACGTAACATTTCTCCAACTGCAGGCTCTTGTGTAATGTACTTTCTCACATCATGCGTGTTTTTTAAGACCAGTTGTTTTTTATTAGCGATATCGGATAAAATATTCAAGTGTAAGCGCAGTCTCTCAATGTCTATGTCATTTTTGAAAAACTCAGTTGATTTTTCAAAATTTGTTTCACCTCTGTTTACTAAAAGCAAGCACTCTTGTTCAACTGCAATGACCTGTGTGAGTCCAGTTGATGCAAACCGCTCAGTAATGCAAGATTGCACCGTTTCACAAACTTCAATGTAAATAGCTTTGTAGTATTCCTTTGGGGTTTTGAAAGTGTGCGGTGAGCTGGCTTCGTTGTTTTCATACTTCTTTGGTATACGTCGATTCCGAGGAAGCGAAGGATCATCAACTTGTGAAGGTTTTTCTTTTAAACACAATTCCCAAAAGTGTTCAAAACTATCACGCCTTCCATTCAATATACAAATCAAGCCCTCATATATTTTTTTTCAGATCAGCAACACTTAGATGAGGGCATTGAATTTTTTCATTGACATCCTCTACTGGGTTCATTGCATGGCAATAAAGACGTAAAAAGAAATAAGTTTTGAATTGTAACATTGACTCAAGGTAGCCTGCACATTTGTAACCTGCCTCTGTTTTGTCCTCTGCAGAAAATGTTTCAAAAAACTTTAGAAGTTCTTCAAAGTTTTTCAATATTCTCAAGATACTAGAAGCTCGCATAGTCCATCGAGTCGGGCAAAGGGGTCGTAGACCAGCTTGGTCATTAGTGCTCTCACAGCGTATGCTTCTGAAAAGTCCCATCCTTTTGTTGGATTCCCTTACGGTGTTTATTAAGTCCTTGGCTAAGGCCATAATATCCCTCATAGACGTAAGATGGCGGAGACTGTCTACAACTGCCAAGTTTAAACTGTGAGCAGTGCAGTGCACATAACGTGCTTTTGGTTGTATATCCAAAACTAACTTTTTTATTCCTTTGAACTTACCTCTCATATTCGAGGCACCATCATAGCACTGTCCTCTTAAGTCATCCATTGACAAATCAAGATGAGCAAATACGTCTTTTAAAATACTAAACAGAGTTTGTGATTCAGTGTTGGGGGTCTCGTATAAGCCAATAAAGTTTTCGTTGATAATTAAGGAATCATTGACAGTACGAATACAAAATGACACTTGTTCGTGAATCGAAGAATCACTTGTTTCGTCAACCATAATAGAAAAATGTTCAGTCTTCTTGATTGAAGCCAATGCTTTTCTCAACACAGACTTTCCTAGTAGATCAATGATCTCGTTTTGAATATCGTGGGACGTCCACTTATACCCCGAACGCCCTAACCAATCTTTTAACTCAGGTACGTCATTCTTTCGGAGTTCCAACAATTGAAAAAAATTTGAGTTTACATCTTTGTGCCCTCTAATTGCTAGGCCTTGTCGGCATAGAAATTGCACGGTAGTAAAAATTGTCTCAAGAGCTAAACGGCCTTTCTTCATATCACTATCTAACTGTTCATTCAATTGGGAGGCCATACTTCGGTTAGTGATGGCATTTAGTTTCAGAACACCTTCTTTATGCGTAAACGTATTTTCATGAAGACGGAATTTTTCCAAAGCCTTTTTCCAGTTAGAAAACCCTACGGAAATAAATGCATCTTCTTTTTTTGAAGAAAATTGTAATAGATTTTTAGCATCTGCCTCTTTGCAGGTTTTGCAAAAAACTTTTTCGGTAGATGCTTCATATTCTAGCCATGTATATTTGATCAACCAAGACTTCTGAAATGATCTTCCCTTACCGGATTGTCCAGGTTTTGGCTGTGAACAGTTCTCGCCTGAAGACGATGAAGCAATTGACGACACAATTATTGTCGGAGGTTGACTTGCAGTATCATCAACTTCCAAGCGCACCTTTTTGGTAACAAATTTATCCATTGCAAACTTAATTCACAATACACTAAGAGACTAAAGTAAACGAATAAAATATAGTCATATAAAAGAGTCCACTAAACACTAAAGTGGAACGCTAAACACGTCTACAGCATGCACTGAACGAAACTATCCACACTGAATGACTGCTCCAGCAGGGTGGGCTTTATATAGCCACGGCGTCGTAATGTCTCGAAGCATCAAGGCGACGCGAGGTGGAGGGTTCCAGGCACTTCTGCTCCAGTCCTTTTGATGTCGCCGCGGCCGCAGCGCTGGCCCGCCAGACCTTACACGAAGGTTCGCGCACCGGGACAAATTCTAAGTGTGCCCTCAGCACCGTAACACTATCATGATTCACACCACTCGTTTTCAGTTAACCTGCTTACTACCATAATAATTATTTGTTTTAACTCATTACTGAATGTATTTTAAAAGGTAACTATCGTCAAACAAGGAAAATAAAAAATACCAACATAATTTTGTGATTTTACAAAGCATAATATAACTAATAATTTTCTTAAATTATTGGGGGGCAGAGCCCCCCCAAACGAATTTTTGAGGGGGCTCGGGCCCCCTCAGGCCCCATGGAGTCGGCGCCACTGGCTGAGGATGATCAGGAGGCTGATTGAAATCATGATTCTTGAAAAGAAACAAGTAAGTGAAGTTTGTGTTTAAACTGACGTATTAATATTTATACATTGGAAGCCTTGTTCTAAGTATAAAAAAAAGCAGCGGCGGAGTGGCGTAGCTTGACATTGTGTTCTAGGTAAACTAGATATTAAAAACTGAATGTACAGTTGTTTAAATGATACACAAATTCCCAAATATTATAAAATAAGCATTTTATTATAAGCATTATTATTATTATTATTATTATTATTATTATTATTATTTACCTTTTATATTCATTCTATACTTCATTCTTTTTCCCTGCCTAGAAGCAAACATACGAAGCAATACAATTTGTTATGATTGTAACTACCAGTTAAACAATTAAATTTACTGTACCAAGATGTATGATATGTCTGTTTTTGATTATTTTCTTGCAAGCAAGGCAATGTCAAGCTCAGTAGTTGGTAATTAATATTTTGAATCACACTACTTTTTATAAGAGAGAGTTGAAAATGGGGTTCTTCATAAGTCCATACTTCTAAAATGATCAAAACACGCAACATTGAAACCCAGTCAATGCTAGGCTAGCATTCCTAGTCTCTGTAGTAGTGTCTTATGATGCTCTTGTGCAAAGAATTACCCTGTCTTCTCTCAACAAGTAGGTAAACTTTTAGTGAGATAAGTCATATAACTCGCACTTGATGAGACTACAACTTGCATGATGACGAATCAGGATCAACTTGCCTCTGCTGCTGCATCATGAGATTTCGAAGGTGCCTAAGCACGTGGCACTTCAAGTTGACACATAATAGCAGTAGGAGTAAGGTATCCGGGGGATGAGAAAAATAGTTTAATGATAATACTAATGGGTTTATAATGATTGACTTGGTTGATGTTGCCTTTATTTATTTATTTGTTTATGAATCCATTAATTTTTTATCACTTTATTTAGGTAGACTCAGTCTCAAAGTCTCCCCTCAAGCTATGACACTGAAGAAGAGTCATTCTTCATTTCATATTGTAAAACATAAGAGAATTGAATACATTTTGTGAAAAGTTTGCTTAACTTTTAGGGATAATGGAATTTTGCGCCCCATGCTGCTCCCCTTTCCACTTGCCACTCGCCTGGCCGCTTCCCCGCCTGGCAGCTTCACGCGTGCCGTCCCGCTTCCCCACAGTGCATGCCACCATGCCTGTAGCCGCTGTTCAACCTCAATGCCGGTAATGAATAATTGCAATTGACATATCACCTAATATTTCACAATAAAAAACCCCTTGCACCTCCACATAATATTTCACAATTATAAAAACGACCCTTGCAACAAAATAGGCTGTTTCACAATACAAAAAATACCCTTGTACCATACATAATATTTCGTAATTATAAAAAAACCCGTATTATAACATAAAATGCTGCTTAATTGATGCAGGAAAATTCCCTTGCACTAATACTACTCTTTTCATAACTAACAAAATATCTCAAAATTATAAAAGCCGATTCTTGCGTTAAAACTCATGAAACCCCCCCTATCATAACTCAAATATACGAAAGCTTCCTTCAGAGCTTAACATTCACTCGTAGTGGTTAAGACTCCTGGCTATAATGCTAGGGGTCCCGAGTTCGAATCCCGGTCAATCCAAAATTTACTATTAGGAATAGGTCTCAAATAGGTAGATAGGGTGAAGAGGAGGTGAGAGGTAGAGAGGAAGGAGACGGGAAAGGAAGAGAAGAAGAGAATAAAGAAGAAATAAATTATTTTATCTGTTTCATCAGTTGTTTAAGAGATGGCACCACTGTTGCTGCTAGTAATTCAAATGCCGCTGCTAGGGGAGGGAGTTAGAGAGTTGGAGTGAGGGACTTGCATGGGGCGCAAAGTTCCATTTTCCCAACTTTTAAATCACAAAACTAATATTGTAGTTCACCGGTACGTCAGAAACTAACATCTATGGTTGCAATGGAATTTGATAAGTATGCAAATTAATTAGAAAATAAATTAATTCAACTAATAATTGCTTTACTTATTATACTTAGTAATCAATACATTATTTATCAATTAGTTTAAATATGTTCATACTATTGAAATAGGGAAACTAAATTAGTGTATATTATGTGCTTAAGCATGGTTTTAGACGAATTCTCACACAGCTCTCTTGGGAATGAAGTGATGGAATCGCAGGTTGTCCCAAACTAATTGGAGGGACGTATTATTACATGTCAGTTTAAAAAGCGAGCAAGTTTCAGCTTTGAAAGAATTAAAAAAGGGAGAGAGAAGGTATAAATATGTTTATTGCCAAGAAAATATAAATGTTTTGCAAAACCTCAGTGGCAATTTATGAGGTATTGTGAAAAAAACAACAACATGGTATGCTTTGACAATAAGTGTACGAGTATAAGTGTAAATTAGTTTTTAAGCCTGCAAATCTGGTGGGAAATCTTTGTGGTACAATTTTCCCATGCTGCACTAATTTATGCACAGTCACATGTGGAAATATATCTAGTATGTAAACATGTAATGTGTTTTCTTATTGGCTGAAATAGTCATTAGGTTTGGCCAGTAAAATGTAACACAAGCCAAGTGACCAGTCTTGGTGAATGAGAAAATCAAGGAAGTAGGCAGAAACTCATTTTCCAAAATGTACTTTGAAGTGGATTTCGGAAATGTAAGAACACATTCGTTTTCCAACCTCTGAAGCAGGAGGTTAAATAAAAATATGCTGTAGATTACCATACGGGTGATTAAAAAGATGTGTGTGGATAGGTTAGATTAACGTAAAAACCTACAAGAAGAAAATGTGCAGTAGAAAAATGGTAAAAACTCCCATATAGGGACAACTTAGAAAAATTGTAAGACAAGAGCACAACCACTTGTGCAGTGAAAAAGATTTGTAGTTAGGGCACACATGAAAGTAAAAATATAGACAGGAAAGAAAATTTGAAGTGTTTACCACAATGATTTCTACCCCGGAATTATCATGGTACTTTAAAACTTTGTAAGTGACAAATCATATTTCACATTATTCAGACAATTCAAAAGAAATAAAATCACTAAGTTCAATCTGAGCCATGGACTTTGATTCAGTAGAAATAGCACTCCTGCAAATATTCATCAACCCAAGGATAAAATCGACTGCTTGCACCGACTGATAGCCTAGGTAGATGGACCAAATAAATTCGAGTAAGGGATTACCTGTTGCCCTGCCATCTTCCAGACTGGAGCAGCTGACGTAAATACTTATTTACATAAACTAGGTAAAATAATTATGCCACAACTGACGTCCAATCCTGGCCCAGTAAGTCTGCTGCATAGTGTATGTAAAGAGACCTCAACAGTCTGTAGAGTTACAACGCCCATACCAAGGAAGTGTTGGATGTACAATGTGATGAGTTTGTGAAATCAGCAATTTGCAAAATGTTCAGGGTTTCTTCCCTAACAACTCCCAAAATTAAGGAAGGCATTGTCAGCAGTAAATAGCGATCCTGTTCTTCCCAATTTCAATAGATTTTAATTCCTCCACAAATTAATGATTGAAATCTGCATTGAATTTGTTAATCAAAAGTGGACCGAGATATTTTGTGGCACAGGCATTATTTACCTCAGATAAGAGAACAGAAAGGAAAATGTAATATGTAGATGAAAATCGGACATAACTTAACATTAGAAATGTGGAGTGAAAATATTGTAAAATCAAAGAAGCAGACTTTTCTGTTAGGGTTAAGTACAGGGTTAAAGAACCCAACAAGGAAAGGAAAAAGATTGATCATTTTGCATATTAAAAGTAAGGACTGCTTATTAATGGTAGCCTATTTATTAATTTCACTTTATTCTATAATTTATACTTTAATGTCTTTTAACCTGATATTAACACGTGTTTTAACTGTTTGCTGCTTCATCTGCATTTTCCAAGCAGACTGTTGTTGATGGAGTGATACATTTCGCTTTGTTTACATAAACTTCATTCTTTAGCTAAATGGTGTACAGCTACTAAGGACTTGACTGCTATGAACTGACTTCTAATATCAAGTCCAGCTATCTATTTCACTTCAGAGTCGGACACAGCCTCAAGAAGAAATATTTTCATACTACTATGATCTCATACTTGGTGGATATTGAATGCACAATTTAAGATTATAGCCTCCCTAGTAGCACAGATCGTTGGGCCAATGTTGGGGAATGATCGCCATGTTTCGTTGGTCAACGGTTATGAATGTCCGTCGGGGTTCCGTTGCCAAGGAGCGTTTTATCCAACCAACTGCCAACTGTAGCCAACCAATATACAACAAAATCCCAACAGTTGAGAGACACCTATTAGGTAATGGTGGAACTACTACGCAGCGCAGCGCAGCGCAGAGACATCTGGCGGAAATACTAGAAGCACACAAAACTTAATTTTTTATTTTCCCTTTCATCCCTTTAATCATCCCTTTTCTCCTCTTATCCCTATTAACTCCCTCCTCTCCTTCACCCTACCTACCTATTCCTATCGTATAAAATTCGCACCTATGGGGATTCGATCTCGGAACCGCTTGCGTTATAGTCTATCGCTTTAACCACTACGCTATTAGATCGTTGAAATAAAAATCGAGAATTCTTCTAGCCTATTTACTACAGAGATGTGTAATACATGATAAATAGTAAGAAGGATATACATCTCGTATTTTGAATATTTGATGTGAATATATGATAACGTTGTTTTCAGAGAACAAATAAAGAGCCCTAATATTAATAGAAGTAAAAACACCATTCGGATTCTTGAACATATCAAGATGGCGAATAACTGTTGTATGACTTGTTTCTTCATCGTCTTCGTGATGACCCGAAGTACGCCGGAAATTGCCGAAGATTGGCAGGAAGAGGTGGAGCGAAGTAAATTTTTATCATGTAACGCGCGCAAAGAGCTCGAATAATTAATTAATTAAAACTGTTTTATTTTATAGGAAATGAAAATTTAACGCTTATAATGTTATTTCAACACTTTTTAATTTTAACATAAATGCGATCACATTACAACGAGATTTATTGTTGGGCCAGCAATCATAAACCCAACGGTAGGGAGAGCCCTCGTTGGGTCAACGTCGTAAACCCAACGGTAGGACTTGGCGCATGACGCAACGGAAACGTAAAAAGGGCTAACCGAGGAAATTACAACGAACGTTTTCCCAACATATCCCAACCATGCCAACGAAAACCCTCCGTTAGGCCAACGAAGTGTGCTACTAGGGCTACTGCTTAACACTTCGAACAAATGTCTCCGATTATCACATTTTCATTTCAAAATAAATATTAGGCATATTCCCAGTAGTGAAAAATTCCTTTCCCAGGTTCAGGACTGGGTGTGTATGTTCTTAGGTTTAAGTAGGTAGGGAACTGGCACACCCCGGTAACAAATCCATTGTGAATATCCCCTTACGGGATCACCAGCGGTTGCTTGCAAACCTGAAAAATACTTTCTAATCATAAATAACAATAAATAACAATAAAATAAAGATTTAAAAGGGAGATTGGATGAAATATTGTTTTCAGTAAAATATTCATTAGGTCTACATATTTAGATGGATCTGCTGCTTAAATCTCCCTGCATGTAAACTTAGAAAAGTCATTTTTTCACGCTAGTATTTTCAGAATATTTTCAAATGGCTTCTTTCTACATTTCTGATGCTACTTACATGTGAAATTCTTAAATAGTGGTAGAGAAAGGATTATGAACACTACAGAAGATAAAGCAATATTTTGCTTTATTGGATTGTTAAGCTTAATACTATTGTAAATTACAGTCCAAAAGTAAACATTAAATAGATTAATGCTATAAGACTACTAATATTTTCTTTTTCTTTGTAACACTTGCAGTGATATATCAAATATCATCAGGATAGATGATGTCTTGTTACATTATTCTTCCTTGATTAGTAGTAATTTGTTTAGATGTATTATAGCTTGCTTATTAATAACACTTGTATTGACTGACAGAACAAATGTGAAAGAGCTGGCAGAAACTATAGCAGTGGAAGAGCCACTAGTTACTGCCAATGTAATCCCACAACTTGTTGAGTCATTGACAAAGCTCCAGTTGAAACTTAATGATGCAATCAGCCATCGCTATTATAAATACAAGACTCTCACTACACATCTACTGCCACTCACAAACATTGCTTTTGATAAGCAAGGAAAGAGGTAAGTTTTTTTTTTACAATTTTATATTTCACAAGAGCTAGGTAGTGCAATGTGAGAAGTTCTTATAATACAGAGTGTAACAAAATCTCACAACATAGCATTACAATACACATTAATTCCTTCCATTAATGTTAATGCATCGGCTGTGGTGGTCTAGAAGTAGCGAGCCCGCCTCTAGATCGGAAGGTCATGGGATCAAACCCAGCCGCAGTCGATGAACTTTACAGGATGGGGCACTGAGTCCTCCGCGAGGGACTTTAAGCTGGGGGCCTGTGTCATAGATTTATGGCACGTAAAAGAACTCCAAGCCTAAATTAGAGCCTCTGGACAAAATACCATTGGGTAAAATAGGTTTCATAAATTGTATATTCAATAAATAAATAAATAAATACTTTTTTCTTCTTCTAGAAAATAGCATATATGTGGAATGGTGTTATTCATACCAATGAATGAATACATAAATAAACAATGTAAATACAAATTTATTCAGCCAATGCCTCCTATGTCTTTTACGCATGAGCCCCAGGTTCCCAATACTAAAATAATGAATATTTAAGAACATTTAATAAAATACATAATTTTGTAACTTTCTTTCACTACAGATGTCTAACAGGAAGTTACGATCGTACATGTAAACTCTGGGATATTGAATCTGGCAAAGAACTGCAGACTCTAGAAGGACACACGAATGTTGTGTATGCAGTCGCATTCAACAATCCATTTGAGTGAGTATCCATTGCACAGTCTCTCTGATGTCATTGGCTATGGTAGGTAAAACTGATCCTGGCAGTTCTGACATCCAAATTTGCTACTGCTGCAATCATTGGTGCACTGGCAGAAAATAATTTTTAAATTTTGTCTGATGTTGCAAGTTCTTTGGTCTGCACAGGATCAAGTATGCCAACTCAGAAAACAGGATAAAGGTAGCTGAATAGGGACAAAGTCAATCAACATCAGTTTCAATCTGAATAATGAAATAACAGTGAAGCAAGACCAATTAGTCTCTAATGAGTACAACAATGGTAGACTGATAAAACAAAAAAATAAAATGATGCACTCAACTTCACTATTTTAAGTGTACTTACACAATACGCGTTTCACAAGCATCTATACCTTGCATCCTCAGATGAGGTCCACTGCTGGGTCCGTCGGTTGGTCCTTAGATATCACTGTAGGCCAGATCATTTTGGAGATAAGGTCATTGTCCTTTGGGATGTCAAAATTTACTAAATTATTTTTGTTTCTCTGTATGAAGATATTCTCCCATATCGTCAAATCAACTGGTTTGTTCACTGTCTTTGACATCAATATCAGATTGGCACCCAGTAATAAATGCAACATTAAAACTCTGCTACAATCGGAGCAGAGAGACAAGATTCCCCCCCAAAAAATTCAGGCATATATAAGCTAAAATGCAAATATTGCGACAAATGTTACATTGGAAAGACAAAAAGAAATTTGAACATTAGGCACAAGGAACATATAAGAAACGTCAGATACAAACAAGTAGAAAAATCGGCAGTAGCGCATCATTATTGGCCCACAGAACATGAATTCGAGGATGACATGGAATTATTGAAAACAGTGAACAAACCAGTAGATTTGACGATATGGGAGAAAATCTTCATACAGAGGAACAAAAATAATTTAGTAAATTTCAACAGCCCAAAGGACAATGACATTATCTCCAAAATGATCTACGGTGATATCTAGGGACCAACCGACGGACCCGGCAGTGCAAGCTAGATGCTTGCGAAACACGTAATGTGTAAGTTCATTTAAAATAGCGAAGTTGAGTGCATCATTTTAGTTTTTTGTATTGTTTGTATTTTTGTATTATCTTTTTATTATTATTTGTACTTCACTGTGATTCCCGCATATAATAGTGTTGATTAATGGTAGACTGATTGACCTGCTAAAGACAAAATTCCACAACACTGCGATTGAGACTCTTCAAGTAAGTATTTGATGCTGTTGTGTTGATTGTAACAACAGCGATTGAGAAATTAGACACAACCACTGTCACTGTTGTGCTGAAAACTTTGACCTGGCAGTTCTCCTAAGGCAAACATTCCACCTCGTCAAGACATTTTACTTGTGAAATCTGGCTGAGGAAAAGTAAAGTCCAACAAATACTCTAGATTTGTATACTCTACTCAACAGATGCGGCACCTGGGATTGAAGGACATTCTGTGCCTACATGCCTTCAGAGACTGAGACACAACACCTGAACCAGTCCGTAAACATACAGCTTTGGTTTCATTAAACTTCACCGGCAACACCCAGACATTTGCAAAGCAGCTAAGTCTTCTCGAGCCCCTCCTCATCACAAGATGAAGTTCGAGAAGCTGGACGCAAAGGTATCTTGAGATCACATGGCAACCAAGCAAAAGGAGAGACCTCCCAACTTCTCCTCTATCAGTATTTTTTGAAGTCCGTAGCAAACATCAAAATTGACATTTCTTCTCCCCCACCAACTGAGGGGACACAAATGGAACATTCCATCAGAACTTATCACCAGGGCCAGTTCTGGTTAGGAAATGAGCAACCCCTTGTATTGTGAGACTGGGAGCTTGCTCTTGTACAGACTGAAGACCTTGCAGCACATGAATAAATTTTGAAAATGATTTTCTGCCAGCGCACCAAAATCTTCAACAGTGGCAAATGTAGGTGGAGGAAATTCTGAATGAACATTCCCCCTCTATGCAAAAACTCTCAGGAGCATTGTTTCAACAGTCTCCCATTGCGGAACAATGAAGATGATGACACTGAAGAGATAGAGCCCTATCCTATGCCTTGAAGATATGGAAACTGGAGCAGAAAATAATATAGAATATGAAGATAATGAATACAAGCCACCTCCTAACCCTCCCGCCTTAAGAGATTCAAAACAACATCATTTTCTTATGAATGGTTTTACATAAAACCAAATATTACAATAAGAATCCCATTTGTTTGTATTTTTTTTTAAATTTTGTTTATGATACAGTGCGCCCGAGAATAGTCTCCGCAGCGGCTACTTGTTGGAGAGTCAGCTAGCTGCAGCAGTTAAGTTGGCACTCACCACAGCCGATCATTGCAGGTGCTGGAAGTGCTGTCACAATATTCAATCTAAATGCTTGCACACTGCAATATGTACTGATTAGTAATTAGACAATGCACCCATTGATAAAGTGACAATGACCTCTGCCTGCCTGCATACACAGCTGGCGGTTTGTTTTTATAAAAGCTCGTGTTGCCAACGTAACTGCTGCAGCTAGCCCTCTCTCCAGCAAATAGCAACTGCGGTGACTGTTCTCGGGCGCACTGTACAATATAGTAATGTATTTTCCATTACATACTGTACTTGTACTGTGATTAGATTTTTAATAAATCCGATTTTAAATAATGAATATTTAATATATAATTACCTTCTTCACATGTTTCACAACGTAAATACACAAAGATGCGATGTATGGTTTTCTTTAGGAATCTCGAAGTTTGTCCGAAATTTAAAATTACTCTAATTTTTTATAATTTGAAGATTAACTAACAAATTAATGATTACTCATTTTAAAGAATATATAATACCCTACAACTTCATTTATTAGGACATTGCTGTACAACTACGGACTAAAAGCGCTAGAAGTCAAAGTTTTTCAAAAAGAGTGAGAGAAAGCTTTTTTTGAATCTTTACTAATTTCAATGGTGGATATCTAAAAAGCAACTGGGAATAGAAAAAAAAATTGTACAGGATCAATCTTATATAAAATTTTATGAGCTTGAATTTTTAATAGAGTAACTTTTTCTCTATGATGCACCAAAAAAAGAAAAGGACCTTCTTAGGGACCCCCCGCTTCCCGCTCACTGGGGACTTTAAGTACTGGTATGTTTATCTCTTAACTTACCCCAAACACAGTTCTGAAGTCACCATGTCCTCTACAGCACCTTTTTTTTAGCGTTCGTTGACTGGACTATAGTAAATTTAGAATGTCTGTAGAGTGAAACTAAATAGAAGCATGTGGCCAATCAAGAGGCTGCCAGCTTTCTCATTGGTTAAGTATACCAAACAAACTTCAGAGCACATTTCATTCAGTAACAGAATGGCCAGTTAACCTGCTGGCGTAACAAACTTTATTAAAACATAAAAATGTCTGAAGTAGAGTAATAGCTACAAAAATCTGAAGAGTGAATACACAGAGCACCATTTTACTCTTTGTTACAGTGATAAGATACTAACAGGCTCATTTGATAAAACAGCTCGCTTGTGGTCAGCAAAGACAGGGGAGTGTTACAGCACTTTGTGGGGCCATACTGCAGAAGTTGTCACAGTGCAGTTTAATCCTCAGAGTCTTCTAGTGGGAACAAGCTCGATGGATACCACGGCCAGGCTGTATCACATTGTAACAGGTGAGAAATAACTTACAGTAAAAACAGACAAACAAGTTACAAAAGTAAAGAAAAATGTATGAGGTATCTGCCATTATCCACGGTCGCGATCGGACGTGTTTCTTGTGCTCTGCCGGTGCGAGGGAATCTGCTGAATTCGTGTCTAGCGTACTGTGTCATTGAACGCGCGTGTGCCAGATAACATGCAGTAATTCAGTGGCGGCTAGTGATGTTTTCTTTATGTACATAATGTAGTGTTTTTTTTTTTTTTTTTTTTTTTTTAGTAGCTAGTGATTTTAAACCGGTGGAAATGCCGGTAGAACGATCGCCCCCTCCCGAACGAAGGGAGTTGCGGGAAGTGACAAAAACTCCTGAAGTGAGACAATCAGTCAATGAGACCCCTAAAAGAGGATCCAACCTTCCGAACATAGACGCTAATTCCCGCATAACGGAAATTAATACATTTCTCAACGAAGTCTTGCCCAAAGAAGCAAAAATATCAGCTTCACGTCTCCAGCAAGTGAAAGATAAATTTCTGGAATGTGCCTTAATAATAGCTAAACAGGATGGTCAAATAAACGAACTGCGAAAAGAGAATTCAAGGCTTCAACAACAAGTTCTGGACTTAAGCAAAGAACACTCCAGTTTGTTAAAGCCAACGTACGCAAGCATGGCAGCAGTGGCGGCATCAAAACCCTCACATGAAAAGCATATCGAACAAGTGGCAGCCAACAAAAATCATGTAGTGTTCATCACCTCAAAAACCAATGAACAGTCAAGAAGTCTGCAGGAAAAAATTAGAAAAATAATCAACCCAATTGAGGACAGAATTAAAATAAAAAATATTAAAACAACGCCTAGGTCAGTAATCATAGAAACAGACACTGAGGAAGACATAAAAAAGATCCAGAAAAAAACGGAAAACAATGCTGAAATAAAAGTGGAACTGCCAAAGAAGAAGAGACCCCTGTTAATACTGTACGACATTCCAACTACTCTAACCAGTGAAGAGATAACAAATTTGGCATATCATCAAAACTTTTATGAGGAAATGAACCTAGAGCAATTTAAAACAAAATTCCTACCAAGATTCAAAACGGGACCAAAGGAGAAGGCAACAGTCAACCATGTAGTTGAGGTAGATCCGACTCTGAGGAGATAGATACTACAAAAAAGGTACTTGTATCTCTCCTACACTGCCACAACACCAAAGGATTTCTTGACAATTGCACGTTGTGCTCGATGTCAGGACCTTGGCCATGTAGCAAAATTTTGCAGAAAAGAGAAATCAACATGTGGACACTGTGGAGAAGAAGGCCATATGAAAGCAAACTGCGCTAAAATAAACCAGGCTGCAGTATGCATACTGTGCAAGCTACGAGGGAAATGCTGTAACCAGCAAAATACGAAGGATTGTCCAACATACCGAATGCTGCTCAACCGGCATATTCAGAGGATAGACTATGGATAATTCGAAACATAAGACTCGTCATGTGGAAGAGCTTAAAAGGATCATTCTGGATGTAATGTATGACCTTCTGCAGGATATCAAGAAAAGAAGGAAAAGATCTTCACCTTCAAGGAAAAGAAGAAATCGACTGAGAGCTGAGGCGTACAGAGGATCCAGAATGAAGACACCGGCTAAACTCGACCAAATGACACAGACAGAACTGACTGAAGGCTATGAAGACGGAACTGAAACAATGACAAAAAAGGCAGCATGGTGGAAATGGTGGAAATCAAGAGCTGATCATATTGACGTCACCACCAGTAAGCCAATCAGATTAAACCGTTCTTCAGGGAATCAGATTAAATCATCCGACACAAGGACTTCGACGGAAGACGATGACAATGAAAAACTAATAATAAAGTCACAAATCCAGGACACTTTCCAAAACACCAAGATATATAAAAAACAACCTACAAATAATCCAGTACAAATCTATAATGACTTTGAGACAATGTTGAGACTGTCTAGACTTGAAGAACATACAAATCTGACTATAGCCCTAAGACACTTGACGCGAAAACTCCACTCCAAAGGAGACGAAATAACTTTCCCACAGCCTGAAGCTTTCGATAGAATGCAACTCAAGGCTGTAAATCTTCCTTCAGATCCTCAGGAGCTTCTGATCCTTACTGAAATGGCGTTTGGAAGAAGAGGGGAAGTGTTGTGCATCGACGAGTTGTACAGACAACTTGTAAAAACCCATGGACGTGCAGCATTCAATCCACGAATGGAATGGCCCAACAGTCATTTTCACACCTACCTTCCATAATGCCAAAAACGTGCTCCGAATAGCATCCCTAAATGCTATGAGAAGCAAATCCGTCCTTCAGCAGGTGAGGAAGCTAGCTGAGGAAATGAATGTGGATATTCTTTGTCTACAGGAACCGTACTCGATAGTGGGTAAAATTCCATACATGCCAGTGACTGCAAGAATCGTGTCTACAGGAAATGCCCCTATGTCGGCAATAATAGTCTTCAATAGGGACATTACTGTGACAAAACTAACGCAGTTCAATGATCAACACACAGCATGTGTGGAATTGCATACGACACAAGGAAGATTGGTATTGGCAAGTGTATACTTTCAATTTTCGGATGAAATTGATCCTTATCTGGACAAAGTGCATAACATCTATTCGACGTACATGCAAATTCCAGTCATCCT
This sequence comes from Ectobius pallidus, assembly GCA_964059195.1. NCBI lineage: Eukaryota > Metazoa > Arthropoda > Insecta > Blattodea > Ectobiidae > Ectobius > Ectobius pallidus. The sequence goes on from CAXKWD010000004.1 coordinate 166,009,676, forward strand.
TGCAACTGATGCAAATGCTCATTCTGAACTTTGGTTTGACGAAAAAACTGATGATAGAGGTCTAGCACTAGAAGAATTGGTAAGTGAATTGAATTTATTTATTATTAACGAGCCTAACAATCCACCCACTTACTTAGGATGTTCTGGCCAAAATGGTACAAACATAGATGTGACATTAGCTAATCTTCCAGCAGCTAAATTAATAAGTGGGTGGAAAGTAGGGCAAGGGTTAACGGAAAGTGATCATAATATCATCAGTTTTGAAGTCGGCAAAAGGACGGAGGTATTATCGAGTACGGCATCTAAACAAAAGTGTAGATATGACATTAGAAATGCAGATTGGGAATTGTTTCGTAATACCTTCAAACCTCCGCAGATGACCGCATTGGATGGTTGTGTTGAGACTCTAGCTAAAGAGCTTACAAAAGCAATTCATCAGGCTATGGCTGTAGCTATACCCCTGAAAAGCTCAATAGTTAAAATCAGTGACACACCATGGAATGATCACTTGCAGAGATTAAGAAGGGAAGCAAGGAAAGCCAGGAGAATTTACCAGGAGTGCCGTTATCCAGAAGCAAAAATATTACTCCTACAGATTTATAAGGGGAGAAAACAGAAATTTCAAGATGAACTCCAACAACTGAAATTAAGGAGCTGGGAGAGGTTTGTGCACGAACAGCTTTCTTTAAATCCGTGGGGAATTCCTTTCAAAATTGCTGCTGGTAAAATTAGACCTCCTACCACATTTTCAACACTATGCAAGGGTGATGGCTCCCTCACTAAAAGTTGGAAGGAATCTACTGAACTCCTTTTCAATGTCTTGCTTCCGGATGACTGCACTCAGAGTGATAATCCTGGACACACTCTTCTAAGGAGTGAACTGAATAAACCTTACCACACTGACAATAGTTTTGAGCCTATAACACCAGAGGAAGTAGAGACGACCATAAAATCACTAAAAATACAAAAAGCACCAGGTCCTGATGGAATAAAATCAGAAATTCTTCACAATATTTGTCAACAGGTTTCACCTTTTGCGGCTGAACTGATGAGTGAATGCTTACAACAAGGAAAATTTCCGAACATATGGAAACAAAGTGAGGTAATTATTCTACATAAAGGGGAGGATAAAGATCCACTATTACCAAAATCTTACAGACCTATTTGTCTGCTTAATGTCCTGGGTAAGGTGTTTGAAAAAATACTTTGCCATAGGTTACAAAGACATAGACAGCAAATTGGAATGCATCCTCATCAGTATGGCTTCAGAACAGGGAAATCTACTGTAGACGCTATTGATCGAGCAATTAGGTTGATAGAATCTGCAAGGGGAAAATATGTTGTAGGAGTTTTTGTAGATATCTCAGGGGCATTTGACAACCTTTGGTGGCCGGCTTTGTTTGGACGCCTGAGGGAACTTAAATGCCCGGCAGAATTATACAACGCCTTCAAGGACTACTGCCAAGAAAGATTCGCCATGATTGAGTGCCACGGCAACAGAACCATGAAACAACTCAGCAAAGGGTGCCCACAAGGATCTGTTTGTGGCCCTATTTTCTGGGATGTGGGAATGGAACCTGGACTCTTAAGATTGGAAGAATCAAACGACTTACTTGGACTGGTAGCTTTCGCAGACGACTTACTCTTGGTGTTTGAGGCAGACACAAGACGGGAATTGGAATGTAGAACAAATAGGACTCTAGAAATATTAAGTAACTGGTGTGCAGAAGTAAAACTAAAACTTGCACCAGCAAAGACAACTTATCTATTACTTAAAGGGAAGCTTCTACGTAACCCAACACTCAAGATAAATGGACAAAGCATAAAGAGAAGCAGAACGGTGAGATATCTAGGGATTGACCTGGACGAAAAGCTTAACTTCATGCCCCATATTGAACGAGTAAGCGCAAAAGCCAATAGACTAATGAACAAATTCATCAATCTTGGAATGACCAAGTTTCGTCTTCCCCCAAGTGTGATGAAATTGTACCATGAGACAATATTGGTATCAATAGTGGGGTATGGTGCAGGAATTTGGGCCCACCGATTAAAAAACATCAAGCCAGCTGCGAAGCTCCGTAGTCTTCAAAGGGGAATCCTGCTACGACTAACAGGAGCTTACAGAACAACGGCGACTGATGCCTTAACCACAGTCCTCGGGGTTATACCACTGGATCTCCTTATAAGGCAAAAAGGAGCTACATTCTGGGTTAAAAAGGGATTACAGGCTCGTGCAGAATTAATACTTGACACTCGAGTTGAAACAATAAGGGATATCAAGAATATGATACTGGATTTGTGGCAAACCAGATGGGAAGAAAGCAACACAGGACGTAGGACCTACGATATTTTTATGGACGTACACGAAAGACTAGAACTGCGACATCTACAACCATCCCAAGGTTTAATCCACTACCTGACGGGCCATGGACCCTACATGGTCTACTTAAATGAAAAGGGCATTTCGGATTCCAACGCTTGCTCGTGTGGGGGAATAGGTACTCCTGAGCATGTGGTTTGGGAATGCCAAAACACTGCTCAGTTGAGGGAGCCCTTTCAGAGACTACTACAAGGTAGGCAAATAGGGAACATAATAAGAGACCCCTACTCGTGGAAGTTGTTGGATGAAGCAGCAAATAGAGTTTCCCAGAAAGCAAAAGAAGACTATATAAATAGCAGACACGGACAAAGACAATAAGAAGACAATGCCATAAGACACATAAGGACACAGGACAAAAGACAAATTACAAATAAAGGATAACAAACACCCGGACATGACTTCGTGGTGCCAGGATGACCTACCGATTGACGCCGATGCCTGAAGTCTGGCTTCCAGACTAAGGATTCCGGTGACGACTGGTATTCACCTGGTTGATGTTGAGATGGTAGTGAGGATGCGGGAGTGTACTGCATCTGTGGAGATTGGTATGCTTTGGCACGACCTCCCATTCATCATCACAAATCCACAAAAATCCCGGACTCGACACTTACTTTAGTTAATGTAGTTAGTATTATTATTAAGTTATCAATGTTTTTGTGATTTTTTATTTATTCTTAAATGGTTAACCTTTCTCTCCGTTTCGTTATATACTTATATTTTTTAGATTAAATTAGAAATAATGTAGATAATCTATGTAATTATAAATTAATAAGTACAAATTGTATAGTGCATAAGAGGCCTCTGATAGGAATCCAGGACAGGGGCCAATAAGTATTAATGTATTAAATTAAATAAATTAATTAAATAGGTATCTGAGATAGGAATAATGCATGTAACATTTACTATACAGCTCATGCTATATGAAGGAAAATTGGGTGGAGCTTTAAGGGACCCGTCTGTGCGAGTAGCGAATGATAGGGAGGCAATGTTGCCCAGTTCAGATAACTCTGCGTTTAACAGAAGTGTTACGTTATGCAATTTCAATTGCACAGCAAAATACTATACACAAATCAAAATTATCAAGTATACCACGAGAAAGAAGAAATGTTTCTGAAGCCAGCTGTATAAAAACCATGTTTTTATGACAAGTGGTTGTCGAGGTTTTGACTGATAAGTAACATTGATGATCAATCACACACCTCCCGGGAGTAGCTGCAGGAAATCTACGCTCTCTTTCTTTCTTCTGGCAAGTATGGCATTAGTGTACAAAGAGTTGGCAGGGATTGGCGCACACCATTTTCCTTCGTATAGTGTGATCCTTATAACACTACAATGTGTTATTTTACTTTGATAGCATACCCTCTGTTGTGAATAAGAATTTCAATACTACTTCATTAGTGAGTTATTTTTATCTCTCAGGGATAAGGTAGTACAGAGTGAATATAAATCATTGGAGTATTTCACAATGATTTTACTGCAGACATAATTATCCTGACAAACCAGTTACCCACAGTGTACATTTGTTTGACATGTTTACATGTATTGATGACACAAAGACTGGGTGGATCTTTATGGTGTTTAGTTCCGAACCATTGTGACAGACAACTTGAATTAGATTCATTGACAGCACAAGCATTTTCACTGTTGATTACTATTTTACAACTGTAGTTTTCTTGGAAACATAGTCTGTCCAGTGTTTAATCAGGATGGTGTTCTGGCACCTCCCACGATTTTTTTTTTTTTTTTTTTTTTTTGCACAGTGTTTTTAATTAAACTGTGCCTAATAGAATTCCGGTTAACGGAACTCAATGGAACATAGTCTGCAATGGAGATTTAAAATAGTACACACATATTAAATGGTAACGTAACAACCTAACTGTAACTATAATTCACTGCAGGACTGGTACCGGTGAACGTGACAACGGGTGAACAGTGGGGCTATTTTTAGTCACTAATGACTCACACACAACAAACAACAGTTACACATTCACGCATGCTACGCCAATCGTCTGCTCTGCTCTGAACTGACAGCATTGTTTTGATTTATTTGTATTGTTCATTTACACATTGTGACTGTGACTGGATACGGAAGTTGAATAGTTCTTTAAACCTCGAGACAAAAAGTTAGTGAGAACATTGAAAACCACAATTTAGAATCAATGACTTCAGCTGTCAGAAAAGAAGACTCAATCAACAGAGAAAGATTATCGTTCTCCTACATGGTTGTTGCTAGATGAAAATGTTTCCAGGTTGGTGGATTTGATTTTATTTGATTCAATTTTTATTCAGTCCATTGGAACATATTACATGTTATGGATCACGTCAATACAATTATAAATATGAATATAAATTTGCAGTTATAAGAAATGTGTGCAGGTAGGGAAAAAAAAGCGGACAGACTCTTGTAGCTGATTTCAGAGCCTTGTGATACATAAATAAATGCAAGAGATGTACGTAACGGAAACGTTTGTTTTCACAAGCAATGCAAATTACGTGAAATTATTTCTCAATTCAAGCAATTTATCGGCTGTAGAACAAACTTCAATACATTCCCTGCTATCCTGTGAATGCCGCTAGGCACGCGCAGTGGCTCATATTGGCAACTTAGATATTTTAGTCGGTCCTCTTTTTTTTTCCCTACCTGTACAATGTGAAAATTTCTTTACAAAATATACAACATAAACATTAATACATTATTATATTAATTTACAACACAAATACAAAATTTATAATACAATTATGTAAAAATATAAAAACACAAAACAAATAAAAAGTTGCTGAGTTATCCTGTTGTGTAAGTAGCTATATCAATAATGTTCTCATGTTATAAATACAGAATTATGTATTCTATCAATGGATATGGATAACAAAGAAAGTAACAATGACTGTAATGATGATGAAAAGCCAGATTGTTGGTCTAGCAAACAATGTATAGAATAAAAAGCTAAAAACCCTTGGTTTACTATAAAAAAAGAGATAGATTGTCAAGTTTGCAGAAGTTTATCTACACTAGGCACTGAAAAAACAAAAGGGTTAAAAACTGAGTGAGCCATGGGTTTTGGAAACTGTAAGGTCATATGGTAAAATGAAAAACATCAACAAACATCCCTTAGGAAAAAAAAAAAAAAAAAAAAAAACTATTTGATCACTGCACATCTCAAGCTCACAGACAGCGTGCCCCACACCATGCCACCAAATCCAAGCTAACTGCAAAACATATCTATTGAAGCACAGGAAAGGAGAAAAAGGGGCACAAACCTACACCACACTTGTTTTCACTTAAAAGTAACATATTAAAAACATTTTTACTGAAGGCACATCGCAAATAAACTAGAAATTGAGAAGTTACACCACTCGAGGTAACAGAACATGTGTATGCAATGCCAGCCATCTTCTTTCTGCCGAGGCAGATGCCAAGCGGTCTGCTACAGCACTCGCTTCCTTGCAACCACCAGACTGCAGCACCAGATAGAGACTAGCATGTCTGAACTCATGTCTCAAGAAGGTGGTGATGCCATGCAGACTTTGAGGGAACTTGATTGTGCAAAGCTTTAATAAAGCTGGCACAATCTAACTAGAATGAATAATGGTTTCTTGGGCTTCCAACCGAGTGAGTAGGAGGATTTATTCCAAGCTTTTGGCAGCTTTCTCTGCTGCCATCTTTTGGGAGAATTCACCTGATTGGGAGGAGGTATTTATTATACAGGAGAGACGGAAACATGCTAGGTGGAGTGAGGGGCAACAGGGAAACTGAGAAGTGGAATAAATAGACGGATATCTCTAGTTGGTTGGGAAGGAAAAATTGAATTGAATAATAGGTGGGGTGTGTAAACGGTCCTTTTCATGCCCTGTTTGGAAGTGAGAGAGGCTAATAGTGGCTGCCAGACCTGACTAAGCTGTAAACTGTTATTGCTATTGAAGTTTTAGTTTTGGATCTGGATTTCCAAGACCTCTATTACATTAAGGCCCCAGTATCTCTACTACCCAAGATCTTGTCAATACACTGCTGGGCCACTGTAGACTTGCCTCATTGCAATCTATTCTCTACAGCACAACCCATTAACTGATGTAAACATCTCTGCATTCTCAGGGGATTTGGTAGATACCTGATTGTGTAAGCCCACTGAATCCTTGTATTTTTGGAGGGGGTTGGTGTATGATTTGATATTAGGCTATGTTTCCTATGAGCTAAGATATTTTACTGGAAACGGGAGGAAAGAAAGGAATCAGCCTAAGAGATCATGAAACCATTCCAATAATTTATATTCACACTTTTAATTTACTTGACAGGACAAGAAGTAGCAACACTCATTGGACACACTGGGGAAGTGATCTCATTGCAGTTCTCAAATGATGGAAACCAGGTCATCACTGGTTCCTTTGATCACACCATCAACATATGGGATACAAGAACAGCAAGGTATGTAAAACTGCCTCATTGTGAATATCTGGTTAATTAAAAAATCCAGTAACTACTGCATAGTGTTTTTATATTAAGATGTTCATGCACATTGATATTATCAATTGTTAAAATTGTTTGTAATTTTTTTTAAGGTGAAGATTGCGTTAAATAAAAATGTCTAGTTCAGAAGGTAATTATAGTGATATGAATTACTGGTATATCAGTAGACTAAAAAGAAGGGGAATTAGAAATGTTGAAGGATACAATCAGAAATGCCATTAAAAAGACATGATTATAATACAAGCCATAAAGTAAAACTTTAGAAAGTGAATCTGAAGAGATATTTTTAACAATTAAAAAGTGGCTTATTAAGTCTGTCATTTAGGGAAATTTTATGGTGGGGTACATTAGACTTTATTGCTAACCCTTTCGCTACCAGTGTTGCTTTGAGCGACATGAATTTCTTTCACTTATTACTTTATGTAACATTTAAATTTTCCTCCACGCCCCATGAATCTTGAAATCTACATGTTTCTAGTTTTACTTTCTACCAAGAGATGGCTGCTTTCATAAAAAATAAACTGAATTTAAATTATACATAATGTACTAAGTGAAAGAAATTCATATAGCTCTCAAGCAATGCTAGCAGCGAAAGGGCTAAGGGATACAAACTTTCTAAAAGGTTTGAGAACCATTTCACTAGACCATGCAGGGGGTCACCAGAATTATACACTGCACCAAGAAAAGTAAAAACAGATGTGTTGTGGAATATGTAACAAAATAAGTTTGTGTGCTTCCAGGAAAGAAGGCAGTCTGATTGGTCACACAGCAGAGATAAGCAACTGTCTGTTTAACTTTGACTGCAGTCTCATTGCTAGTAGCTCTATGGATAAAACTGCTAAAGTGTGGGACCCTCGTACCCTGTCCTCACTTGCAACAATAATGAGGCACAATGATGAGGTGGGTGAGTGTTTCTCCTCTTGTTATTTCTACTATAAATCAGAGAGGATACCATTTCGTGTTATGCTGTCATATTGATCAGCAGGGGTGGCTGTTGATCAGGTGCTAATGTACTACAGCACACTGTAAAAATTGCACTAAAATTATGCCTATTCTCTTCGAATGCAAGCCATTATGCAAACAATATGGATGAAAATACATTTTGTAGCATGCTCTCTGGGAAAACTAGCAACTGAAGTGTTAAGTGCTGAATTGGATTCAGCCGCTACGATCTCACTTAGAGGGAAGACACATTACTGTGAAACTCTGACTGTGTATGCTCTGTTGGGCTTTACTCCTTGCCAGCGGTGATTGTGCTATCTTTCATGCACCTGCTACAAGTCAAGCATTAGTTGAGGGGGTTAAAGCCAAAGTGGTGTAAGTAATGTTTTTATGCATTTAGAGAAACAGAAGGTTTTGTTAGATGCATTATAATAATCTCTCCTAATATTGTCCTCCCACCTCCGTATATATATATATACTTACTGCTATTGTGTAGAATGCGTATGAGCATAATAGGACTTACACGACTCTTCCTGCTAACATATCTATACCGCAACATTGCATTGCAATACTTAAGTTAAAAAAATTTTAAAACATGACTTACACCACTTCGGCTTTAACGCCCTCAGTTGTAAACTGATGTGTGTTAGAATGCATTTTTTCCACTAAAGAAAATGCATGGAAAACAAAACAATGCATTAGTTATCAGACACCCCCAGATCCACTCCAGTTTTTCCTACACATTTTTATTGAAATTCCTGTCATATGCTGTGTTTATACCAATATGAATTAGACTTATCGAAAGCTATGGTCTAGGAGGGCCTATTTCTTTTGGTCATCGAATTTAGATATTTACTTTGTAACCAGCTAACCTCATTCATTTCAATGCCTACTTACTGTACGTAAACTATTTAAAAAAAAAGTTCTTCACTGATTAAAAGAACACCAAGGAGAAGAACTGAGTAGTGCAATGAACACTCATTGTGTTTACTTTTGGCTTTCTACCTTATTTGGGAAGTTTTGGAAGGGGTAAGAAAACAGCATTTTTGTATCCTCTCTTCTCAAATGTGCAAGTGGACTGGTAAGGTGTTGTGATACCCACGGAGGATCAGTCACTGTGGGAGTAAGACAGGTAGCTGTATTCTTTCTCTCAATTTGAAAACCACCCCATCTAACGGGTATGCGTCCAATAGTGTATAGATTTCAAGACTGTAAGACAAAGCCAAAACATGTCAGGTCACATTACTGTGACCCTATACAAATTAACCTAGCCGCAACCCCTCCTTGAACTCTCCTCCATTTTTAGGAAAGGGGATGAGAGACAGCCAGAGCCCAGTCACAATGGAAATTTGACCTATGCTATGTTGCCAAACTTGACTTACACCACGAACAAGCAAAACAAAGGAGTGGAGTTTGAAATAGATAAATATTATATAGCTTAATACATTGCTGGTACAAAGGATATAATATTGAGTTGGGTCTAGCAAGTATACTTCACTTTTTGTATAAATACCTAAACTAGTTTCGAAGACCATCATCATTCATAATCTTCAGATTGGTGTTAATCTGATGATTATGAATGACGATGGTCTTCGAAACTAGTTCAGTTATTTATACAAAAAGTGAAGTATACATGCTAGACCCTACTCAGTATTATATCCTTTATAATAAAGCTTCACTGTGTAAACTTCCAATATATGTATGAATTGCCGGTACAGTTCATATTCAAAATGAATAACACCAAAATATTTTACCTGTGTATAGAGGGGACATAGACAAGCAACTTTTATTAGGAGAATTTTGCTCTATGGATTCAATTCTTCCTGTTATAACATAATATATCCCAGGGATATGCACGCCACTGTCTTCTAATACTTGAAATGATGGGAAACAAAGGAACAGTGAATATTGTGTAGTGGTCGGGAAAATTGTAAAAAATGACGATCGATATCTTACAACTCTGAGGGAAAAAAAGACAAACGAAACATTTTTGTTAGGTTTGGAATTAGGAATAAAAACATAATGCAGTGGCGGGCAATCATGTGATCAATCAGTAAATTTGGCAGATTATGAAAATTCTAAATTATGGTATAGCTGTTGATGAATTGTTAAGAATCAGGTTTTTATCGATCGCTAAGAAGGCATGAAGTCAGTTTAATGAAAATTTTAACCCTATTTCGCTCAATTATTGAGTTATGAGCACCAAATTTTAAGGACTTTAATGCCCTGTAGCATACACATTTTACGTCATAGAGCAAAAATGTCCTAATAAAAGTTGCTTGTCTATGTCCCCTCTATACAAAGGTAAAATATTTCGGTGTTATTCATTAACACCCTGTATATTGGGGGGGGGGGCAGGTGACCCTATGACCCATAGGTAAAACCGCGCCTGCTGTACAGTGTTGCAAATAAACAGGCAGTCTGGCAGAAATTTAAGTACAAGACAGTCAATAAGAACCCTTGTGATTACTTGTTTAGTTGAAGAAAAAGTACCTAATTACATATGTATGTTGATGCAGGTTCTAGACATTGCATTTGACTACAAGGGACATAGACTAGCGACTGCAAGCAGTGATGCCACAGCATGCGTCTGGGATGTACATTCTGATTTCAAAGTGCTTGCAAAAATGGAGGGTCACAAAGAAGAAATTTCTAAGGTATGTGAGCATGCATGAGGTAACTTACTGGTAGTACTTAACAATACTTGAATAAACCTGATTGTTATTGAACAGGTCTGTTTCAGTCCAGCTGGCAACCAGCTACTCACAGCTTCTCTCGATAGGACAGCTCGACTTTGGAATTCAGACAGTGGTAACTGCATCCAGGTTCTGGAGGGCCACACAGACGATGTGTTCTCCTGTGCATACAGTTACAATGGAGATTACATCATCACTGCTTCCAAAGACAATACTTGCAAAATATGGAAATAATAATAGTAAGCAGACTTTACAGAGTGGAGTTCATTTGACTTCATAATTTTGGGGGTTATATTTACTCTCAAGGATAAAAATATTTATAAAAAAAAAATTAATTGTATTGGTTTTATATCTGTGAAAGAATTTTTAATTATCTATAAAAATGACCAAAATGATGTAACAAATTGTCTTGTAGGGTACAACCACAGTATAAGTATTAATACAGTAAAGAAACTGTGTGTTAAAAGTCCTATGACAACATGTTGGCTGGACGACACTAGCGCTCCATGCGGAGATTAAGTAAAGCTACATTCTCATCATATGAAATGGCTTGGGAAAATACATAAACACATCGCAAAATATGTTATGTTAAAAGAGAAAAATACAGAATATTTTTATTTAATGCAAATCTAATTTTAAATTTAAGATATAATAAAACAGATAATGTATTATATTCTAGTTAAGAAGAGGTAAACAATACCTAAATAGGCTACTGTTAAGGACTGTACCTAGGCCTAGTATTTTTCCTTTAAAATCATTGCCCTTTAATATAATTTATAATTCAAATTATGATAATAAATAGCCTACGTATTAATTACGTAAATTATATTATAGGTCTGTCACGTTGTTCATCCTGCACGTCATTGTTGACTTGCCTTATATGGCAATATACGACTTCAATTTATTGTAGGTATATGTAGTGTCAATTACTGCAGGATGGACTCCATTAAACAAAACAAAAAATTCTGGAGCATTTGTGAACCGGTTTTAGGTACTCCTCTAGCACCAGGATAACATCTGAACCAGATTTACTTTGAGTATTCATTTATTTGATAGCTGATATATATATTTCAGAAGGAAATTTACACTAGAATAATATACTAGGTTAGCTTCTAGAATAATTAAGAATAAGGAGCACAATCCGGTACTAAAGAGGGGGGGGGGAAACTCTGAAAACAAGTACTAATAAAAAAACTCTTTTAGGAAGCACAAGGATAAATTCTAGGCCCTATCCAGAAGTAGTAAGATCGAACTGAGTTCCTCAAGTACGGTGGAAACAATGGGGATGAAACGCCAGGACAAGATAAACAGAAGTAATTTTCATAACCAAAACAACAATGAATGTATTTCAAATTGAATGTAGAATACAATAAATAGTAGTTTGAAATATGTTTTCTCAATTTACACTTTCCACATTGAACAACACCTGTATCTACCTGAATCCCGTAACAAGAATATAGACTTTAAGTTAAATAATCCTTAGATGAGAACATTCACAGGTAGTGTTCTCGAATTCAATATTAAAAACACAATAAATAATTTCATACATTAAAGCTAGTAAGAGCTATCATAATCATAATTAATTATAACAATACAATCCTTCTTTGAATTTGATAATCGAGGGACTGGTTTTCACAGTATCACATCGAAGAAGCTATCTCTCTTTTTTTATAGACAATAATCCAGATTGTCACAAATAGTAAGTATGGTAATCAACTGACCTATCGATACCAAAGCATAACTCAAGAATCCCTAGGTTCTGATTAATAACCAAGAATAGGAAGTCACCTTAGATACATCAGAATTCTATAGGGAACGCAGAATCTAAATTTGAAGAGAGTTAAATACTCGCTTTTAAATAGCATAATAGAAATAATGTAGAAATAATCAAGTTTCAATAAACAAAGAGAAGAATGGAATGGCGTAGGCCTACAACTTCAGTACTCCAATCTTTTAGAATAATAATTGATTACTGTTAACTCAGTTTGGTACAAACAAGACTCCGTTATCCAAAGTTAAGTTTAAATACTATAGGCCTACAATCTTCATAATGCAGTAGGAATGCAATCTCTTTAGAATAATAGTTAATTACTGTTAACTCAGTTTGGTACAAACAAGACTCCGTTATCCAAAGTTAAGTTTAAATACTATAGGCCTACAATCTTTATAATGCAATAGGAATGCAATCTCTTTAGAATAATAGTTAATTACTGTTAACTCAGTTTGGTATAAGGCCAAATTCAAAAATGCAAGATAAAGTATGAAATGGTCTAGGCCTATAACTTCAGTGACACAGGCTTTCAGAATATAAAGATTAATTACTGTTAACTTCTTTTTAATGTAAGCTAACGTACACATATGCAACGTAAGATATGAAAGGACCTAGGCCTATAACTTCAGTGATACAGCCTTTCAAAATATAAAGATTAATTACTGTTAACTTCTTTTTAATGTAAGCTAACATACACATATGCAACGTAAGATATGAAAGGACCTAGGCCTATAACTTCAGTGATACAGCCTTTCAAAATATAAGGATTAATTACTGTTAACTTCGTTTTAATGTAAACTAACGTTACAAATATGGAAAGTAAAGCATGAACAGGTCTAGGCCTATAACTTCAGTGACACAGGCTTTCAGAATATAAAGATTAATTACTGTTAACTTCTTTTTAATGTAAGCTAACGTACACATATGCAACGTAAGATATGAAAGGACCTAGGCCTATAACTTCAGTGATACAGCCTTTCAAAATATAAAGATTAATTACTGTTAACTTCGTTTTAATGTAAACTAACGTTACAAGGATGGAAAGTAAAGCATGAACAGGTCCAGGCCTATAACTTCAGTGACACAGGCTTTCAGAATATAAAGATTAATTACTGTTAACTTCTTTTTAATGTAAACTAACGTTACAAATATGGAAGGTAAAGCATGAACAAATCTAGGCCTATAACTTCAGTAATACAGCCTTTATAATGAAAAATTTATGCAACTCGATAGAATAATAATTAAGTGCTGTAGAAACATCTACGGCTAGAACCAACATGAATTTAGCATAGCAACAAGCGTAAAAAGATGATTACACCAACAACCCTTTCAGTAGAGAGTATTAATCAATGGCCGCACAACATACGATCCACGTACCACTTTTACATCAGGCAAATGCATACTCGCGGAGACTAGATTGCTTAAGCTGCATATTATACCCAAGAATGACAATTCTTTTAATAATCAAAAAACATCACAACCTTGCATGGAAATATTCCGAGTGAGAACCAGTCCTTCGTCTAATTTTCAAACACACTAAGTCTAATAACAGCCTTCATAAGAATAGAATGATAGTTGACCAAACTACACTTTGGTGTCTTGCGATGAGGTACAAGTTAAGGGAATCATACGGGGACCCGCCCGATAGCAATTCTAAGTTTTCCGAGACTTCAAACGACAGCAATTTCAACTGTAAGGTGGCCTCCGCTAACTGCATCACTAGAATCCGACATTATAACTGACGGAACATAGCAAAATACGAAGGAATTTACTACACAGAAATGACTCTAATATATATAAATTTCCATGACCGAATTTTCACTTACTTTACAAGATCCTGGAGAACGGAGAAGCAGATCCAAGGTCCCAGTACACTACATTACACTGTATAAAGCTGAACCCAACAACGACTAACTCAGCTGGGTCGCCACTATCTACCAGGAAAGCTCTGAGACGCCGCTAGCGCCGCTGTACGGGAAAATTTCAAACCCTAAAGCAATACGTCACAGAAAACAACTGAATCTGAAATAGCACTAGAATAAGGGCGAGATCGGAAAAGTAAATTAACAAAGAGGAGGCCACAAAATATTTACAAATAAATGAATGCCCACAAGATTACATTTGGAATTGAAGACACCGTCGATACAGCAGTTTTAATTAACGGGTTTTTATAGGAATTCATAAACTGTTTGTTTTCGGCGTGTGTCAAGCATAGACGGTTTTTTTCACTCAAATATTTTACATATTTTGTTACTAGGTTTTCTTGTCGACCATTAATGTTCTATTTTATACACCAGAAATCATTACAACAGAATAAAATATATAAATATTACATTAAAGTAACTTGAAACATAAACACACCAGAATCACGAGTAAGCCAGTAGACCTACAATAAATATTACTTATTTTCGTTCTTACCTTTCTGGATGTTTCAAGAAAATGAAGAAATGCAATTCAGGATTTTGTCTTTTATTATTACTGAAATTTACAGCAGAATAATAAGGTCCTTTCAAATATAGCGTGTTCTAATAAATACAACACTCCTATTTATTTACATACTTCCCAGAGTAGTTTCTGTAGTCTTACTTTATGGCCACTACGATCGCTAGTAAATGCGCGCACATGCTCGGCTGGCAGAAAAACGGGCTGAGTTTCTGTACTGTATTAATACTTATACTTATACTTGTGGTACAACCACAATTTGATGCAACACTGGACTCATTGACATAATTGTGTTCAAGCTCCCCACTAAAAGAAGCATCATTATTGACTCACTGTTGATCTGAGAATCTTAACAGACAGCCTGAAGAGGCTGATGCAGAGAAGAAAGTCAAAGACATGTATGAGCCTACCATACCATACTACAAAATCTTAGTCATTGGTCTAGTGGTAGAGGCAAGAGATACAATCCCAAAAAATTATGTCAGTCTTTGTGACTTATACGGCCGCGGTGGTCTAGAGGTAGAGTGCCCGCCACTAGATCCGCAGGGCACGGGATCAAACCCGGCCGCGGTCGATGGATTTTTCAGGACGTAAAAATCCTGGGCACGGAGTCCTCCGGGAGGGACTTTAAGCTGGGGGTCCCGTGTCATAGATTTACGGCATGTAAAAGAACTCCAAGCCTAAATTAGAGCCTCTGGACAAAATTTCTCGGCCCTTTCACGTCCAAGAAATACTTAGTTTCCAGAGGGGGGTTGCGAGGCGATGGGCTTACCACCTGTCCCTCTACCCTCTCTCGGAAAATAAGCATATCAAAATTAGTATAGGTAATGAAACCTCCATTGGAGGCCCCTTCGCCCCACCTGGGGATCATAGGGTACCAGATACAGATACAGATTGTGACTTATAGACTGGATAAAGATCTCCTTTACATCATCTCAATCACTGCAATTAAAGGATTGGTGTTATTTTAGAAATAAACTTATTGGAACACAAGACAATATTTTATGTTTAAACATGAGACTGATATCTTAAGTCTCTAAAAAAAGTTGCTTTGTGAGCTAACTTGACATGAGTTGGAAATTGTACATAAATTTCAGTTTCAGTATAAATACTTGAACTAGTTTCATTATCAACTGCTAGCTGGACATCACGTTGCCCTCCCAGGGATGATAATTGCATTTAATGATGAGACTGTCATTGATCAAAACATCAAAGTTCATGAGACGATCCTTATTCTTTAATAAAGTTTTCACTGAATTAAAAATACTTTTTAAATGCACTGAATTTACCTCAGTAAACTTCTGGCTGGCCGTTTTACAGGCATCTTCAGCAGAGTGTCAATAATGCTAAAGGTGGATAAAATAATGAAAGTTTTTGTCACAAAATTGTGTCCTAGAGCACATTTTACCAATTTTGGTTCCCTATCATTATCATGGCCTTCACCCCAAAATTAGACCACTACCGGTACAGATTTCCTATACTTCAGATGCCTCAAACGATCCTCGATCCTAATCTCTGATTTCCTCTTGGTTATCCTTGTGTATATTTTCTCACACCTTATACAATTGAATTGCTAGATTCTGGATTTTTGGCTATAGTGGTGGTCTTATTAGAGGATATTAATATATTTGTGCTAATTTCTTATTGACAATACCAAAAATGTCATCAACATATCTGTACCACAGGGTTACCAACAATCCCATATTTTCCAGGAAAACCTGTATTTTCACTTAACTTGGACGAAAATCCCAATTTTTCAATATATAGGCCTATCCTGTATTTCACTTTTGTAAAAACTGACAAAGGTGTATAGAAAGATCTGTTGTCAAATACCAGCAAGCCAGCAAGAATTAAAAATATAACAGTTTGTAAATCGTTGTGACTTCTCAAGTGTCAAACCCCTGTCCTGATGTGTTTATTTATTTTTGTATTTTTACATTAGCAGGAATGTTTGTATGGTTAATGTAGGGTGATGTATATTTTTTAAATAGGGAATATTAATACAATTACTTACTACAAGTGACCAAGTGTACAAGTAGTAAACTTTGTGTCCCTTAGTTTTGGCATTTATCCCTTATTTTCACTTTCAACAATTGGCAAACCCAATGTTTTAAACTATAAGAGAAAAGCAGTTGGGGATATGGGTTTCCAATGGGCTTATGCATAGATCTGCTAAGAACGGGGATAGTGGGCCACCTCTGAAAGAATTTTCCATTGAAGGAAATACAAGTCTGATCAATATATAGAGAGGTTAGGTTGCAGTATTCATCTATTGTATCCTAATTTAAACCAATACAATTTAGCCATTTTCTGAAATACCGGTATTTGCTAATTTCCCTTTTGAATGCTGGGGAATAGTGTCAAACACAAAAATTAACTAAAATAATTACCACCCTAAAACCCATAACAGAAAACAAGAAGTACATAAAAATCACATTCTGCACTTGGGGCTTCAGTAAACATAGTATCACCACGGTACCTGTAAACAGATTTTCTTTAAAGAATGATAAAATCCACTGATTTAGAAGACCACTACAGCCAAAAATCTTGGAATCCACCAGTTCTCAGTGTAAGCTGTGGGAAACTAAATGGAACTTCAAGGTTAGGACCAAGGAGCTTCTAAAGTAAAGGAACTCAAGACAAATCTGCAGTAGTGGCCTGCTTTTGGGATGTAGGCCATGAAACTGACCAGGAACAAAAAATATGTAATGTCCAAGGACACAAGGAACTCTCAATTTTGGAAACAATCTTTATTTGTAAGATTAAGGACCATTAATATGAACTTTCAATATCCTGACCAGTGAAGGTCTCATCGCTAAATGGAATAAAAGTCCACAGGAGAGCAATATGCAGTGGCGGCTCATAGCTAAAATTAGTGAGGGTGCTGCTCCAGAAAATTGTTAGCCTTTGTTTTAAAATTGTGTAAAAGGAAACAAACATAGATTAGCTCTATTTGAAAGATGTCTTAGATACATGGGCATGAAAGCATACAATCATGAGTCAGAAGAAACAAAACAATTGAATGATAAAACAATTTAAAGCAAAACTTAAAAAACATTTTTTGTAGGAAGCTTACTATTCAATAAGTGAATTTTTTCAGGACAAAAATGTATTATATAATTTATACGGTAATTTAAAAAAAGTTACACCTCATATTTTACATTTTTCAAAATCTGTATTTGTATATATAGTACTAGTATTATACCATTGTATTTTCTTCTTCTTCTTCTTTTTTTGGGGGACGAGTCACCAGTTTACCAGCTTTTAAGCTATTTTGTAAATGTTTGTGACAATAAATTACTTACTTTTTTTAATAATAACAAGAAAATTTATTCAGAAACTTGATCAAATCCTAAAAGAACAAAATCAAACATTTTTTAACTTACTTTAATCTAAATTGTTACAGTTTAAGCTTGATCTATTCATTTAAAAATGAAATCCATTCTTCTTATTTAATTTCCAAGAAAATATCAATAATTTCTCCTTGATCTGCCATGGTTGAAGTTTTCTGTTAAATATGAGAACCGAAAAATGAATCAAATAGAATAGCTGGAAACAGGATAATAACCTAATTCTACAATTTATCACATTCAAGAATATGGTACATGATTTTTAAGCACAACACACGCAGAGAGAGAGAAAAAAATTACCTTCCATCAGTACGCCAGGGTCAGCATTATGGAAGCGACAGTACTCTCTCTTCCTCGCAGCCCACATATAGTTTCCTATGTTCACATGCACATATCAGTCAAACACCACGCCGCTGGAACTGTGAAGCGCACAGTTCCATACACAAACTGGGGGATGGATACTGACATTAAGATTAAGGATTATATTATATTGTACAAGTATAAAGAAAGAATTAAAGAAAAAAAGGACACATTATGTTAAATGTTAGCGATAATAAGAAGTGGAAATAGGTGGTGCTGCAGTTCCACAGTGCCTATACACTAGCCGCCACTGGCAACATGATTGTCTAGCTGGCAGTTGGAGTACAGCTGATGATGAAAGATGATGGGTCTTCAAAACTAGTTCAGGTATTTATGTTGTAAGCGAAGTTTATGTGCAATTTCCACTCACAATATTATCTTATGTTATGTGACTTCATTATGTTAACTTCTGATAATATGTTAAATGCAACTTGTATATGTATACTTTGACATTTAGCAAAGCTCGACTGAAGGAAGTTATAAAATAAAATATCACTCATTTTCTCAAAACTGTTAAAATCATAACTTCCAAAATTATTTTAAAAATACAGTAGTTCTATGAAATGTTATAAAGTCCTTTTTTTGTGTGATCAACAAGTATAGCTCCTATCTTTAACACAAATAATATTTTAAAATATTTGTATGATGTATTATGCAGATACAAATAATTATCAATTTTGCTATTGTTCATGTTCTGGGTAGATAAAGTTATGTGAGTGCACCAAATCAGATTTTTATTAAAGTTTATTTCTATCAATAACATTGATTTATGTAAATGGATTCTATGATAGCTCCTCTGATTTTATTGATTACATCAAATCTCAGTATCCTGCAATTTCCTAAGCCAGCTGGTGTAGACTGCAAAAATAATGTCATGAAGATTATACAGTGAGTCCATTTTATGAGGAAACCTCGCATCACTGCATTGCATCGCAATTGCACAAAGCATACAAAGCGGTTAGTTGCTTCGATGTGTTGTAGTGAGACGCTTGTCTATTGTTGTCGTGTGTTACGTAAGACAATAATCGAAAATGTATACGGTTGAACAGCGAATTTATTTGGTGGAATGTTACTTATTGAGAAATAACCATAGAAGGCGCGTTCGGAGATTTTCTCGTAAATATCCTGACTGTACCATCCGTACAAAATGGTGAGTAATAAGCCTCTACATGTAGGCCTATTTTGATAATAAATTGGTTGAGTTATTCTATTTTGTATTGTTTCTAAAGTCTTGATTAGCCGATTTGCCGGTAGTAACGGAACACGGTCCCGGCCGGTGCAAGCGCAATAGCGGGGAAAGTGTGAGCAGGGGCAATGCTGTTAAAAAGTTTCCGCATAAAATGGATTCCCTGTACAAGTACATTGACTTCCTAACCATGCAGTGTGAATTCCATGTGGAAGAGTTGAGTGTATGAATTGTTTGGTCATTTTAAAACATTTTTGTGTTCTAACACGAACTGAGTATGCTATATCAGGAGTCAGTCACAAATCTTATCCACAGATACCTTATTCATTGCTGTAGGCTTTGTATTAATTTATTGAGAAATACAGATGCTGACAACAGAAGTAATATATACTATCATAAGGTTTAATTTCTGAATTATTAGCTAATTTCAGACAAAATGTTTTCATTTTATGTTGCTAGCCATGCATCACACAGGGATTTAGTTTTTGTGCTTCAGCTTTTGTTTTTTACTTGAACATCTGCTTCTCGTTCTGCACATTAACTTTGTATTACCAAAGACAAGTGCACACTAGAAGCGATCATTGTTGTTGGCTTCATTTTAGCATGACCAGATGTTACTAAAAATTCTTAGTATTCTCAGGTAATTAAAGAATCCAGCTGGTTCTAATCACAAACATGATACAGTACTGGCACAGCAACAAGGATCACTCGCTGTTGCAAGCTGGATATCCCTCTGGGAAAGTCCATCATGGGGGCTCACTTCGCTCACCAAGAAGTTATTGGAAAATCAGAGTGAAATAAGAGAGAACTTGTTGCATGAGGATAACTAGAATAATGATAATATGTTATCAGCAGGGCCCGGATTCTGATGACCTAAAATTGTTTGAAAAATGACCTATAAAATGACTCTACATTTTAAGGAAAATGATTTAATAATTGTAAAGAATGACCTAAAAACTGATATTTTATTTATAAAAATTATTATTGTACACACAAAGTTATAACTAACTTGTACATAATTGTAAAAACTGTAAACGCAGAAAGGATGTTGTAGGTCTAAAAACTTGGTTCTTTGTTCTTGATTGCAGCATTTGAGAAGAAGAAAAGTAAGAAAATAGTTTTTAAAATAGATCCTACAAAAAATGTTGCATTATATTAACCCAGCAATTTATTTAAATATTACCCCACGGGGAAAAAAGACGGCAAAGAAGTTAATATACTCAATGTAAATGCATGAAAATGACTAAATAAGAAATGAAAAGACATGGAAATGACAAAATAACGACGTGAAATTGAAATAAATTCCCTAAAAATATAAAATTGCGTAAGATGACAAAAAATGACCTAATAAAAATGCATTTCTATAATCTAGAGGCCATGATTAGGATTTATCTACAAGTTGGCAATGTCTATGCAGCTTCAATAAAAATATGACATGCCATTAGAATCCGGGCCCTGGTTATCAGTGAATCCTGAACATATCCTTGATTTAGCAATTTTGTTATAATGGACTACAATTATGAGTCGGGAAACAGAACACTCACTAGAAAGTATGTTAGAGTGGCAGTTCACACAGGAGCACGGGGCGTGACTGTAAAGTTCTCGCGGACACATGACAGCAGTAAGAGGATGCTTTTGTTTCCAATTGAAGCATTTACTTTTATAAGGGTCTAAGTGCCACAATCATGGTTTCTCAGCTGATAACTTTAAATTGGTCTATGTACCCAGACGAATGCATTTCAGAAGGGTTCAAGGTCCATGGAAAGCCATGTTAGTAGCAATAAATTCCAAGATATAGCACCATTTCTATCTCCGGCACGTCTTTCTGTGGGTTTATGTCTCGTTTTCTGTGAAATCACGATTGTGGCACTTAGATTCTCATAAAAGTAAACGCTTCAATTATAGAGGATAAAGATACAGTTACGAAAGATCAGATTGCTGAATTACTGCTGCAAAATGAATATTTTGTAAATGGTTCTCTGTGTTTTTTATTTAATTGAAGAATAAACATAATAGAATTCACAACTATTGGTACTGTATAACATGTTATAAATCTTATGTAAGAATTTTATATTGTGTACTAATAAATAAATGGTATGTGTAAATTTCTTAAGAATTTTGTAAACAAGAAGCATTGACCCACATGTTTTCCCATGCTGTTAGACAAGGATAGTTCCTACTCTAGTCTCTGGAACGCTTCTTTGCACATTCATACTGGTGATAATAACCCAAAAGACATTAAGAGTAAGAGCCACAGTGACAATGAAGTGAGGGAGGGAGCATTATTTATTTTAACTAGCACATACACATACTTTTAATTTTTTTTTGGGGGGGGGACTGTGTTTGCACTGCTCTAATTTACACTGACTGCTGCACACTGATCTCTACCCTTAATATAAGTTGAACACATATTTCTTTGCATTAATTTTTCTGCTTCCCTTAAACTTAATGTTTATTGATGATTAACATCTGCACTAAAAGATTGCAAATGTCTTCTGCTTCTCGTTCCAATCCCTGCTGCCTTGCCTGCGTTTTCTTCTCCTGCACTGCCCATATCAAACCTCCTCCATGGATCCCCAGCTGTTAAATTGCTGACTAAATATGTATTATATATTATTGTAAATATTTAGACACATCCTATAACATAGACATGTTTAGAAGGACTAAATAAATTCTATTCTATTCTGAGAATATTATAGGAGAAAAATTCCTCCGACACTGGGACTTGAACCCAGGACCTTTGGTTATTCACGCCAATGCTCTACCAACTGAGCTAAGCCAGAGTTCAATTATATGATATATATACGCAAAAGCATGTAAATTGTAACAAATTAATCTATGAATTAGAAAAAGAAACATGGATAAAGGTATTGGACTGTAATATTGCTAATAATAGCTTTCAAATATTCCATGAGTTGCTGCAAAATTATGTAAACAAATGCTCATATATTGACAATAAAAAAGTTCCTTGCAAATTAAAGAAAATCAAGCCATGGATCACGAAAGGAATAATTTTGTCTATTCGGACAAGGGACAAACTGGCAAATAATATTAGGAAAAACCCTACGAACGAAAATCTAATATTATATTACAAGAGATACAGAAATATATTAACAAAAGCTATACGAGCCATGAAAGTTGATTATTACAAAAATAAATTTGAAATACATAAAAATAACGCTAGAAAATTCTGGTCCACTGTCAATGAAGCTACTGATACTAATTCAAATAAAAAAATTCCAATTTTAGAAATCATAAATGAAAAAGGACAAAATATTAAGCGAAGTGACCAAATTGCAAATGAATTTAACTCATTTTTTTCGGAAATAGGAAAAAGAATCACTTCAAATATTAAGTTAGCACCAAACAGCACCCCTGAATATAAAAAATGTATACCACAACCTGCTCAGCTTTCGTCAATATTTCTTCTACCTGTAACCCAAGATGAAATCAATAAAACGATAATCTCACTAAAAAATAACGTTGCCCCTGGTACGGACGGAATAACAAACAACACCTTGAAAACAATTTCTAAATACATATCGAAGCCCCTCGAACATATTTTTAATCTTTGCTTATCACAAGGAACTTTCCCAGATGATCTTAAAAAAGCTGTGGTAGTACCTATATACAAATCCGGAGAAAAGCACAGTTTAAATAACTATAGACCTATATCCTTACTCCGTAGCCTATCTAAATTGTTAGAAAAATGTATAAAAAATAGACTGGTAGATTTCTTAAATAAAAGTAATATATTAAATTCAAATCAATTTGGTTTTCGAAATAACTTGAGCACCGATGATGCCATAATTAATGTTACAGGAAAAGTTATCGAAGAATTAGATGCGGGAAATAAAAGTCTAGGTATTTTTTTGGATTTGCAAAAGGCTTTTGACACCATAAACCACAAGATACTTATAGAAAAACTAGAGCAAGAGGCACTGCACTAAATTTATTTCGGTCTTATTTACATAATAGAACGCAAATAACCAAAATTAAGGATCAGATTAGTGGTGTCAGAGAAGTGGATACTGGTGTGCCACAAGGAACAATTTTGGGCCCAATTCTTTTCATTATTTACATAAATGAGTTGCTGCATTTGGACTTAAGTAATTTCCATGGCCATCTTTATTCTTATGCCGATGATACCGTATTGCTATTTTCCGCTCCAACTTGGCAGGATATTTACAAATGGGCTAATAAGGGATTAAGAGTGGTTAAAAGTTGGGTTGACTGCAATAGGTTAGTATTAAATATAAATAAAACAAACTGTGTTCCATTCTCATTAAAAACTGCCGGTACTCCACAATCAATTATGGATCAAAACTTGTGCGTAAGACTCCATGATATCAACTGTGAAGCTGACTCATGTACCAGCTGTGAAGGAGACAAATCAGGTCAAATACCTTGGTATTATTATAGATCGTCATCTGAAATTCGACAAACATATCACATATTTATGCAACAGACTAAGAAAAACATTATACAAATTTGTCAGTCTAAAACAATGTTTACCGATTGAAGTCTTAAGGATAGTCTACTTAGCTCTAATACAATCTGTCCTCCAATACGGTATCATTGGCTGGGGAGGAAGTGGCACTTCTGTATTGATTCCTTTGATTCTAATACAGAAGAGAATTATAAAAATTTGTTTAAAAAAGCCTATAGAATATCCAACAGAATTGATATTTCCAGAATTTAAAGTTATGACTGTAGAACAAATTTATAAGCTCACACTTTTAAAATACTTTCACAAATACCGCAACTTACATGTATCGGATCCTCATAATTACAATACTAGAAGAAATAAAACATTGCCTTTAATAGAACCAAAATATTTCACCTCTTCTGGCTCTAAACATAGCATTTATTCTGGTCCAAGACTCTATAACTCCATAATTAGATCACATCCAGAAATAGTACATATGAATAACAAAAAATTCAATAAGTTTATCAAAAATCTCATTTCATAGTTCAAAAGTTATTTCACTCTGTACTTAGTAGACAATTAAGGAACGATTTTATTTGTAATAACTCAGAGTTTCAATTTTGTTCTTACTACATTTCCTTTTTTCTTTTTACTTTGTCTGTTCTTTCTTCTTTATTATTACTTTTTTTTAGGTATTGATTTAATTATATTTTCTTTATGTATTTGTAATTTGTATTTTGTAATGTAAATGGCTGAACTGAGCCCGAGCACGAGCGCTTGCTCATTCGGGTGGTCTTGTTTTGTATAAATATTTATTAAATAAATAAATAAATATTGAAAAAAAAAAATTCACAGCGCTCAATTGGTAGAGCATTGGCATGAATAACCAAAGGTCCTGGGTTCAAGTCCCAGTGTCGGAGGAATTTTTTTCCTATCATATTCTCATGTAATGCCCAACAGAGACAATAATCTGTCGTTCATGAATGCTTATATATATATCTATCTATTCTATTCTATCCGAATATTATTCCTTGTTCTGACCTCTATGGGCTTCTATCCAGTGCTCTTTGAGCCAGTATGAGAAATTGTATGAGCAGGCTCATTCCGTCTGTTTAGGTTCACTGCCGAACAACAAATTATATCAGGAAAGCAATACGTCATCATATTCTTGGACTTGTATCGCGGCAGACAATTGAAGTCTTGCGCATGCGAGCTTCATCCCTTTGGCTTCTTCAGAACTGGTTAAGATGGCGATCATTGTAAATGTGCATCATGCTGCTCCGTTGGTAAAAGAAAGTTGACTGTTATTTAAGAAAGTTTACTTGTGATCACATAGCGTGTGAGTGCAGACAAACGTATTGAAGTGATTCAGGTAATTAGTTAGGCTGCATAGTAATTATTTCGTTCATCATGCGAGTTTAAAATAATCGCCACGGTCAGATTCAAGCTCGTAAGCAGCCATTTTTGAAAATTCGGAATAGACCACGAGATAAATTAAAATTAAGAAAATAGTCTTGCTGCCCGATTGTATGTTATGATTCTGAATTGAACCAAAGGTAATGTAAAGTAAAATTAATTAATTTCGGAGCAGCGGCACTTAATATTTAAATAAGAAAGATCTGCCTCTTGATTGGCTTCTCCTCTCTTCTTAGGAATTTAGTATGAAGGCTTCCCAAGGGTGAGAATTGTTTGTTAGGCCTTCAGTGTTCTAAAGAATGGTTTTCAGGAATAGAGAGGGATATGAATAAATTGTATGGAAAGGAGTGAGAGCGGCGACATGTGAGATCACTGGCCGGTTCGGATAATTGATAAATTAGGTTGAGTGCATATTTATTATTATTAAAGAATGTCCAGGGTATGATTGTCGAAAGGCAAAGAGCTGGTGTGTTTATTTAATGTATAGTTTGGCCCAGCATGTTATATGTGTTTGAAACAAAATATATTGTTATAGCGAACTATAGGGTAGCAGGTTTAATTATTGTAGTTTGCGTATTTTGTGATTGTTCCCTCCTTTAGGACACAGGTTCCCTCTGGGTTGGTAACAGCTTCCACGAGTGTCCAGAGAAGAAAGAGAAGAAGTGGAGAGATGATAAAAAGAGGTGATATAAAAAGGATGGATTAAGAGGGGGGGTACATCTTCCATTTTCTTATACCTAATCACATTTTCTGACATTTATTGGGGTAATTTCTGTGCTTGCCTAGTATTTGTTGGTTGCTGTCTCAGAGTGTTGGAATGCAATATGTTTGCAGGATGTTGTCTACAGCTCCAATGGCAACACATTACCAGTGACAATATGAAGACTGTGTAATTTTCTGAAATGCAATTGATGGATAAGGAAGGAGTAGAGAAAGAAAGCCCATGATTTCATATTTTTATTTTATTGGTTATGTGTAAAGCTAGATCAAAGCACATATAAGTAGCAAGTGGTCTACAAAGATGAGTGCCTTCATATTCACTTGGCAATAAATTAGTTTTTATACAATATACGTCAGAGCTGTGCTACACCAAGGTGTTGCTACAAGCTCACCGTCTAGTAAAGGCAGCATAAATTCCATATTTTATTTGATTCTGAAACACTGATTAATATTAAACACTTTTAAAGCTAAACAAGAATTGCTGCACCTCACACAAACACATGCATACACTCATTCAAACAACAAGGATAAACCATATGATACCGGTAGCGCTTTCTAAATGCTCAAATAAAAAAAAGTGTCAACAATCTTATGGGTGGAATATTTTAACTGATTATTTTTGGAAGCAAGCACATTGAAAATGCAAGAAGTTCTGGAATGTAATTAAGTCGATGCTTATTAGGTGTGGGAGAAAAATGGGCTTACAAACTTAAGGATAGTAACATATATTCCTTGGAACACATTCATAGGGTATGGTGTTGTTATGCATCATGCTTTGTAATTTCCTATAGGTATTCAACATCAATATTAGGTGAGGGCTACTTACTTACAATATCATTAAATTAAGAATTTAATAGGGAGCAGATGAATTTCCTTGCCATTTCTAAGACCGTTTAGCAGAAGTTCCATGAAACAACAGTAATCAATTTTTGTAAAGAAAGTATTTGAAGGCAGTGAACTAGTGGTGAAGGATGACAACTTTTTTTTACACCAAATTATATTAAGGTACAAGGAGTGTATTTCGACTAATAAGTTATTCTTGTATCTTTGTTGTACAGATTTTGTGGTCTTAAAGTTTTGAAAACGAATCACTCTGATTCAATTGTCGAAGATTCAATGTTTGCCGTCAGAGGAATTTTAGTCATGAAACAAACTAGAATATAAAAATAAGATTTTAGAATTTGAGTAGTTAATTATACATATACCCACTACTTTGAAAACATTTGTATTAAATCTCTTCAGAGATATTTTTATGTTGTAAACCACAAAAAGCAGTTCATCATAAACCAAACAGAAAAGAAATAGAAATAGAAGCTGACTATTTACTAATAATATTAGTGAAAATATTTTATAAGTAGTATACATATCTATATAAAACAAGTTTTGTTAACTAATAAATAATATTATGAATTCTATCAGGTAATATCATTAGCAAGATATATGCAACAGGGTCTAAAAGAAGAATGGCAGTATAGATAGATGTAATGAAAAGTAGGCTGATATTATAATGACATGTTAGGAGAGTATGAAATAGATGGATTAAAAAAGTTCAACAGGCAGAAGAAAGAGAGGAAGACTAAGATCATGGATAGGCGAAGTAGGTGTGTACAAGAATGTGGATGGGAGGACAGATGAGAGGAGAGCCTGGTTGAAGGAAAGAAGGCAGTGATAGCTGTAGTATCCTTACACTGATACATCGACACAAAACCGTGAGAAACAATAACATTGTTATCGCCATTTTTGTAACTTGCCAAATTCATTCACAAGAAAACAATTACATATTTATAATTAAATTACTAAATATAACGACAGAACAAAGCAATGTTTCTCACATAATTTCAGTACTGAATATGTACAGGATGTTATAAAGCATGACACTCTGGTTCACTGCCATAACAACATCATACCAACATTCATACTGTCACTGATCTATGCTGGAATTCATAAATCAAGTAATGTCCTGCAAACTGCTTCTCAAACGAGCAAGATATTAAGAGCTCTTACCTAAAAGTCTCATCAAATAACCCAATATACAGTAATTATTGGGTAACGAGAGAATTATTCCAGGCCAGTTGAGAAGCATCATTTCAAATCGTATTATATCCACCAGTGGACAAAATTGAATTTGATACCAGTGATAGTTTAAAATGCGCTCCTTCACGCTTTGAAGTTGGTTTGTTTCTAATTGTATTTACTGACAGTGTAAATGACTGCAGTAAAAAAGTTGTTTCAAATTGTATTCAATCCTTTACAGCATTTGTTTCAAATCATAATATGTCCAATATTCATGCTATGGTGTTGGTTTTAGTTTCTTTCTTTTTTCTGTTGGTAATACTGTCAATCCTGAGCTCATTTCTCGACAATGGTGCATATTCAATACTGTATATAAAGTATTTTGAATGAATGAAGAAATTTGCACAATTGCGCTAGCTGACATGTCATTCAAGACAGAATTTCATTAGTGACGCTCCACTGTTTGAGCACTTTAGTACATGGTATTGTTCACAGTTTTGCTCACAGTAACTACCCATACACTCACTGCCAGGTTTGTGTTAGGTCTTTGTCTTGCATGACTTGAAATGGAAGCCATGGACCGCCATGCACGTGTTTAGGTGACGCATCTCGTATTTTGTGCACATCCACTCCCTATTGGATCCGTTGCATAAAAGTCAATCCAAAAGTGCACTCTTTTCCTTTGAAATTCTGAGAACAGGTGCTTGTAGCTTGGTGTGGTATATAAAATATTTTTCTTGTCAGTTGTGGCAGAAGATTGTTTCCAATATGGTGCTAGAAATTATTGTTTAATGCAAGTTATAAATGCTAATCTTGTATAAACAAATAACAATGATGATCGATTTTTATGTGATTATCTCACGACAGGTTTTTGAACAGGTACTTTACTATGATTGGGGTACGCCGTAGCACAGTGGTTGAGGAGCTGTGCTACAACCTGGAAGGTCGCGGGTTGATTCCCGATGAGGTCGTTGGAGATTTTCAATTGGCCTAATCCTTCTGGTGGCAGGACTCAGCCTCTAACAAAAATGAGTACCAGGGGGTAAAGGCTGCTGGTGCGTAAGACTGACAACATTACCACCTTCACGTGCCGAATGTCTAAAATCTGGGAGCCTCAACCTCCTGGAACCCTCTGGGCCTTCATGGCCTGTATAGGGAACACTTTACTTTTACTTTAATATGATTGCTGGATCAAAACATATTATGAACAACACAATTTACTTCAATTCACAGAACACAATTGAGAAATGATTTCATTTTTGCAACTTCCTAGAAGTATGCCTCAAGCATAACAACTTAACGTTTCTTGCTCTGTGAAAACATGTCCAGTTTAGGAGTAATCTGTTTTTTCTTCTTCCTGTAAAGTTTTGTTTTATGGACATAATATGATTTGAAGCAATGCTCCTCAGTCCTTTAATATTTGTCCAAGGGTAATAGTTAATTTTGCCAAAAGACATTCTGTCCAACCTTTTTATCACAGATTTATAATAATTTCTGAAGTTCACACTCAACTACATACATATCAGACTACAATCAATTTGAGATATGAACAAACTGGAAGTAAACAAAATAAGCAATAATTTAAAAACATGGTTTACAAAATTAGTAGTAGAAACAGTCAAATGTTCTGGGGCTTTTGATTTAACATCATTTGCTTTCAAGGCTTCCCAATAGTATTTGTTTATTTGGAATTCTTCTATTTAAGTATTTTCTGGGGAGTTTTGCAGAATGGTAGATGTTCTTTGTTCATGACTGTATGAGTATCCTTGCGTAAAACACAATGTGGAGAGTTGACAAAATTCATTTTAGTGGGTTTATTAAATTAAATAACATAAATCTAATCACGTGATTCCAGTTTTATTAGTTAACTATTCTGTAAAATTTTCCAGTTATATCTCTCATTTTTAACAGATAAAAAGGGCTAACTACTAATCCCAAAAGTTAGGTTTCTATCCCAATTTTACATTAAGTCACTTTCGATTCCTCTTTTGTTAAAATTTTGATCTCATGGACAAAGTCACTTTAGAAATAACCCTTTATTGTGAAACCAAAAAGTTAAGGACTCTTGCAACTTGGTGATAGATAACATGAACAAAAGTAAATTTCAAGATCTGCAGTGGCTAAAGTTATACTGGCTGAAAAAAATTGGACAAAATATCCTCAGCCTAAAAGCCTGGGCATTGGAAATAAGTCAATTCTTGACCATATAAGTAAGGGGGCAATGTGCCTGCAACTCCATTAAAAATAAAATTTCAAATTAGTATAACGGACAGCGATCATATCACTGTAGAAAGTAGAAGCTGCTTTTCAACTGTAGAGACATAAGAGTGGAGTAGAAATAAACTAGACGTCATGGCGACGGCTATCTTGTAATTGTTCTGTACTAACTGTGCGACCCCGCAGACTCACCAGGTGTGATCCATTACTATGCTGCCAACACAAGAACAAGGTTAACAATTAGTTCCACAGTACACAAATGCAGAGAATATGACTTCCAGGTAACCTCTGACATTTGTCTGGAAATTAGATTAGAAACATATACAACTTTTCCTTAAACATATTCTCTAAGTTGAGTTAAAAACAACAGTCCTTATTCTCTGGATGGTCGGAGATGACTGAGCGTCCGCATGCGTAAACTTACTAATCCCTCTCCCGACCGATCCCCACTGCTCCGAGCTCGCTGCGATGCATATTAGCTTCATATTGCTGAGTAGTGTTTACTTTCTGATTTATCAATACACGAAGATTTCTTGCCATTAGCATTAAAAACACTCTTGTTCGGATGTATATAATGCTCCATTTTGATTACTGTGACCCACTACTTTCAGACTTAATGCAATTCTGTCACAAAGACTCCAGCGACTTCACAACGTATCTGTACGTTTTGTCTCTGATGTTTGTTGTTGATATCATGTATCACCCTCTCAGAGTTCTTGTTATGGTTACCTCTTCATGGATGCAGAAAATTAAATTCTATTTCACTGCTCTACAATCTACTTCACGCAAAAACCCTTCTCACTTGCCCTGCTGTTTTCACTACCTATCAGAATACCATGACCTCAGAACAAGATCTCATCAAAATTCTACCCTATCTGTTCCTTCTCACAATACTTTTAGTTGACCACTTGACTGCCAACCATATACTGTGTACATTTAAAAAATATTATTTATCTTTTTTTCGTTTTATCTTAGTTATTTTTCATCCTTTTTCCTATTCTTTCTACTAACAAATTATATAATTACCCTACTCAACAAGGTTTTCATAACATGGACAAGAACAACTATTTTAATTAAATTTGTATGTGCTGATTACGAATAGTTCCTACATGTCACTTTTTTAGAAAGTTGCATTTTTAAGTTAGCGAATTAGCTCTATTATGCAGCTGCTCAGAGGGTAGGTCACATTCAGTTCTGACGAAGGAAAGGAAATATGGTCGCTGTTGTATTGTGAGATAAGAAATTAACAATTTAGTGATTAGTTTTGATTGAGGAAGTGTTATGATCGGTACTAGTTATTCTGTAATAGTGTTAAATAGATCACAATCCATTGTTCATGCAAGTTAAAAATTCCGCACATAGCTTCTGCTAAGTTTGTGGGGTATTAACTTTGAAATCACAACATTGATCAATTACAATGTAAAAAAGTCATATTACTTGTATTTTGGCTTTCAAGTGGGCGAACAAGACAATAATTGCAATCACACATATGTTGTGTAACATATTAAGCGGTTGCGGGGAAAAAATAACACGTCTTTTGCTGTTGTAATGATTTAGCGACACCTACCAGTCAGTAGAAGAGATTTTATTACTTCTGCATTACCAAAACAGAGGGCTTTTCAAGGAAAACAAAAATATAAAATTTGTGTCCTATACTCCTCTCAGCCATAAGAACTGTGCCACATTTTCCTGATGGATGAATGAATATTGAATATAATCCAGAAGAATGGAGACTGATCACCGATTCATTAAAACAAAGTTTAAAAGCAGTTTTATTGCACCGTGGTAATACGAAACCTTCCATTCCAGTGGCTAGTTCAGTCACTATGGAGAAACTTATGAAAACATGTCACTAATATTGAATGCAGTAAATTATAATGAACATCGCTGGGTAATTTGTAGGTATTTGAGAGTAATAGCCTTGTTATATATCAGGCCTGTCCAACCCGCGGCCCGCTCTCACAGTTTTGTGGCCCGAGGACAAATAACAAAGAAATTAAAAGATATGGTTGGAAAATGCAGCTACTTTTCACTATGCTTGGATGACAGTGTCGACCAGACTGACACCAGTCAACTCTTGATTTTCATACGAATGATCAACAATGAATTTTCAACACAAGAAGAAATTCTTCAATTAAGTGGATAACCAAGGGTGAAGATATATTTAAAGCAATAAATGAAACAGTAGAAAGGACTGGTAGGTTTAATTAGGAAAGCTGGAGTAAGTTTCCTCATGTTCCATTGCATAATTCACCAAGATGCGTTGTGTGGGAAGTCAGTGAAACAAAGCGATGCAATGGTTACAGTTTCCAACAAGATACGTGGTGGCACTAAGACACAACTTCACTGCAGATTCCGGGAATTTTTGGATGAGAGATCTATCACTCCACGCAAATGTACGCTGGCTGAGTGCAGGTAGTGAAATTCTTGTTCGATGGGTTGAAGATCCAGACTTTCTAAGGCAGCTTGTTTTCATGACTGATTTGACACAATACTTGAATGAGTTGAACCAGAGACTTCAGGGCAAAAATAAAAGTGTTTGAGGGTTAGAGGTCATGTTAATGGTTTTAAAGTTTCTGAAATAAACCTTATCAAGTAATGATTTAACACTCTTTCCATGTTGTCAAGAGCTGTCAGAAGAAATTGAAGATGGTAATTTTTTTGAGTTTTGTGAAAATATTGAAGTTATTATTCAAGAATTCAATGAAAGATTCTCTGACTTTGGAAATATTAAAGGTAAACTGCTGCATTTTAATGACCCTTTGAATATGGATATTGAGAATCAGCCAGCTGGAGCTCTGCGATCTTGAGGCTGATCCTTTCTTCAAACCAGGTCTGAGAGAGGGCTCAACTTTTTTAGAGGGCAGGTTTCCTCAGCTTAGAGATTTTGGTTTGCAGCTTTCCTCAATGTTTGGAAGCACTTTATGTGAGAGTGCTTTCTCCAACACGAAATTCATAAAAAATAATTATAGGAACTGTCTCACTGATTATTTCTTGTTACACCTACTAAGACTGGCAGTTACTAACATATAAGAGGGCATCCATACTTTAGTGAAGCAGTCTGAAAATCCTCAGTGCTCACATTAAGTTCTAATTTCGGCCTACTGGTAATGAATCCTATTTTAACAATTTGGTCTGCTGTACTTTACTATTATATTTATGTGAGTGAAGCTTTTACTGTTTGGCCCTCAGCATCAATTGCCGAAATATTTTGGCCCCCAGTACTTATGAAGTTGGACAGGCCTGTTATATATAATCAATATGAATATTCTTCTTCACACATATTTTGTAAGTCAAAACTTACCAAAAGGACGATCGTTTCGGTGAGTGACTTCATCATCAGCTGTTCTCAACAGTTGAGAACAGCTGATGATGGTGAGAAGTCACTCACCGAAACGATCGTCCTTTTGGTAAGTTTTGACGTACAAAATATGTGTGAAGAAAAATATTCTTATTGATTATATATAATATACGCTTCACAATGTTTTCCCGATTAATTTAATCAAATAGCCTTGTTGCTTAGATTACAAGGAGGGTTTACTAAGCTCTGTTGTCTTTGTGTTTGTGGAACAGTCAAGTAAGAGCACAACATTATGTGGTGAAAAACTGGCCATCAGACAAAATTATATTCCAGGTGAGTATAATATTAAATATCCTCTGGTAATGTAGCACATAAAAGTACCATATTTCTACCACCCTAGTATATAAAACTAGGGCTAATGAAAATTTTTGTGAAAGCGCTGGATAAGAGTGAAGAAGCCATTCAATGCTTAAAGACTTGTTTACTAAACTCAGTTATGCTAAATTAAAAGAATGTATATTTATTGGTTCTCAAATTAGAAAACGACAGCATTTTTGAGAAAAGATTTAATCCTATGGAATTACCAGCATGGAGATATTTTGTATTTGTTGTCAAAGGGTTTTTAGGGAATCATAAGGCAAAGAATTATCACCAATTAATAGACAATAAGAAACCACAAAACAATGGGTTGCAGTGTCATCGAAGATCGCCTCCTTATATTTACATTTGGACTTTCTTCCTGAGAAATGGGGGCTGTAAGTGATGAGCAAAGAGGGCGATTTCACCAAGATATTGCTACAATAGGGCAGTGGTATCATGGAAGATGGATACAGCGATGATGGGCAGTTATTACTGTTTTTTTCAAAGGGAAAACTCTAGTTCTCATAACAGAAAAAAATAAGGTATTTTTATCTTTCTCCACTTCATTACTGAAGAGTGGTTTTAATAACTGCTAAAGTATCTTCATATAGCAGGTGTCCGTGGCTTGGCCTGCGAATATTTATTCAATCGCTAGATTTTTAACATAAATTATTTAACAATTAAAAGATTTTATTCATTAACAGTGACATCATTTTTACATCAACTGCATGAATTGCACCAATTTATTTTTAATGATACTATTATTCTCAATGTTTAGCATACAGGGTTGGTGGTGGTACAAATCAAAATATAGTAAATCAATACAAGATGCCCGATATTATATGAAAAAGAAACTATTTTTTCCTTGCAGAGCTTCTGAATAAACTATACTAATCATCCTTCCGTTTGGAGCTAAAGATGTATAGTTCATTTGCATTTCCAGCTTGAACAACTCATGTACTGTTTGACCATGGAAGAAGTACAGTTTTAGAAGATAGTCTTAGAACTTGAAGCGATTGACCTTTCATTTGACTTCCAGTTTTTGTGATGGCTGAACTTCATTTCACAATAGTGCAGTTTGCACCGGTATTGCTTCTATTTCAATTACATCCTACTGCAACCCAGCAAGTATTATGTAGGTTCGATTCTAACGTACAAAGTTACTTCTATTTCTTATTACTGTATACTGGATTTCTAAGTTTAAGCCTGAATAAAAACCAGGCTAGATGACCACTTGCATGTTTGTGCTTCCAAAATGGCTGTCCATGCGTTGAAAGTCTTCTGCTTCTGACGGAAACTTTTCTTGTGCTCTGAAATTTTTGAGTTGTTAATCCAGATGGTTACTTTTTCTGTTTTTATCAGTGATATCTTCCATGTGTGACGTTGATACATTTCATTTTGTTCCTCTAGTGCTAATAGTAAGTTTAAAATTATGAATTCTTTTCCACCTTCAAGCACTAGTATTTTATATTGATATTGGAATAATCGGGTGCTGACGGAGAATTTCTAGAATAGCTTATAATACCTGTTTTTATTTTTATTTCTTCATACAGTGTCTTATATTATATTTTTGATACATACACAAGAGAAATTTTTAGGTATATGTTGTAGAAGAAACGTCAGGTTAAAATCTATGTACAAAAATATTCTTCTA
Organism: Ectobius pallidus; assembly: GCA_964059195.1. Taxonomy (NCBI): domain Eukaryota; kingdom Metazoa; phylum Arthropoda; class Insecta; order Blattodea; family Ectobiidae; genus Ectobius; species Ectobius pallidus. The sequence continues at coordinate 166,045,375 of CAXKWD010000004.1, forward strand.
TCAACAGTCACAATATTAAAATTAATCAGGTGTATCGTCAATAGTTAAAAATATGTACAAGATTAAATTCTTCTATTAACAATCACAATAATAAAAAATTAACCATGTGTACACTGTTTATCTTGTAGATATACAATTTAAAAATGTTTTGTTTGTTGTCCATTCGCAAAATTTTACCCACAGTTAATTATTTTGTTCAACTGAACCGGAATTAAATAATTACTATTACTACTATATCTCTGTGGGTCTACGCCGTAGCATAGTAGTTGAGGTGCTGCCCTACAAACCAGAAGGTCATGGGTTCGATTCCCAATGAGGTCGTTGAAATTTTTCAATTGGACTAATCCTTCTGGTGGCAATATGGACCTGGGTTCAACTCAGCCTCTAACAGAAATGAATACCAGAAGCAATCCTGAGGGCAAAGGCGGCTGGTGCGTAAGGCTGACAACCTTACTACCTTCATGTGCCGAATGTTTAAAATCTGGCAGTCTCAACCTCCTGGAATCCTCTGGGCCTTCATGATCTGTGTAGGGATCACTTTACTTTACCCTTTACAGAGCTTCTAAATATATCACTGGCTACATGTCATTATGGGGTATGCTGCAGCATAGTGGTTGAGGCACAAACCAGGTTACGGGTTTGATCCCTGATGAGGTCGGAATTTTTCAACTGGCCTAATTCTTCTGGTGGCATTAAGGCCCTGGGATTGACTTAGCCTCTAACAGAAATGAGTATAAGGAGCAAAGGCGGCTGGTGCATAAGGTTGAAAACCTTAACACCTTCACTTGAGGAATGTCTAAAATATGGGAGCCTCAACTTCCTGGAACCCTCAGGGCCTCCATCGCCTGTTTAGGGAACACTTTACTTTTTACATGGTATTATTCTTGCCGAGGCCATTATACTGAGTAAGAAAAAGAAGAAAAGGAAGAATATTGTTCTTCACAACTACTTTTACTTTCTTGCATATATTTAGTATAGAGAAAGTATTGTAATCGTGACAAAAAATCAAAATCAAAACAACATTGGAAAAACGTGTTTCACAATGCTTACAAACTGAAATATTAAAGGGACTTTTCATAAAAACTGTAATGACTGTAATGATTTGAATAAAAATGTAAAATTCGAACTTATATATCTATGATTAATAAAATGGCTATATCCATTTTTCCACAAAAATTACTTGGAGGGTACTTTCCTCGTATCCATTTTCAATTTTTCTAAGGTGGAAACCTAGCACAATAAAGTTGTAGAAGGGCGTCCCCATGGCTGAGTTGTCAGACTGCTCACTTTCCACCGCTGGGACCTGGGATCAAATCTCGGTGGATCCATGTGGAATTTGTGGTGGACAAAATGGGGTAGGGACAGGTTTCCCCTGCCATACGTCATTCCACCTTTGCTCCATTCATCATAGTATGACCATTTGGTTGCAATAAAGAATTATTATTATAAAGTTGTAGGGAAAATTAAAATGAACATTTAAATGACATAAATATTACTTAAATGCCGAAGTGTCAGAACATGCATCAATTAAATATGAATGATATTCTTCTTTTTTTTCTCATAGCAATAAAATTCTATAATCAACTTGTTGTTGTGAAATACAGTATACTTCAGTATTGTAATGAACACACCAAAACCAATCAGTGTGAGGTGGTATAGGCCAATAGGCACTGGGTTCAAATCAATGGGGTTTTCATGCTTTTTACTTTCTCGCATATACGTAGTATAGAGAAAGTATTGTGATCGTGACAAAAAATCGAAGTCGAGATAACACCGGGAGAGCACGTTTCATGAAGCCTAGAAACCGAAAAAAATATTTTTGCAATGACGTCTGTCCGTCTGTCCGTCTGTCCGTGGACAAGCACAGCGGGTAAACGGTTCATTGTATTTACTTCATTTTTTGAATTAAGAACTTTTTCGAAATTTTGTTGAACCGCCCAGAAATTTAGTTTTACAACTGAAATATTGAGGGGACTTTTCATGAAAACTTTTTTAAAAAATTTGTTTTTTGAAAAAATGGCTCTAACGATTTTAATAAAAATTTAAAATTGTAAAGTCTTATCTGTGACTAATAAAATGGCTATATTCGTATTTCCGCAAAAATGACTTAAGGGGCACTTTACTCGTATCCATTTTCAATTTTTCTAGATTATATCCATTACAGTAGGCGATACATGAAAACCTATCACAGTAAAGTTGTAGAAAAATTTAAAATGAACATTTTGTGTTTAACACAATTCTTTGTACATTTAACAGATATCAAGATAAAAACGAAATAAGGACAGCTTGAATGCGAATTTCAGAACATAAATGTAAATTAAAATATGAATGACATTTTGTTGCCCCTAGCAACAAGAAAACTATAGGCCTAATGTACTTATTGTTGTGAAATGCAATCAGTTTAGCTCAGTCGCAATGAACACACTAAAACCAATTACAGCGAGGTGGTAGGCCTATGGGCTAACAGGGAAGAGGTCCTGAGTTCAAATCAAACCTCGTTGCCGCCCAAATTGACTTGGGTTTTTCATGGTTCCGTCGTTCGCAAAGGCGAACGCCGGGTTTGTAGGACTTGCTTATTTTCCATAACTCATCGCCGCTATGTCACTGGATATTATAATCGTTTAAACTGAATACCGCATAAGAAGACATCACTAAACACTAGAAACATGACGCGAATGAGTTGTTAATGTAGACCAGCGTTTCTCAACCTATGGTCCGCAGACATAATTAATTAAAAAATATCATAAAGCAAGTGGGAAGTAAAGAAGTAGAAATTTTTCACATAAAATGGACACTAGATGTCAAAGGTTTAAAATCTTCGAAAATACAGGTCATATCGACTAAATTTGACTAATATTGAGCCAAAAAAACAGGAACTCTGCAAGAGGGGTCAAGCTCAACCGTCTCATTAAAAGTGAGTAATAACTTAATTCAATTGGTAATACATATTAAAGTGTGTTCAAAATATAAATTTACTGTCAATAGTTTCATTCCAATTCAATAACTGTGTTTCCGTCGGATTAAAAAAAATGTATTTCGTTATAACGACCTATAATTTAATACCCCAAATATTAAGAATATAGGCCTACATATCGCCTACTTTTAAAAATTGGATGTAAAATTTGGGGTCCGTAAAGTTTTTTACTCATTTTAGAGGTCCTCGGGTTCAAAAAGGTTCAGAAACGCTGATATAGACTAATGTTTCACGCAAACATACTAAACACGTGGTATGACCTACATGCAGTTAAAGCGCGCAATATAACCTAAGTAGTAGTAGTAGTGGTGGCGAAATTCAAATATAAGTCGCCCCTTAATCTTCCCCATTCGATATTCACATTTGCACGGACTGCTTGATGTATTTTGTTTGTGAGCGAAGCAGAGTGACCAACTGCCCTTGTATACTGTTGCATATAGCTAAATAATGCATAACACTAACTACATAGTTAAGTGCGCGAAGCGGAGGCGGCAGCCGTAGCGAAGCGCCCTTGCATTTTCGAATAATGTACGATACACTGTTTGTAGGTTTCGAAAAAGTGGCATATTATATCTCTCGCAAGGTTTGTCAGCCTGCCACCTCTCGTCTAGCGGTAAGACTCACACCTCCCGCAAGGTTTGTCAACCTGCCACCTCTCGTCTAGCGGTAAGACGTCACACCTCCAACGTCCAATCACGAGTTTCTTCATAATACTAGGACAGAAGAATTTGCTAGATCGTGGTATAAAAGAAACTGCATCGATGAAAATAGGTTGGGTGGGACCGATTTATCCCAAGGTGCGACTTATATTTGAATTTTCCCGTAGTAGTAGTAGTAGTAGTAGTAGTACTAATAATATGCAGTTCTACTGTCATTGATTATTATTATTGTTATTATTCTATTATTATTTCACGGTAAAAGCATTGAACATAAAGATCGACCCTGATGCTTTCCGTTCTAGATACTTGTTAGTTTTATGAAAATGTAATAAGTAAAATTTAATTGTCTCTTTAATTTAATTTTTTCTGTGCTAGCCTTAACACGTATATGCGAGAAAGTTTGTGCAACGTATTTTTGCACCATTTATTTAATTTGCACAGGCAAGTACCGGATTTGTAGAATTTGTTTCTTTCCTTTCTAAAGTTGTCACCTTTATATGTCTATATAACTATGTCACCAGTTATTGTAATTGTTTAAACTGAATATCAGAAAAGAAGACATCACTGAACACTAAAAAGAGATGACATGTTACAAGGGACTACTGGTACAGGTAGGGAAAAAGAAAGCGGACCTACTAAAATATCGGCAACTTAGATGTTTTAGTAGGTCTGCTTTTTTTCCCCCTACCTATACACACAAACATTCTAAACACTTAATATGACCTATATGCAGTAGAAGCATGCAAAATAAGCTAACAGCAGTAGGAGTAATAATAATAATAACAATAATAATAATAGTGGTCATGATATTAACAACAATCATAGTAATAATATTATTAATAAAGAAAATAATAGGCTTAAATGTAGATCTGAACAACCTGAATTTAAAAAAAAATATCAAGATATTGCACTACATAAGTTCAGAAAAAACATCTCCACATAAAAATAGCAATAAGTGGACCTCAGTCATACATATATTGATTTTGTTTAGTTCCCATTCTCTTTAATGATTTATTTACTTGACCAAGGAAATGTAAATCTATTGAAATAGGCAGAGCAATTATATATTCAGTTAACATGTGTGATGCTACAAGAAAAATATTATACAAAAATTTCAGTAAGATCCAAAATATTTAACCTGGAGGTTATATATTATTTTTTGATGGTACACACTGGTTTCTTTCATCAACCTCCAAACTCAATAATACTGTTTTTAACAGGTATATTTTGCACAGTTTATTTTTTATAATGATTGGTTGCTTCAGCGATGCTCTTCTTTCCCAGTATGCTATGACAACAGATCAAGGCCTGCTGCACACAATTGAAATATTAGCAAAAAATGGTGCTAAAAATCACGTTTCCTGCCAGTTTTTTTTTTTTTTTTTGCTCATAACTCATAAATGAAAGTGAAAATTAAAAATCCAGCTTCAAGGTGCACTCTTCAGTCCATCTATGATCAAAATTTCAGATCTCTACATGCCCTAAACTTGGTTGGGCATTGCACACAGACAGAACTATGCATTAACTACATGTCATGTCATATATTGCATCTTATCCACTCAGATTATTGATTAAGCTGTGTTTTTACGTATCCACCTAAAGTTAGTGGAAGAGAAGGCCTTAGGCCTTAACTACACCAAAGAGAAATAAATAATTAACAAATATGAAATTTCATTGTATAGAGACACACATGGGTCAATTGACCATAATTATGTTAACTGACCAGCCCTTTACAGTACTGTACTGTTACTTATTAATGACGATGAGTCAGATAGCTACCAGATTATCAGGACAAGAATCCAGGGCTCATAACAGGTTAGGGCCTTAGTAATAGTAGAAACAGTGATGAAAACTAAAAAAGGTTACCAATAGTGGCTTTTCAATAGCTAACAAAAGGGACAAAGTAGTGACTATTTTTCTCTACTTCCACGAATTTGCAGTATTTTTTTTTTCCTTTAACACAGGCAAAATTACACATACACACACACACACACAAATTCAGTACACATAAGCAGTTATAAAAGGTGATTCAAAAAGAGCACCAGTTTTGAAAAGGCTGGTAAATTTCTGTTTGTCGGTTGGTGACGTTTTGTTTTGTTTCTATTTCCAGGAACATTACGATTTATAGTAATATAAGAATTGAGTCAATTTTTGTGACACTTACTTCACTTGAGTCAATTACTATATTAGAAAACTTCACTGTTACTAACTTCCTGTAATAATTAATACATTCCGATTGTTGATGCAGTTGGAATTTCTCGCATTCTGTGTCTAACCATGGAGCAGTTCACTTGTGAGCAATGTGTGCTAATCGTGAAAACATTTTATCAGAATGGAGAAAGTTATGCAGCAACTGTCAGGCGACTTCGCGCAATTCTAGGGCTTAATGAAGCGCCGTATGAATCTACAGTTCGCAGACTTATGAAAAAGTTCTTTGAGACAGATTCAACAGTAAACCTCCTAAGTCCTGGTCGTCATCATTCTAGTTGAAGTGAGTAGAACATTGAGGTGGTTAGTGACAGTGTGGCTGTTAGCCCAATGAAATCAATTCGTCACCATTCCCAACAATTGGGATTAAGATGTTCTTCAGTAGGCTACTGAGAATTCTCCAGTATGATCTCCATTACCACCCCTATAAAATTCAGTTGATGCAGCAGGTGAAAATGACGGATCACCAGAAGAGATGACAGTTTGTTGAGTGGGTTCTGAGAAGACGACAGGAGGAATCATCTTCAGTGATGAAGCGCAATTCCACTTAAATGGATTTGTGAATAAACAGAACTGCCGTTTCTGGGGTTCAGAAAATTCTTGCATGATCCAAGAAAGGGAAATGCATCCACAACGAGTGACAGTTTAGTGCGGCTTATGGTCGGGCGGCGTCATCGGTCTTTATTTCTTTGAAAATGAGGAAGGACAAGCTGTGACAGTCAACGGAGATCGATACCGTATGATGATAAGGGAGTTCTTGTGGCCTCATTTGGATGGAATGGACATTGAAGAGTTGTGGTTTCAGCAGGATGGTGCCACCTGCCATACTTTTCGCGAAACAATTCAGTTGATCCATGAGAAGTTTCCAGATCGCCTCATTTCTTGCAATGCTAATCATCAATGGCCACCAAGGTCGTGCGACTTAACTCCTTGTAATTTTTTTATTTGGGGTCATCTTAAGTCATTGGTGTATGCCAATAAACATCCATGACTTGAAGGAGGAAAATTGACGGGTTGTCGGCGAAATGGAAGTGGAAACTTGTGCAGTCGTAGTGAATTTCATGGACAGAGTTCTCATATGCCAGCGTGGTAGAGGAGGTCATATGCCAGACATAATTTTTCATACATGAAATGGGAACATGTTCATGTATTTTGTTTATGTTTTTGTTAAAATAAATTTCTTAATTTCATGTATCAAAACCAGCACTCTTTTTGAACCACACTATATACGTACTACAATATTTCCTTAATACATTTCCTCCCCCCCTTAATACAACATAAAGGGGGTTTTAGAATATCCTCCAACCAATTCACAGCCAGTTGAATCAAAGCTGGAGCATTGGCTGTAACTGACATTCTTTAAACATGGCTGTAAATAGCTATTTATGTATCAAGTATGCAAAATAACTCTTTAGTGGACGAATCTAGTATTGGATGAGTCCATACGTGATGCATACAATATTTTTAGTAAAAGTTCTGTAAATTATACGAAATTAAATAAAAATACTGTATAATTAAAAAGGCATAGTCAGCCATATGTTGACACCATACTCCCACAGCCACCTGAATCCTATGCTATGAATCAATTAGAAATGCAGATGTATGCAAGATGGCAGTGCAGGTTTCTTATGAATAATATAGCTATGCTAGCCTAGGTCTTTATTTGTTGTTATATTATTCAGGGGTGCCCACCCCCCAAAACATCATGACTCATCCCCCCAAACTTCATTGCTCACCCCCCAACTCAATTGGCTGTCGTCAAGGGCACCCATATGATATTTACCTGGGGGGGGGGGCAATTTTTTTAATTTATTTATTTTTTGTCGCTTTAACTTCTTGGGCCACTTTGTAACATGGTATAATAAGTGCAACAATGACGTAGTCAGAAAATAATTGCCGGGAGGGTCGGAAGTGCCGGGGGGGTTTGGAATACCCCCCAAGAAGGGGGTCGGGGGTCCATCCATAGAAAATTTTTAAATATTGAACTAATGAAAATCACATTTTACGCTATTTTAGCACAAAAAAACTAGTTAGGAAATTTGTTTACCATACTCGAAGACATGCCAATGTAAATAAGAAATCATTACCTAAGTTGGGGGTCCACACCCGGAGAATTTTTAAATACTGAACTAATGAAAATCACATTTTACGCTATTTTAGCACTCAAAAACTAGTTAGGAAATTTGTTTACCATACTCTAAGACATGCCAATGTAAACAAGAAGATGTTACCTAAGTGGGATGTCCACCCTCGGGAAATTTTTAAATATTGAACTAATGAAAATCAAATTTTACGCTATTTTAGCACTGAAAAACTAGTGATGAAATTTGTTTACCATACTCTAAAGGCTAGTTTACACGATGACACTAGGTTTCGTAACCACTTTCATGAAAGTGATTTCGTGAAACTAATTACACACATTTTCTTTCCAATGCAACCGCACATTTCATGTTATTTCTGAAGTTCAGGTTATTAAAATCCCATACAAACGTTTGAAACACGTATTAATACAGGCATTTCACAATTTCCTCACTTCCCCATTTCATTTTACGAAATGCGAACAAGCTAATCAGCGTAAAATCTCAAAATTACTATCATAGTTTCGTGAAAAGTTGGAATCAGCCGAAACTGCGTAGTGTCGTAACTCATTGTTGCCAGTACATCTAGCGCTTGCGCATTCAAGTAAAAAACAGTTGCGAAACTCAGTTACGAAACCTAATTTCGTCGTGTAAACTAGCCTTAAGACAATGTACATAAGAAATCATTACCTAAGTGGGAGGTTCACCCCCGGAAAATGTTTAAATATTGAATTAATGAAAATCACATTTTACGCTATTTTAGCACTAAAAATAGTTAGGAAATTTGTTTACCATATTCTAAGACATGCCAATGTAACCAAGAAAATGTTACCTTAGTCGGATGTCCACCCCCGGGAAATTTTTAAATGTTGAACTAATGAAAGTCAAATTTTACGCTATTTTAGCACTGAAAAACTAGTAAGCAAATTTGTTTACTATACTCTAAGACATGGCAACTTAAACAAGAAATTGTTACCTAAGTTATAATACTTATTACTATTTATAAGAAAAGTTGAATAACACATGGAACAGTGGACATAATAGGCCTACTCATTATGTTATGAAATGAAAATAACTGCTATATTATATTTGACACACCAACAAATCTTGTTTAATTAGATATTTTTTTAAATACAAATATAGAATTTTAGGTTTTGACTTTTGGAGGTCCAAACCCCCTAAACCTCCTAATCCACTGTTGATTCTGCTTCCATGTTGTCGATTTGGTAAAACTTCTGCAATTCAAACAATTGTCTTAAAAGAAAACACCCGACTATAATAATTATTAAAATACTTTTTTCCTCGCACCCCTCCCCCCGCCCACGGGAATGGGCGCCCATGGCTGTCGAAATTTTTCATCTTTACCTTTATAAAGAATTAGAAGGAAGTTATATAACTTGACCGTTTTTATTTTTAACATATAAAACTCTAATTTTGCAACAATTTTCAACCCCCCCCCCCCAGAAATTTCAATGACGCAGTCTGCGTCTTAACCCCCCCGTGGGCGCCCCTGTATTATTGTTTTGTAAAGTTTCTGATTAAGAAAAGGAAACAACGTTATGTTATATGTGTTGTTTTATGGTCAAGTATTTTGTTTCAAACCCTGTTACGGTTGATATGACTGGTCATTGCCAACTGGATTTTTCAGTTGCCATGACGACTTTACTGGCCTAAGCCGGTAAAAATTACTTTACCGATATGAGGTTGCCTAAGCATGCGGCACCACAATTGATGCATAATAACAGTAGAAGTGGGGTATGCAGCAGCGAAAAATATTTTAAAGATAGTATTAATGGGTTTATAATGATTAATGACTTGATTAATATCCTTCCTTATAAAAGTTATTGCCTCTCTGACAAATTTTTCAGAATTTCACCTGATTTTATTTTTTTTGTTTATGATTCCACTTATTTTCTTAGTGTCAAAGTCCACCCTCATGCTTTGCCACTGGTGGTCCATTTGCTGATCTTCTTTTAGTGGTATACATTTTTTCTAACTGCAGCAAAATCCATTCATCAAGTAGTGCAGGATTAACATTAATTGGCAGGAGAACGCCAAACTTAGTGATTAACATAGAAATGTTGAAGTGACTTGATACTGCCAGGAACAAGACAAGTCAAGAACTTCAAAACCCCCTTTGAAATGAAAGTAAAGTAATCCCTATACAGGCCATGGAGGCCCAGAGGTTCCAGGAGGTTGAGGCTACCAGATTTTGGACATTTGGCACATGAAGGTGGTAAGGTTGTTAGCCTTACGCACCAGCCACCATTACCCCCAGGATTGCTCCTGGTACTCATTTCTGTTAGAGGCTGAGTCGACCCCAGGGCCATAGTGCCACCAGAAGGATTAGGCCAATTGAAAAACTCCAACGACCTCATCGGGAATCGAACCCACGACCTTCCGGTTTGTAGCGCAGCACCTCAACCACTACGCTATGGCGTACCCCTTGAAATGGAAGTAGTATTCACAATATGTGTGTAGGCAGCAACATAGTAATCTTGAATATCTTTCCTTATAAAAAGTTGTTGCTTCTCTGACAAATTTTTCAGAATTTCTCCTGTCTGCTGGCCACACTCAACTTGTGAAAATGGTAAGAACTGCCATAAAGAATTCAAGACGAAGAAACCACATTCTTCTTGGCAAAGCAAAGGAGAAGAGTTTTAGCCAATTTCTCTAGTTTAGAATGCATAACATGTACAAGGGGTTCGATCTTCTGTGCCCATAATAATTGTAAAAACTTTAGCACTAAATATTACAAAACTTAGCTTTAGTTGCAGGATCTTTCAGAAGCTTAATTATAGACTGTTACTTTCTAGATGCCATTAACTGTGACTTCTTTACAGGTTTGAACTTCAAGAAATACTCCATCAGAGCATACCATTGCTCTTAGATTTTTCGCACATGTCTGTTAATGTTATATGAGGGACTCTATCATGAGAGAATAAGCAGAATAGTGACTTTTAGTTAATTTTCTTGAAAAAAAGGAGACCTTTAGTGACATGCTAAAAAAAAAGGGACTTTCAGTTGTTAAAGTGACCTGTTATGAGCCCTGTGAATCTACTTCCAGACAAGTTTCAACATGAATCTGTATTGTCGATTAATTTTTCTGTCTTCTGCTTCAGTTATATAGTGTCAGGGGCGGATCCAGAACTTATTGAAGGGTGGGGTAACGTAAACGAAAGTGGAGAATTACTGGGAGGGGTATGGAATATCGTGGGGGTCCAGGGGTCCGCCCTTGTTAATTTTTTAAAATAGGCCCTCTGGGTGATTCTTCCAATTTTCTCAGCAGACTAAAACTATTTTTTGCCCAGAGTTTTATTTCTGTTGAGAAATTTGACGGTTTTACATATTACATGAAAATTAAAATCATGAATCAAATATAAAACTTTTAACCTTTAACTTGAAGTAAGTACTGGTCTGAAAAAGTTCACAAGTAATCAATTAATAATTTATAATAATAATAATAATAATAACAATGAAAATAATGATGATAATAATAACAATAATAATAATGGTAATAATAATAATAATTATAATTAAATATAAGGAACTTGAACAATATCTATAATATAAATACTATTCAACTTGCTATTTACAATCCTCAGGTTGAAATAGGGTAAGTATAAGAATGCTATTATTTTATTTTGTTTGGTATATAATTACATTGACTGCTGGTGTGGTCTTGTGGTTAGTGTCGCTGACTACAAATCCGTCAGCCTGGGTTTGATCCCAGGTACCTCCTCGGATTTTTCTGAAGTAGGGAGGTCTGGTAGGGGTGCATTCAGCCTCATGATTTAAATTGAGGAGATACTTGATAGAGAAATAGTGGCTCCGGTCATGGAAATCACCATTAATGGCTGTGGGTGTCGGCATGCTGACCACATGCCCCCAATCCTGCTGTCTGCCTATGGTAGATGACCCAGCGGTCGGGTGGTAGGCCTTATCCCTTCTGGGATGTTAGCGCCACAGAGTTAAGTTATATAATTAAATTTGAATGTTATTTTATTAGGTAGTTTTTTTCGACAAATAAAAAAAGTCAAATCAACGAAAATGAAAAACCAAGGGGAAGGCATGACCCCTAAGGCCCCCTGGGACCACCACTTTACAGTGAACAATATTGTGGAATAGTAGCCATATATTTACTGCATCTGATCTTTGTATATGATCAAGACTATAAAGAAGACTGGAAGGGAAGGGAATGGAATGAAAAATAAATACATCTAGAAAAAAATCAGCCTTGTTGAAGCAAAAGTAGCACTGGGATTTGCTGCTCATTACACTGAACAACTTTCATGATGAAGTGGCATAATTTTACTTTTAACAGGTTTATGTCTAGACAAAGACAACCTTTTAAAATCAGTTTCATTTTTACTGTTAGAACTACAGTCTGTTTAAATATACAGTGAGTCCCATGCAAGAGTTGGCCAATCAAGTGGGTTTCTGCATTGCGGTGGATACAACGCCAACTCCCGAGCGATCGGGTGAAATATCTACGCAAGTAAAGTCGCGATCGGTGTAATGATTCAGATTTTCACATTTATAGTTAAAATTACAATGAAAATAACCGTGTACCTCATCACAAGAGGTGTTGGAAATGTTCTCCTATTGCATCCACACAATACTGGCACCTTTTTAGGAAATTTTCTTTCATGCGCATAAGTTCAGCTTCCGAAATAGAGTTAATTTCTCTTGTGATATTGTCTTTAAGTTCTTCTAATGTTTGGGAAATTGACCTATACACTTTATTTTTCAAGTTCCCCATAAATAATAGTTACATACTGTTAGAAGAACTTAAAGACAATTTCACAAGAGAAATTAACTGTCTCGGAAGCTGAACTTATGAAGAAAATTTCCTAAAAAGGTGCCAGTATTGTGTGGATGCAAGAGGAGAACATTTCCAACATCTCTTGTGATGAGGTACGTGGTTATTTTCATTGTAATTTTAACTGTAAATGTGAGTAGCTGAATCATTACACCGATCGCGGCTTTATTTGCGTAGATATTTCACCCGATCACTTGGGAGTTGGAGCTGTGCCCGCCGTGACACAGAAACCCACATCATTGGCCAACTCTTGCGTGAGACTCACTGTATTTAATCTTGATTTTTGAAAGACATATCTGTGCATTTCAAATGGATAAATAATATTTTAAAACCATACATACAGAGTGCTTCAAAAAATGTATACCCACTTTGAAGTGTCATAGAAAATCTTTTTTCCATTCTACAAGGTTAAATTCCTGGAAATGGAAAGCTTAAAGTCCAATTTGAAAAATAAATGACTTTCTGATAAAAATGGATTAGTTCAAATATTCAAAATGGTGGCCTTCAGCATCAATACAGTCATTTCTGAGTACGAGTCACCGCTGATTCCGTACATCGTCCCAAAGTGTCCAATGAGGTTTCTGCGCACATCGCTTGAACTTTATTCCAAAGTGTGTCTAGGTTACGTGGTTTACGTTTGTATGCATCTTTTACTGTGCCCCATAAGAAGAAATCCAGTGGAGTAAGGTCTGGAGATAGTGCAGGAAACTCGATTTGCCTCCTGCGTCCTATCCACTACCTTCGCAAATTTCGTATGTCCCTATGATAGTGCGGTGGGGCGCCACCTTGTTGGTAATAAAACCGTATAATGCATGATTGGCAGGGAATATGGAATCAGCAAGCATTGTTAGGTAATTTTCATTGTTGGATGATTACTGGCACGATTGTTGGACAATTGCTGAAACTATTCTGCTGCCCCTGTTGAGGAAACTAACATTACTTTCTCCCAGAAATTTAACCTTGTAGAACGGAAAATACATTTACTATGACAGTTCAAAGTGCGTACACATTTTTTTGAAGCACTCTGTACAGTATTTCAATGTCTGTAAAGGACAGATGGAATTCAAAGCAATGTTGCTGTTGTATGCATTACAATGGTGAGGAATATATACTCTCACTACTTTGGTCAGCATATCATCATCCTCATAACCAGTTTTGCATTGTCTCACAGCAACCTCATCTTCCATCAGTCTATATAGTGTATTTAGTATATAGCATGTTTTCTTGATAAGCAAACAAAAAGCAGCCAGGTATCTATGATCTGAACGTCAGTTATCCCACATGTCAATTTTTGAAAATACTTTTTCTTTACATATTTTTACATTAGCCGGATCCTTGTGATATCAATTAAAGGATGACCGAACTACATTTACATCGTTACAGAGAAGTTACCAACATATCACAGCTTAAACAATCAAGTGTCAAGTTACGACAATTAGGCCTACATACTTATATTGTTCGCATTTACTGTACAGCATTCAACATGTTTGGAATCATGCACATAGTGCATGAAGTATTTTAAATGTTTTAACAAGATAGTGCAGTTAAAGAAGACCTGAAACATACAGGAGTAATTGAAATCAACTCTTCCAGGCTTATGGGGCGTGGTCTGTCAGTTTCATTTGCTGACGTTTTGCTGTAAGCTGCATCAGGCATTTTCAGAAAGGTGTCTAAGGCTGCTGCTGCTTACTGCTCTTGCTCACTGATTGGTCGGCGCTCCGTACAATTTTTTTTTTATTTTTTCTGATTGGTCTGTACCCTTTAATATGTTTCTGAGTATTTTAGTTTTGCATTTTGCATAAGCTAGCCTTTCTGAATGTATTAGTAACAAGAGGTTCAAACATGAGACTAGAACACATAATCTACAGGAAACACATGCTTACAGACAACACATGGTTACAGACAGATACATACACAAAAACTCCAACCAGCACCCCTGGGAAAAAAGTGGAACAATCAAAACCTTAACACAAAGAGCAAAAAGAATATGCGACCCCCCACCTGCTAGATAGAGAAATGAATCACCTGCACAAAGCATTACAGGCCAACGGATAACACTCCACGGAAATAAAAGAGTAGCTAATCCGAGTGCCCTGAAAAGGACCAAATAAAGGAATCAAGAGCCACAGCATTCCTCCCTACATTGGAACAGTTGTGGTCAGCATTGAAAAAACACATTAAAAACATCTACAAACCAAGCAGGGAAAATAAAACAGCTTCTCAATTCAGAGGTGAGAATTCCTTACAGGTGTGGACAAATGAACATCAAAACACAAAAAGTATCAACACCAGACGGAAAGAACACAACAGTCAGTGTAAACTGGGAAACATGGAAAAATCTGCAGCTGCCGAACATGCACTTTAGTTGGGTTATGATATCTGCTTTCAGAAAACAGAGCCATAGAAATACATAAACACAGAAAGTACTTCAACAGAAAAGAAGAATCATAAAGGGTGCACAAAATATGGTTTCCTGCTATAACAAAAACAAAATGCAAATCAAAAGTACTCAGAAACATATTAACATATACTGTAATAGAATCACATTATATAAGAATATTCTAGGACTCATTGTTGGGTGGGGAAAGCTGCTATTCAACTAGTTATGAGATTTATATGGAGCAATGAACTCAGCACAAGTGTGTTAGTTGAACAGCTGATGTTGCCAAGGAGATTCCCCTCCTTCCTCCCCTCCACCATGTGTTCTCCAGCCAGTTAGCTCTAGCCCCCGGAAATCTAGGCAGACTGCATACGTGACTGCCTGTTTGTAGCAAGGCTCTGTGTTGGTAAGGCAACAGAGAGGTAGTTTTTTATTTGCTAAAAAATAGCATTATTCCTTATGTAAATGGTAGTGTTTTGTCAATCCCCTTGCTATGGGATGTATAGGGCCTACTTTCATTGGGTCTAAAGGATTAACAGCTGGGTGTCAAAGGATTACCAAGATATATAAGCTGGTGATCCAGGCAACACATCCCCTCTCCATTGGAACTTAGCATGTCGTTGTTTAAATTGTGCAATGAAGTTCAAGCTCAGACTGACGTTCTGATGCCAGGTTCAGGTTGTTTCATCAAACAAGGTATGTTGGCCTTTAATTATCTTCATTAATCAGAGGCATCTGTTATGTTTGAGTTAAGTGGAGGACTTCTTTCCCCTCGCCAGCCATTACGGCGTGTGTTACAATTTAACCGCATTTTCCCCTGTAACGAATAATTTTAATTTCTGGATTGGATTTCACTTTAATGATGTAATCTTTTAATTATTATGTAACTGATTGTAGATTTATTTTGGTTTGTCCCCATGATTACTTAAATATCGCTGTTCCCCAAGATCAGTAAACTATAAAGGTTGCATATTCCGGGATAGACCAATCACAGCATTTGAGTGCGTGACGTCACATGTTTCCAACTCTGGCTACTTCCGACTTTTACTCAGTCGAGAAAATCGTCACACTGCATGATTAAACTTGTAACCTTTAATTAACCCTTGGTCGGAATTCTGTAACATTTGTGCAGAAATAATTTACACGCAACAGCCTTACTGATGGTTAAAACAGAACCTTAAAAAAGCTGATCTAAATGTTTTTATTTCATATAATAAATATCACCATTACACAAAATTCATGGAGGGAGAAGCGAATTTGACTATGACATTTTTTTTTTAATTTTTGCATCCCATAAATCTTCAAACGAGAAAGTTTTAGTGAAATAATTGAATTTTATTATAAATGAAGAACCAGCTTTAATTATTCCGGGCGCTACAATTTTTTTTTTATTTTTGTGAACAGAAAAAAAATTCAAGCATGTAAGTTATAGTGAAATATTTGAATTTTTTTATTATAAATCAAGTATCACCTTTTTATCTTGAATGGTTTACGAGTAATAGAGTGGTAATTATTCCAGGCATCAATCTATCATGCAGATATTAGCATGTTGTTAGCATTAATTGTTTTCTATAAAATACCAGCAATAAAATAAACATCCTTCAATATATTATTTGTGATATTAACTGACTACTTGTACCCATACTGAAAGATTGACCGCTGGGGAAAAGAACTCAATAAAACTTTTCCCTAACTCTATCTGCACTATTCTTATTTAGATATTTGTTTGATTATTTATTTTATTTTCTGTTCCTTTATGCCAGTAACTTTTATGTCTAATTAGCTTAGCAAATGCCTTGTTAGTTTAATACTTTATTACGCTCTTTTCATATTTTAACATAATTTAACAACATAAAAAAAAACACCAGTTAAAGCAGGCGGCGAATTGTCGAGACTTTAAGAGCATACTATCGGGTTATAGTTAAGGCAAGATGATGGTACTTTTTAATGAAAAAATTCATGGAAATATGCTTTGAAATACTGTGTGGTAGAATGCATTGCAAAGCAATTTGTGTGTATGTGTGTCCTTATCGGATGCTGAGATGCCAATTTTAAAGATCCTGCACCCTCTTGTTGTAGTGCTGCTTATGAAAGTTTCTCTGCCCTGCAATTCACAAACCATCCCTTAGTTTTTTTTTTTAAATCACACAATTTGTATACAGATCTACACTTTTGGCCATGTTTCACCAATCATTACCTATATAACTTACCCCTTATAACCAGGAGAAAATTATTAATGTAAATATATTACTATCAATACAATATTAATACACATTAATACTCTACAATATTCTACCAATATAATATTAATATTAGTAATGTATATATAATCATTAATGTATAAAAATATCCCTTAGTTGTTTTCTACTCTTACTGTATGGTGTAATTTCTATAGAAATATAAATTCTTCAACAAATTTTCATCAAATTATAATATTTAAATTATTGAACACAATGTGTATGTAATCATCAAATTATAATAACATACCCTCTAGGATGAGGAATATTTTCTAGGCAACAAAATGTTAGATCAAATCACCCTTTAGCTGTTTTATACCTATATTCTATATTCAAATCTAAATACTTGAACAGTTTTTACAAGACTTTAAAGACAATATAGAATCAGAAAAACATTTTAGGTAACTTGAATAACAGAACAGTCAAAATTTTAGCTGTGTTCTATCCATATGTTGTGATCTCTGTACAAATCTACATTCTTCGAAATGTTTTACAAATCGATTCTGTAGAACAGTTTCCTACCCCTATTACATAATCTACATGCCAGTCTACATAATTTGACAGATTTGGAGCAAATTTTTAAATAGATCCTGCAGAATCAGAAGACAATTCAAAGCAGCATTAATAACAGAACATGATCATACTTAGGTGTCCTCTAACCCTATTTTCCAATCCCTATACAAATCTAAATTCTTTGAAAGATTACGCAAAACAGATTCTATACCTAGGTAGTATCAGGAGAAAATTCTATTCCACAATAATATTCAAATAAATCATCACTTAGCTTTTTTCATACCGCTAATATATAATTTCTATACCCATCTACATGCTTACGAAATCTTACACACAGATCCTTCAGAAACAGAGGAATTATGACACAAAATGAATACGGTACCCGAACAAACCAACTTTTAAGTGATATCAATCACTATTATACCTAAGTATATCTGTACAAATTTGTATTCTGCTTACTCAGTTTTACACATTTAACACATCAACTCTCCTGGATTATTTCACAAGTGAACATTTTTGGTTTGTGGAAAGCCGTGGAACGAAATGTTACAGTCAAGCTTCTTGCAATCTGAGAAATTACTGTTACACACGGCCACAGCACATCTCTGGCCCTACATAACAGTTATTTACTAAAGCACACATATGCACAAATTGCTTTGCAATGCATTCTACCACACAATATTTTGAAAACATTTTTCCATGATTTTTTCATAAAAAAATACCATCATTTTGCCTTAACTATAACCCAATAATCTTAATTTAAAAAAACCTTGCTATAAAAACAACATCAATTGATGTAAGATTTTACTGTAAATGAATTTTAGGTTACAATCATTAAGAAATTGGTTTTAACTTAACAAGTCTCTTTAATTTCATTTAAACAAAGCCTGTTTCAACTGTAGTGAAGTATTGCAAAAGGAAATTTTTCATTGTAAATATTCTAGGAATTATTATTGTGAAAGCATATTCAAGAACGTTGATTTTATTTTAAACAAAAGCTGGTTTTAACTGTGATAATCGTAATTATGTTGACTGTAATAACTTCTTTGAACGCAATTGAAAATAGTATTTCAAAGTTTAAGGAAATGTTAAAGATCCAATTTCACTTTGTTGTAATTTTAATATTTTGAATAATTAGTCGTTTTCTCTCCCAGCATCCACTGTGTTTTGTTTCAGAACACTTTTGCAAACAGCTTTGTATTTATTTACAAATCTGTTCGTTAGATGTACCAATACCTTCCTTGGGCTGCTCCCTTCCCTTTGTTAACCTCTGTGCAAATGGACCCAACTTCCTAAAATAATATAACCCAATTTTCAATTCTAATGATGACCAATGACAAAAGATAACAAAATCCCACAGAGGAGTACTGACCAATCAATGTGCAGGGGACAGTATAAATATCAGTCTTACAGGAAAAGCAAAAGCAGTTGACACCTGACAACCTTAGACACTGCTCTAAAGACGTCCGATGCAGCTCGTGGTGAAACGTCAGCCAACAAAACTGACAGACCACAGAAGAGTTGACTTCGAAAGACGCTGGCCATGAAAGCCTAAATACTGCCAACTCCACATTATCCGTGTGCAAAAATCAGAATTTCCCACACTTCAATCCAAAGTGTAGCTAAAGAGCTTTACCATAGCTGCAGCTTCGCTTTACATCTGCTTCACAGTCAGTGGAGCGATCTCAAATCTCGCTTTACGAGTGCTGCAAGGTTTTGCTGCACGGATTGCCATGTCAGAGTAGGTGTTCATTGAATATTTTCTTGATGGCATTAACGTCATTGTTCAAATTCCAGAGTACGAACGCCTTCTGCAGCACAGTTAGTACCATTTGATTTTACCTGTATATCATCTTGTACAATAATTATTATTTCCATCCTGGCATAACTGTCATTTGCACATGTCTTAACCATGTTGGAGGCCCGTATAAAGAGCCAGTTTCATTGAGCAAGCTCTCAGCTGACTGACTTTGCCATTTTTTTTTGGCTGCAGCGGTCTTAAAGTGCTGGTCACACAATATGGTGACAAATACAGGAAATCTAAATTAAGTGTGGTAAATTCAAAATCCTGCACCTGGTTTGGATTATCTTTTTTTTTTGTTTTGTTATCTGTGCATATCATGGTCCCAATTAACTTGGATAACGGGAAGTTGCTATACTTACATACTGGAGTAAGGTATAAAATAAATATTAGTACGAGAAAGCTAAGTGACACTTCATACATCTCTTGTGAGTCATTGCACCAAATAGCTTTGTTCTGAGTTTACGCATTTAGTATTTTTCCAATGCTGCATTCTGCTTACATTGCAATTTTACAACGCTATGTGAGGGATTCTTAACACATTCGCTACTGACTACCTGCCAGCTCTTTAAATGCCCAGCCCAGGGATTTTTAAATGGCCATTTAAACATACACATGAATTTACAGTACCTCGGTATTTTCAGTTTTTCTTGAAAACTATATGAAATTATTGCATAAAAATTGTACATACTTTCAGGAAGACTTCTGTGTTTGTTAAGTGGCCGCGGAGCTGCAGCAGACGGGATTAATTCAACACCAGAATCATTGTTGAATAATAATTCGTCTATCTCTTCACCTGATAATGGCCTACGCCTATAATCACATTTATCTCTTTTGTCACTGCACACGGAATTACCACTAATCCTAATGCTAGCCATTCTTCACGCTACTGACCGTCGATGCGAATCTGGTCTTCAAAAGCACATGGAATTCTTTTGTTGTCAGGAGGTCAACGACATAATTTAAGGGTTTCTGTAAATCCAGCAAGTGTATTCACCCACCATCTATTGCCTTAAATGGAAACTAGCAAGTGTATTCACCCCCCTATCTTTGCCGTAAATGGAAACTACGACCTTCACCATTTCCTTGAAGAAATATACAAAAAAATTGGCGCGGGCGCTTAAACGCCAGCTGGCGTGGACGGGAGGGAAGTGCTGGCTTTTCTTCCACGCCAAATGGCGTGCACGGTAGCGAATGTGTTAAGTGTTGTGTAAAATTTTGTTTCAAACTCGGGAAAACCTGTCACAACCTTGGAAAGGAAGTCTAGATCATCATAAAGCTTATTTTGAAGATCCCGCAGATCTACAGGTGATTCTGCTCCTGCTATCACTCAGTATTAGCAGAATTAATTTTGCTGTAGTTCTTCTCATGTTGAGTTCATTGGACAAAATTCTCTGGCATGTGCCATACGATAGCCCAACAACTTCGCAGACGTCTTTGATGGTCTGCCTGCAATGTTGCAAGATCACAGCTCGAACAGCAGTGATATTTTCAGGTGTATTCCCAGTTAAATGCCATCTAGAACGACAATTTTCATCAACTGAAGTTCGGTCATTTTTAAATTGCTTGAACCACTCTTAGGTTTGAGTCTGGCCTGGACCATTGTCTCCAAATGCTTGCTTTGACATCTTATGCGTTTTTGCAGCAATTTTCCCATGTATTGAAACAAAACTTTACACAGACGAGCTGCTCTCTCATGTCCATCCTTGTGAATCATACTGTAAGCAACACGCAACAACATAAAAACGCTCACAAATAATAAACGTGTTCACTCAGAATGAAGCCATTTGGCACACTGACTTGCAAGAGACAAATATAATGGCATTTTCTCTTACTTCCACTTGGTCGTAGGCTACTTATGAATTTCGAGCCCCTTGTGCATTTTCAAAAGGAAGATCTTTACATTTTCCAGTCTTCAAAGGTGAAATAACTCATACATTATTGCATATAACTGCATGAAATTTACAGGGCATCTTTAAGATAATATAATGAACAAGTTTAAACCACGCATAAGTCATTATGCGAAATATTGAAGTTATTTCATTTTGCATGCACACCTACTTTTCTATTGTTATCTTAATGATTAGGATAACAGAAGTGTGGCACTAATTTCAAGGTATTAATTCTGATTTGTGTTGTATGAGCACAATCATGCATTGGAATATCTCCTAGGAATGAACCCCCTCCTTAATGGTACTTCGTGAAAAGGCTGAAAATGAAAAAAGCAATATTTCAAGGAGGGAAATTTTGAATGCATGAAATAAGTTGACATGAGATATAAATGTCAAACTATTTGCATTAACTGAATATCTTCTGTGAGATGAGAGAAACATATTTATTTGTGTTTAAGCCCCACAGTTAGACCTTTTTCTACCATAAAAAACAAAGGTAGAGCTTTATACATGAGATATTGTAAGGAGGTATGTCAGGCAATCCAGTGTTCTACTATAGCACATTAGTGTGTACCGGCTCTAAGTAATGAAGTGCACCACATTGTTGTTTCCATGGCACATCACATGGGAACTCAATATCAACGTAGCAGGTAGTGGAAACAATATTTCTCAAAGATTATTATTAATTACATAAGTGCAACAGATTTTGAATTTCACCTTATAGAACTAAGAAAAAATAATATTGAGATGAGTTACATACACTACTTCCCTTATTTTAATTACTAACCTGAACCCAGGTTTCCTTATCATTTTCAACAGTTTACTACATCTGTCAGTTGGTTCCCATCAGCATCCTCTGGTGGACATCTAATGAACTTCACAATGAGGTTGTCCTTCTCGGGAATGTCAAAGTTCATTAGGTAGTTCTTATTCTTGTGTATGTAGTTCCCCCCACATACTGTGAGTTGCTTGTGTCCATGAATAAATTTTATCAGTACCAGTTTCGAATCTATTTGATGTCCTTGGAAAACATCCCACAAGAACAGAAATGTGGAATATACCAGTTCAATTGTAAAAATTGCAATTTAAAATACATAGGAAAGACAAAAAGAAGTTTGGAAACTAGGACCAAGGAACATTTTAGATACATTAAATAAGCTCATATAGAAAAATCGGCAATAGCAGCTCATGTTTGGAAAACAGGACACCAAATACATTTGAAACCGGTATTGAAAAAATTTATTCATGGACACAAGCAACTCACAGTACGCGAAAACTACATACACAACAATAAGAACAATCTAACAACTTTGATAATCCCGCGGAAGACAACCTCATCACGAAGTTCATTAGATGTCCACCAGAGGATGATGATGCAAACCAACAGAGAGATGGAGTATAACTGTTGAAAATGATGAGGAGGCTCATCAAAAACTGAGACCAGGTTAGTAATTAAATTAAGGGAAGTAGTGTGTGTAACTCATCTCAATATTATTTTTCCATAGTAATAACTTCCCTGTATAAACTTTTAAAAAATTTATAGAATATATAGAAGTATATTTTCATGCCACAATTCTATCTTTTTTTCTTCCTAAAAAATGACACTTAAAATTAGGATGGGGTCTACACACAAGTAAATAAGCCAATGGTAAATTTAAACAGTACTTCAGAACAAGTAATAGTGAAGTAGAGTGCTGCATATTTCCCTTTAATTCACTTACTTCTTTTGATGCATTATCTCATGTATTTTTGTTGCATTTTGATGAAGCAGCAAATTCATTAGTTTCCCATAATCCATTTTTACTTATAACCTATCAAACGAAAATAGTAGGCCTATTGAGTAACAAAATAAAATAATCGACTGTTGCCTTTTCAACATGAGTACTTCCCAACTGTATGCAAATTCTAAACTGCATGTCAAAATTTAATCCTTTTGAGGATTCCCAATTATGCAGCACTGTTTGTCTTCGCATTTAACATCCATGACACAATGCAACATGCAAATTAGAGCTGTTTCATTGCTTTAGATTGTAGGCTACATACAACAAGCATAACTTAAATCAAGAAGATGCTAACTCACCTGTTCTGTGCTGTTTTGGCTACTAAGAACGGAGAGTGAACTTGCGCGCTTCATGCTGAAAAAAATATGCAAAAATCAATATGAGCAAACTTTTGTGTGTTACAAAACTTGTATGGCAATGAGCAAACTTCTGTGAGTTGCAAGCTCCTATGAATATAAGCAAACTCGCAGCCTAAATGAACAATATATATAAATGACTAGTTACCAACCAACAGATGCTTACCTCACTACACATGTCACCTGTTTGCTGCCGAGTGCAATGCTGTCTGGGAATGAGGAAAGGCTAGGTAACATGCAGCCAGAATTTAATTAAGCTTCAGCCTTTAGAGAAAAACTCCATAAATACTGTCACAACTCGGAAACTTATTTATTGCACCTTACTCTATACACCTAGACAGTTACTCAAGTATAATAAAATCAGGTAAACTGATGTAACAAAGTGCCAGAATGCTTTTGTTTCATTAGCAATAATTGCAATTATGATACACAGAAAATAAGTTATTCTTTTTAATCAATTTCTGAGTTAAACTCCAGATCGATTCATTAAACAGGACTTACGGAAGAACAATGAACAAGTTTGATAAGCATATATGAAAGAATAGCCTATATGAGTAGTGTTAATTGTCAAAGCTACCTGTATTACAACTTCCAAAGCCGTGTATTATGAACACTGTAAAACAATATGTTGCCATGAGAACAGATTTGCATTTGATAAATTCTTTCTAATATATTACCATAAAATGGGCACTTAGTTGGGCTTTACTCCGGTACCGGTCAACTGATTTGCTCCAATATCAATAGGTTTCTTCCCATAGACATTACAAGTGTGTATACCAAGTTTCATGAAAATCTGATAATAAAGCGTATTTGACTTATCGCGTGTACAGACGGACAGGCAGGCAGACATTTTCCTATCCCCCACAGTGTCTCATAAAGTACCATTCTGAGACTTAATAAAGTCTCTCTCAAGGACAAAAGACACTGATATTTAAATTTAATATCATCTGTTGAAATGAACCGAATTTCTTCCATTTCAGTCGAGTGTGGAAGCCTATGTTTAAATGCAAAATAGGATTACTTGTAGAAACGATGAACCTTTCCTATTATATGTAACTATGTAGGCTATTGCTTTATAATTTAGGATATTTACATAACATTTTATATTCAAACTACATGGAAAGGAATATATTTCCAAACAAACCATGATTTTTCAAACACCATATTCATAAAATTAATATACATTTCCATTATTTGCTCGCCTCTTACTTTTACTACTGTTTCCTACTAGACCTTAAGCAATGTCTTCTTAGCCACATGATGCATTGTTATTGGATTATGAAGCTCTGCATGTCTGTGGAACTGACGCAGGAGGGCCTAGGTTAAATAAGCTGTGGTTGCCAAGTCTGGAAGATGACAGGGTTGAACATAGCACCACATGTAAGGCATAAAATATTGCCCCCTCCCCCAAAAAAGAAATTATTTTACTGTTAACGGTAAATTGTAATGTTATCAAACGTTGTGACAGTATTTTTATGGTAGCTCTACATAGATATCTATGCTCTGTGATCTCTTATTATCTCTATTCTGTCTAAATCTAAATAGAAACTAAGGATAAAAATAATACATTGAGGCAAAGATAAGAGAAGTAGGTTGGCTTCAACTGATAACACATGCAGAACGGACATACCTGAGCAAGTGCTTCAAAGAGACAGAGGGGCAGGTGTTTTGATAAGTACGTACCTGTTGATTGTGATGTCTCCTGGCAGACTGTCCCCCCGGCTTGTCAATTTCTGCATCAGCTTGGCGCTCGACCGTCTTATTGAAGCCCGCAGCTTCGAGAATGAAGCACTGCGCCTGAGTTTGCCGTACTACAAGAACGACATGAGTGAACAAGAGCATCGATTGAGCGACCGAGCAGAACATTGGCTGTGTACAGAGAAGGCTAAACAAAACATACCTGCAAATAAACAGTAAATAAAACAAAGAAGAGGGCAAACTCAACATTTATTGCGTAACTTCACAATTCTGTACATACGTTACAAGCACCTTGTGAATAACAGAAAATAACAAATCATAAAAGTAGTAATAAGAATGATACATTCCTTTTGTCTAAAGATCTGTTTAAATTTCACGAGTGTAGGCCAAGTGCTTGGAAAAGTTTGTTTTTGAGGCCACCCTGATGTGCATCGGAACTCGAGTTGGCGTCTGCAGGGCTTCTCTGTACATAGCCAATGGATGCAGGCGTCTGCAGACAGACAATCAATCAGACAGTTGAGCGACAAGCACATGCCAAGAAGCAACACTTACCAGACACCCTTCACATTAATCAAGAGCAACACAACGCTAACACTGTGCTCGTTCCTGTCTCTACTGTACTTACAATGCCAACAATCTCTAGATTTGGGAGCAGGAACAAAGGCGAGAGGAGCTAACATTTTGTGCAAGACAGAGAAAGAAATACTTAATCGGTGTTGCCTCAACATTCCCATGTATAGGTATGCAATACAAATGAAGCATCATGACTGTGGAGTGAAAGCAGTTCTTCCTGTATACACGTTTCAATGATGGTGATGATAATAGAGCCTGGATTCTAATTATACATCAGTTTTTAATTCATTCATTATACAGATTGCTAACTTGTACATAAATCCAAATCATGACCCCCAGATTTCAGTAATCCATTTTATTAGGCCACTGTATGTCACTGAAAACTAGTTTTTAGTTTTAGGACTATTTTCCAGTTTGCATCTTTATTGTGTCATTTTCATGCATTTACACTGTCTAGGCTATATTAACATATTTGAAAATTACTGGACCTATGAATACTGAAAGTCTACAATACTTAAATTAAAACTGGTACCTAAGCATCAGGAAGATCAAAAGTAACTTTAGGCATCCGTAAACTACATTCATGTGAGTGTATGAGCTAATTTGGGATGGCTAATGACAGTGTGGAAGAATGGTCAGGCCATCTACATATTCACAGGGTATAAAGATAGGCATCTATACAATACTTATATAAACGCAATAGTTGTTCATTTTCCTTTGAGAATTATTGTCATATTGCAATGCAGAATGAAATCTATACTTCTGTACATTTTCCAAGGAATTTGTTTGGCCTCCTACAAGCAAAGTTCTATTTATTTCTGCACATTTTTGGCGAATTGCAAATGTAAATGGTTTAGAAATTAATTGACAAATTGGTTGAGCCTTTTAGTTCTCAGGTCACTAGACTGGAATTCTGGATGCAAATTTAAAACATTTTAGGCAATCATATCTGGGCCATAACAACATTAACATTAATAATAATAATAATAATAATAATAATAATAATAATAATAATGAGCCTAGAGAAGCTGAATCTACAAGCCTCGCTTTGTGTCCAATTGCAGAAGGCAGTCATATTGAACACCTCCGAAAAACTTTAGGAAAAGACTGTTAGATGTGTAGTGATAACTTGCTTAATATGGCCATTGTCATTATTTCAAGAATTATGGCATGTAGAAATGAGAAGACATATAATAATAATGTCTCTAGGGATCAGAAACACTAATTTAGAACAGGAAAGGAGGCATTGAAAACGTTGAGAAAAAGAAATGCAAATTCTAGGCCCAAAACTTGCAGACGAACAATACCGACTCAGAAGCAAACAGGAAATCAAACAATACACAAATATTCACAGTGCCATTAGAAAGTGCACATTGAGATTCTACAGACACATTAAAAGAATGAACCCAGACAGACTTACAAAACAAATAGTCGAATTCTACAAAAACAGGATAAAGCGAAAACAGACACTATGAAGTGGATTGGCAAAATCAAAACCGATTTGAAACTGGCAGGAATTACACCAGAAGATGTTCAAAACTGACAAATCTTCATGACCAAAATTCACAAATGGCAAGTTCAACAAGAGGAAAAACCAAAAGAAGACTGGAACAACGTAAGAAAGCCCACAGTAAAAGAATAAAAGAGATAAGGGCACGAAAGAAGGCAAATGCGCACACCTCTAAGTACTTTGCGTAGTCCTAATGGGCTTATTCATATATAATAATAATAAAACAATTATATATATGTACATATACATATACATATATATACACACATACATATAATATATAATGTTTAATATTATTATTTTATTCTGTTGTCATTATCCCTTTTCTAAGTAAAAACTGTATCAATAAATATGAATGAGATACCAATCAAAATATTTTTATTTTACTCCGGTTTGAATTACAGAGATACCTCGAGATACGAGTTTAATTCGCTCCGTAACCTTGCTCGTATCTCAAAGCAATTTTCCCCATTGAAATTAATTGAAATGCCATTAATCCGTTCCAGCCCCAAAAATGCTACCCCCAATTGTTTTTGTTACGTGTTTTTTAATAAGAAAAATGTATTTATAAATGACAAATATAGTATAAAAACATAATAAAAAGAGAATGTAAAGCAAAAAAACTGGTTTTATACAGTGTACATACATATTTGTTACACTTTCTTCGTACCTGGTTATAAAAAGAAATGTGATAAAGTACGTAAATGCACAAAAAGCGCAAAGCCCTAGAAAAACTTAGCAAAGATGCTTCGACAGCGAGGTAAACAAGCACACTGGGGGAATACGTGGGATAATGCGCGAGACGCACGCGCAGTAAACTGGTGGGCCGTGTGCAGCGTCGCTGCTGGCCGTTCCTCGTATCTCAAATGTCGCTCGTATTTCAAAACAAAACTTCGCTCGCTCGACAGCTCGTATCTCAAATAACTCGTATGTTAAGGCACTCGTATCTCGAGGTATCACTGTATTATTTACAAATGGGCAATTCCATGATAACATTGACACAGATTGAAAAAAATAAAATGTTACAAATATTGTAAATTATTGCAGTTTCTCTAAGTCAAAGAGTTAAAGTTTCAGAAAATATAAATATTTCATGCATTTGTTTTTTAAATTTGGACTTAAAATATAATCTATTAGATAATTGATAGAATACACCAAATTTACGATGAACATGGACATTCACAATTTAGTCCAACAGATATGGCAGCAGTGCTTTCCAAGGATTCTTTTTCATCATAAAACAAAAGATGACTTATTATGGAGGGAAAACATTACTTCATTGAATTGCAGAAGTCAAATTAGATAAATAATATATGGAAGGAAGTTCAATAATACACAGAAACTGTTAGTCCGTGACAAAAAAGATGTAAAAGTTTACCTAAAACAATAAATAATGCATGTATTGTAATTATATTTTAAATTCTCTGTGTACTAGTATGGAGCAGTACACCTTCACTTGGTTGCTGAAATTGAATGTTTTTTTCTCCACAAATAATGGTGTCACAGACTAACAGTCACAGAGTCTCAAAATGATATATTTCACAGATATTAGAATATTTGTAATAAAATGTGAAGGGTAGTGGAGAAAAATAAAGAATAATTAAATGTTTTGTGTGCCTAACCTATTTTTATATGAAACATATTTAATTTTCAAGAACCAAAATTTAAATTTATAATTATTGAGATCAAAATAGTTATGATTAGGGCTCGGACTTTTAGGTGCTTATAAAAACGAAAATATTTATTTTTTATGTGGTTTAAAAGTCGAAAATATGTTCAAAAAATATAAAAATATTTTATTTATTTAACCAATATTTACAGAAGTACTCATCTAGTCATTCCAGTCAGCAAGTGTAGAACTGTTGCAGTGAACGACAGAAGTAGATCTTAAGTTGTGCATCTTAAAGCTGTGATGATTTTCACGGAACAGAGACTTGTATCTTGAAAATGTACTTTCAACATCGCAGGATGTTAATCTTGCATATTTGTAAAACGCAGTATCACTGACACTCAGATGTTCCATCTGCTCCAAGTTCTCTACACTGTTACCCATTAAAATATCTGAAATCTTTGGCAACACTTGTAACCTTTCATTCTTATTTAGGCATGACAGGAATTTTTCTTTAATTTCGTTTGCTTTTGTTTGATTTTGTTAAGTTTGTTTTCAATGTGTTTGATTTCTTTTTATTGATTCTGTCAACAATTGTTTTGTTGTTTCCAACGTAGTAATGCAGTGTGAGAGGAAACAGAAATTTGCACTAATAAAGGCCAAATCAGCCCTGATTTATTGTCTGACTCAACATAACAATGCAACATATTCAAAATATGGCACAATTTTACAAAAACAGTCAAAATATTCATTTCTAAACGTGATATGTGGTAAAATATGTAAAAAAAATTAAGTTACCAAAAATATTTATTCAAATAAGAAATATCGAAAATATTTATTTTTATGTGATATGCAACTCAGTATTTTGAATCCAAAGGTCCCAACAGGAACTTTGACCAAGTCCAGAAATCATAGGTAATAGCAAAAAAATTATGTATTTACCTAAAAGTCCGAGCCCTAGTTATGATATTCAATAAAACGAACTTTTCTGAAAAGTTAACACATTTTTCTTTCTTCTTTTAGACCTATACTATAAAAATGGGGAAGACATCTACTGATAGAACCAAAAAATATCGTGATAGGTTCAGCGATGCAACATTTGTATTCAACAACCTCATAATTGAGGATTTCAGAATCAATATTTTGTCTAGCAATAGTCAAGACACTGATGAAGGGCTTAAAAAATAAAGTTGTTTTCAAATGGTTGACCTAAACAGCTGAAAGAAGGCCAAAATAGTTTCAGAGCTGTAAAAGATGAAGACTACTCGCTTTACAAAAGCATTTTCCATGCACTGACTGAAGAGCCCAAAACCACGTCTTCAACATGAACTAACATACTTCGAATCAATGAAAACGAGTTTGAGATTATTAGACAAAAGTTTCAAATCATGTACTAAGCGTTCCACCTCTTTGTTATGTTGTAAATGTGATTTTCTGATTTACATCCAGAAGTTAGTCCGTGACAACTTTTCATGTTAGTCCGTGACACTAGTATTTCATTTTTTATAACCATTAAACTGATGGTTCATATTTTAAAGAACCAAATCATAAGCTGCTATATACCTACCTACTTCAAAATAAATAAAACACATCTGCCTAATGTATATCAAATCACAGAAATTTTCGGTTTTGTTCCTACAGATGAAACCTATGTCCAAAATAAGTTAGTCCGTGACAAGGTGCTATAAAGTTAAATATATCTGTGCATATAAATGTTAGAGAACTCTAAGTTTATTTGTAAATACTTTAGTTCTTTATGTGTTGATCTGCATATGACAATTTCTTCTGTGTTTAATATTGTTGGTGTAATGGCTGCCAGTATAGTGACTTTTCTCTGTGAATGTTAGTCCGTGACCATGGAATTGCCCAAATGGTGCTGTCATGTTTCAATAAAATATTTTGGCTAAAAATGTAATTAATAATTAAACATAATATTTTGATATCGTATACCATGAAGGCTTTGTATAGATTCCAATTCTTAACAACATAATATTTGAACTTGTGAACTTAATTGAAGGTAGCCTTGCTCAGTTTGCCATAGCAACTGGGGGGGGGGGGAAGTATTGAACGATTTGGATGAAATGAACTATGCGGCAGTCTTTTTGGGCTGGGGATGCGAATCTGAGGTCTTTTTTCCCCAGGCTACGCACTTTAATCGTGAAATGCACATCGAAACAGGGATTTTAGTTTTTTAATTATCATCAATTGTGTTGATTATGCATGATATTTTGGGTAAGGTCTGTGATACATTTTAATTGTTTCATTTTGGATCTGTGTGCCCATACAGAAGCACAAGATTTGTATTCATTTAATTATTATTTATATTTGTTATGTAAAGCAATACAATTAAGAATAAAGTGGTGTAATTCTTGAAATTTATGTAAAAACGATGTGTTAATAAATATAATGTATTAATTATTTTTCTGTTAAATAAATTATCTAGCAGTTGAGTGAATAATCACAGGCAAAGCACCTGCTACCACAGTATAAGTATTAATACAGTACAGAAACTCAGTCCGTTTTTCTGCCAGACGAGCATGCGCGTGCATTTACTAGCGATCGTAGCGGTCATAAAGTAAGACTACAGAAACTACTCCGGGAAGTATGTAAATAAATAGGAGTGCTGTATTTATTAGAACACGCGGTATTCGAAAGGACCTTCTTATTCTGCTGTAAATTTCAGTAATAATAAAAGACAAAATCCAGAATTGCATTTCTTCACTTTCTTGAAACATCCAGAAAGGTAAGAACGAAAATAAGTAATATTTATTGTAGGCCTACTGGCTTACTCGTGATTCTAGTGTGATTATGTTTCAAGTTACTTTAATATAATATTTTTATATTTTATTCTGTTGTAATGATTTCTGGTGTATAAAATAGGTCATTAATGGTCGACAAGAAAACCTAGTAACAAAATATGTAAAATATTTGAGTGAAAATTACCATCTGTGCTTGGCACACGCCGAAAACAGAGAGTTTATTAATTCCTATAAAAACTCGTTAATTAAAACTGCTATACCGACGGCATCTTCAATTCCAAATGCTCCAGAATTTTTTGTTTTGTTTAATGGAGTCCATCCTGCAGTAATTGACGCTACACAGACCTAAATAAATTGAAGTCGTATATTGCCATATAAGGCAAAGAATCAAAATACACTGTCAACAATGACGTGCAGGATGAACAACGTGACAGACCTATAATATAATTTACATAATTAATACGTAGGCTATTTAATATCATAATTTGAATTATAAATTATATTAAAGGGCAATGATTTTAAAGAAAAAGTAGCCTATTTAGGTATTGTTTACCTCTTCTTAACTAGAATATAATACAGTATCTGTTTTATTATTTCTTAAATTTAAAATTAGATTTGCATTAAATAAAAATATTCTGTATTTTTCTCTTTTAACATAACATATTTTGCGATGTGTTTATGTATTTTCCCAAGTCATTTGATATGATGAGAATGTAGTTTTACTAAATCTCCACATGGAGCGCTAGTGTCGTCCAGCCAACATGTTGTCATAGGACTTTTAAGACACAGTTTCTTTACTGTATTAATACTTATACTGTGCTGCTACTTTCAAACAAATGACAAATGTTAACAACAAAACTGACAAGTCATTACTTTTAGGAAATAAAAAAAATAATTTAATAGAAGTACAAATATATATTTTATAGAAGCAATGATGCATGGCACATGGGGACAGTTAAATTTTAGAAGTTCATGTATGGGAGATAGTTTGCACTCAGGATCTCCCCGATTTTTTCATATGCAACTCACCTTAATGCTGACGGTTGGTTGGTTATATGATTATTTAATGATGGGATGTGCTACAATTTGGGGGTGTACTGCAAGTTAGACCTACGATGTCAGTGTGCTGGAATTTTGTCAATTGATCAGGAGTTTATTTACAAGCCAGTAAATCTATAGAGATGGACCCGTCACAATTATGACTGACCTGTGTTGGGATCAAACCTGCAACCTTGAGCACAGAAAGCCAGCGCCATACTCACTTATACCTAGGCCGACTAATGCCTGATAGTGTCAATCAACAGAAGGCTATTTCTGAACTGGCCCCTGATGACAAATTAGTCTCATTCAACGTAGTCGCTTTGTTCCCCAGCATTCCAAAAGACAAGGTATTAACATATTTTAAAAAATGGCTGGGATCAATAGGTATTGGAGATAAACACACAGAAGAATACTGCAATCTGACAAGCTTGTGTATAGACCAAACATACTTTAAAATTAACGGAAAATTCTATCAGCAGAGCGCAGGACTGGCCATGGGAAGCCCCCTCTCACCATTCTTGGCAGATATCTACATGAGTTTTCTGGAAACTCATGTTACAACAGCTTTTCCCTACATGTTTAAAACATGGCACAGATATGTAGATGATATCTTTGCAATAGTCAAATACAGACATAACCAGGACTCCCTTAAACTTCTGAACATACAGGATCCATCTATAAACTTCACACTGGAGGAACAAACAGACAACTATCTCCCATTTTTGGATCTAAAGATTATAAAATGTAACGTAAAAACCAATGGTTTCACCAAAGACATAGTAGACAAAAAAGTATAAAAATTCAGAAAACAAAAATTAATTAGGGACACAACCACACTCAGCTCAGATAAAGAAAGACCCACATATAAGAAAATTACATATCACCCATGTGCAGACAGGAAACTGAAAAAAGTATTCAAAGAACATAACATCACTTTAGCATCTGTAAATCGATTCAGTATAAAAAATATGTTGAAATCCACTCACATTGATAATTCTCCTGACAAACAAAAATCTGGAATATATCAACTCAACTGTAAGGACTGTGATTTAAAATACATAGGTCAAACAAAAAGGAATCTGGAAATTAGAACAAAGGAACTTTACAGGAACATAAAATATGGACAAATTGATAAATCAGCAATAGCAGCCCACGTTTGGGAAACGGGACACGAAATCAATATGGAACCGAAACTACAGAAATGGACACAAGGACAAAGGCAACTGACAGTTTGGGAAAGAATACATATACATAAGAACAGGAACAAACTCATGAATTTTGAAATTCCCGGGGAAGAGGACCTCATTAGTAAGTTCATTGGTGGCCCGCGAGAGGACGCTCATGTTGATCAACAAACAAAGGAGCATACAGATGGAATCTAACTGAGGATGTTTAGGGATGCCTAAACGAAACTGCAGTCCAGGTTAGTGGCAATTTTTAGTGAAGTCAGTGTAATATCCATCTCATTATTAATTTTAATTATTTCTGACAGTTTGCTTGAAATACTTAATTGTTGGATTGTGCCTTTCAATATTTTCCTGTCCTTAAAATATGATGCTAATATTAATGTTGAGGTTTGTTCATACTTTCAGTCAAGCGTTTCTACAAATATATTTTGATTGATACCTCTTTCTTATGTATTGACTCAGGTTTCACTTAGGTTATGACAGAGAAACAATAATACATACTTGATAACTGTAGATTCGATAATACATAGCTGTATCTGCATATATGTTTAAGGATTTCGTATGTGACACTATGTGAGTGTATTTAATTACTTAGCTAAATATTCGGTTTTTGTCACCTGTCAGATGGATGAAAGTGCAAAATCTTTGCAAAGGTTTAGTAGTTTATATAATTAGTATATTTATTCAGATACTGACTGTAATTTACCAACTCCGAAGCTGTCTCTGAGGTGAGCCTGCTCTAGGGTATTCTTCTCTTTCTTTCTCATGAATGTCGCTTACCAGTTATTTGAAGACTGTAGAGTTTATGCTTTTGAAACAAGTAGATGAACAGCTGTACATGTTGAAATGTGCTGGAACTGGAGGTTCATTTTAAAGAACTGTACACTGTTTTTATAACTACACAGAATTGTTCCAATTTCATTAAATTTATATACAAGATCAGCTCCATATTCACACATGTGCATTCTGCTGAAGCTCTCGCTTTGGTTCATGTTCCCACGTCTAGGACATGAAACCATACTTACTTACCAGCAATTTATGTACAACAATCAAACCTCTATTTTTTTCATTGTACAACAATATTACATAACATATTTACATATCTGCCAAATTTTGCAGGTTGAGAGTGGAAGAATTACCACATCCACAAAACAAGATACCAAATTCTTTAGTAGCAAGCAGTATTTATGTTTTATACACTACTGAAAGGGTTGAACCTAAGAAAATTTATAATGGCAGGGAGGGGGGGGGGTGAAATTTTCAATATTTTCCGACTGGGTCTACCTAAAAATGAGATCTGAAATGATTGTAATTTATGAAGTAATGACCAATCTAGTTCTTACCCAAGGATCAGAAGTACAGAGCCTACCAAAAAAAAAAGCAGAAAAAGAAAAGATTTGTTTGAACAAATAATATGATACAATTTATAAATTAATTGGGACTGTGACATGCAGGAATAACTGAAGAACACTGATAATCCAAATGTTAGAATTATCATCATTCTAGCTTCAGGCAATGTTGTTATGGGGTACATCAGGGGTCTCCAAACTTTTTAGCTCAAGAGCCACACTGACCCCTCCACTAAGTCCCAAGGGCCAAGACCTATACCATCATATCAACATATGGTCAAACCTGCCTATGTGGACACCTTGATTTAACAGCCACCTCTTTAAATGACCATTTTTCTGTGCAACCAATTAATTTTCCCATAAAGCCAGTGTTAATATCCCCTCACTTTAACAACCACCTCAAACAGCAGTCAGTGGCCACAAAAATTTCGGAAAATGACCTGGATTAAACTACACTATAATCACTACAAATACTTTGTTCACCCTTGAAATCGTCACAAAGGCTTGGCAGCAATGATTTTCGGAAGTAAAAAATCCATTAACGTGTTAAAACAGGCCGAGTACATGTCC
Source organism: Ectobius pallidus (assembly GCA_964059195.1). Lineage (NCBI taxonomy): Eukaryota > Metazoa > Arthropoda > Insecta > Blattodea > Ectobiidae > Ectobius > Ectobius pallidus. The sequence continues at coordinate 166,081,372 of CAXKWD010000004.1, forward strand.
CAAAAATCCAATTAAATGTGCCCAACGCTGGTAGTTTTGCCCACATGTTTTAACTTCAGTAACATTCACCCAGCGTTCTACGATCTAACTCTGATATTTTTCATGTTTGTATTTCTGAACTTTTATGAATAGCAGAGGAATGTGGAATGTCTACCGCCCTATTTGTTGTGTTGTGTTACAGCCTGTTATATTTTGTTAGTTTCAAGGTTTTGAAAGAGAGAGGAAGTTCCTAAACCTGCTATTGTTTATAGGGGGTAAACAGTAGTTTGCAATCTCAAATCAAAGAACGTGGCAGGCTCTGTTACCAAGTCAATCCAATAACTGCTATTAACCCATCCGCTTACGAACTGTTGAAATGACTGGGTGCAAATTTGACCTAGCGCTTTTTGAAAGTTTTACGGAAGAAAATAATATTCTTATATGGTTATAATATTTCGCCAGTGATTTCTTGCACTGCTTTAACTTCATATTTAAGTGTTATTGAGGCCAATGTCACAAAATTCACACGGAAAATAAATTTAGCATGAATTCATGGTCAATAAATACCACATAATCTTAAAATCTTGCATTATTTATCAGGAAATATTAAAGAATTAACTTTTCTCTCAGTCAAGTTACTGTTTGAAAATTAATATAGGCCTAATGGCACATACGGATATAAGGTAAAAACTGTAAAGGTATAAGGTAAAAACCGATCAAATAAAAACTAACAATGCTTTATAAGCAATCAAATGAAATTACTTTAAACTATTATACCATGTACAAATAAGTAAAAACCGCAATATGCAATCTTGTATGCATACATGGACGCAGAATTCATGAAAATGGTCAGACAACACAGAAATATGTACTGTATATTTCAATCTCAATCTTCATTACAAATAACATTTTAACGGGAAAACAATTGCTTTTCGTTTAGAATAAGTTATGTTCAAAAATTAAAATTAGCATACAATATTACATGGTTAATATAGCAGGATCTTTCAATATTTACCAGTAAATCTTAAAAAGTACATTTTAATTTCCCAGTCATCTGTCTGTAAATGATGTCCATAAAAAAGAGTTAACTTTTTACTATATATTTACAATTAGCTTTTATATTATGCTGATTATCATATGGTCTAACGTAGTCTTGCACAGTTTCTTCCAAGAAATTAACCAGTCCTAAATATTACTCAAACTATAAGAAATTGATTACATTTCTGAAATGAGCAGTAATCATTACAAAATTTCAATCTGAATTACCTATTCAATGTGTAAAATGTAAGTACACAAAAAATATAGCAACAAATCTAAATTGGTAATTATTATGACATACATATTCGTTTGCTGTTTGTCAGAAAAAAAAAAACTACAAAATACATTTTATATTTCCATCATGATATTGTTCCATAAATTAACATAATATAATGGATACATAGTCTATATAACGGACATATATCTAAATACCCATCGGAAATCACATGAACAATACAAAGGCCTATTATTATGTTCTTGATAATATGAATTAAATAAATACTTTCTATATATTATTAATAAATAATCACTCAATTTATTTCTATTCTTTCTCCATGCTAAATAATTGCATTCAGTAATTTAGTAATGGCCTGGTTATAGCCATTTTCAATCAACTGTAGTGATTCCTGAAAGAAACTGTTGTACAATGACACCGCATTGTCAAATCTTGGAATCAAAGCCAGACATGTGTAATACCACTGCCTCCTTGACTTCCCAAGTCATGCTGTTAAATCTGGCAATTTCGGATCGGTAGTCTGGTGCTTCAGGGTCCGGAAAGCTGCACATGTGGCTGCAATTGTACGGCACATGCAGTCTGTGAGGGCTTACAAAAACAGGGTAGTGCTCCCCTTAAAGAGTAATAAAGGTGACTCAAATGAAACTAAAGGGAAATTACAGAAGATAAAAAAATGCCATAAATAAAGCAATGTACTCCATCAGACTCATCGCAAATTAAGAATCTTTAAGCTTAAAATAATCCTAGGTGTCGCCTGTGGTTTAGAGAACATCTAGACATACCTAAAAAGCAACCAAGAGCAGAGAGAAGATAAGACCATGTACATAATGATAGCTTCATATACACCTTCAACTCTTATGGGTACACCAGAGAAAAGTTTTTCACAGAAGATTTATGTGTTCCATCTACAAACACATACAAGACAGAAATACAGTATGATATTAGTGACCTTCCAGAAGAATTACAAGGAAAAGAGTCACTGGTACTGGTAATAACTTTTCTCAAGCTGTGCCTAATTCATATCAAACTGGCAGACGCCTACAGTTTCAAGCAGTAGAACTAACATCTTCTATCCTCCAAATATGACGACTAGAAATTGAGCCAGCATTTCCCAACAGTTTGGTGAAATTGAACACAAAACAATATAAAATTCACAATGGATGTCTTTTTTACTTGTAACATATTAAAATTCCGATGTTTCGGCCCAACCACTAGGCCTTCTTCAGGTACAACTAAAATGGAAGGAATGGAAGTTCCAACTGACGACAACAAACTTGCGGAGTATCCTTGGCTACAACTCGTGTACACAAAGCCAAATCGTCGGTTTCACCGCCTTCTGGATCGTCCAGGACATCAACTTGAAAACCTTTTGTTCTCCCAAATCTTTTAATCCAATCTTCCGGGATGTTGTAAACAGAGTCCAAACTATAGATCGCAGGGGGCGAGGGAAATTTTACCGTGCGCATACCGTTTTTAAAATTCTTGATCAGACATAACCAATTGTCTCCGAGGTCCCCATCGTACCTATTCAAACTCCCTTGGTCGCCAATGATGTTTATCGCCTCCACGATTTTCCTCTTTACAGGGTCGTGTTCGATTTTTACAATCCTGAGTTTGTCAATGTGGTGTTTACTGTCGACCATGTGTTGGCTTAAACCGGTTGCCGGTCTCCCGAGCCTTATGTCTCTTTCATGTTCCATCATTCTCACTTGAACCTGTCAGTTTCACCAATATACAAACCCCTGCATTCTTGACACGTTATCGAGTATACTCCAGATAGTTCCATCTCTGTCTTTACTCTGCCAACAAGTTTAAAGTTGGAAAATATGAGGGTATATTTTCTAACTTTAAACAAGTTGGCAGAGTAAAGACAGAGCTGGAACTACCTGGAGTATACCCGATAACGTGTAAAGAGTGCAGGGGTTCGTATATTGGTGAAACTGGGAGGTCGTTCAAAGTGAGAATGATGGAACATGAAAGAGACATAAGGCTCGGGAGACCGGCAACCGGTTTAAGCCAACACATGGTCGACAGTAAACACCACATTGACAAACTCACGATTGTAAAAATCAAACACGACCCTGTAAAGAGGAAAATTGTGGAGGCATAAACATCATTGGCAACCATGGGAGTTTGAATAGGTACAATGGGGACCTCGGAGACGATTGGTTAAGTCTGATCAAGAATTTTAAAAACGGTATGCGGACGGTAGAATTTCCCTCGCCCCCTGCAAACAATAGTTTGGACTCCATTTACAACATCTCGGAAGATTGGATTAAAAGATTTGGGAGAACAACAGGTTTTCAAGTTGATGTCCCGGACGATCCAGAAGGCGGTGAAACCAACGATTCAGCTTTGTGTAAGCGAGTCGTAGCCAAGGATACTCCGCAAGTTTGTTGTCATCAGTTGGAACTTCCATTCCTTCCATTTTAGCTGTACCTGAAGAAGGCCTAGTGGTAGGGCTGAAACGTCGGAATTTTAATATGTTATATAAGTAAAAAAGACATCCATTGTGAATTTTATATTGTTTTGTGTTGAAGTTTTATCGTAAATACAATGGAAAAAGGACTATCCACAATTTTGTGTGCAAAGTTTGGTGAAGGTAATGAACAGGATTCAAACCTTAACCTCAGAAGTGCTGGCGAATCAAAACAGTTCACCACCAAGAATGAATGAATGAATGAATGCACACTAATAGCTGCAACATACAATTACAAGATTTGCGGCACATGGATTCCACTACAAGCTGTACATGAACAAATCACATCACGAACCAAGGGAAGATTGTGTGTTTGAACGGTGTACCAAGTCTGACAATAAGAAAAAAACTATTATTAATTCAATGGACATTGAGCTCTTCTGCTTTCATTCACCCATCTTACAGGACCATATAAACTCATTGCCTCATTTGTTACGTAGGCTTTAGTAAGTTTTAACATAATGGTAAGGGAATCATTCTGAGCATCACACCAATTGTTATGATTGTAACTAGGCCCTTTGTGTAACATTATGGGTAAGTCTTTAAAAGTAAATGAATTCATATCCAAGTATTAAACAAAGGTTAAATAAATCACAATGAGTACTGTATGAGTGTGTGTAATTTCTTTTGTTCTTACTACATTGTGCATTCATGTGTTTGGTGTAATTATTCAGCATAATATTCACAAAAGTGCCAATAATCTTGTCAAAAACAACCCCAATATTGGACCCACAATTATTGTATATTATACCCAAGTCAAGTTCAGCTTCAGCTTCTAGGTTGTATTATGTCAAGTTATATTTTCTTTTGTTCCCCTGTTAAAAAAAAAAAAAAAATCCCTCCACACCACGAGAAATCAAAATGATTTGGAAAATGGCACACATATGCCTGTAAATGACCTTCACATAGATCTCCCACGCTAAAAAATGGTTGAGTGACAATAATGTGTTTGTGTTGAAAAGTGACAAAGAGAGTTTTCCGGTATTTATTGACCGCGATGCCTATACTAAGAAGAAGATGAAGGATTGTTTCATGCCTCCAGACTTTTCTGTTCTTCCTCACAACCCGATTAGTAAAATACAAAGGGAAGTAGCGAAAGTTATTGAATCGAGTATCACCATTAGTGACGATAGAAAAAGTAAACTGCGCAATGAAAAAGCTCAATTACCTTCGTGTTATGGGCTCCCCAAAACTCATAAAGAGGGTGTACCGTTCAGGCCGATTATTCCAATGTATAACCACCCTGCATACGGCCTTGCTAAGTTGTTGGTTGAAAGACTTACGAAAATTAGACCGAGAACAAAATGGTCGATTGAAAATTCGTTTGAGGTTAGGAATAAATTGGATAAACTGAATGTCGACAATGACATGTGTGTATTCAGCCTTGATGTGGTATCCCTATATCCAAGTATCCCACGGGCCTTATCTGGCGAGTACCTTTTCCGTTGGTTAACCGGGGAAGGTGTTGACTCGATTGTGGCAAATGAATATAGTAGATGGTATGCTGCTTGTACTAACTATAATGTCTTCATTTTCGATGGTATAATATACTCTCAAGACGAGGGTTTGGCAATGGGCAACCCTGTTTCGGGCTTTGTGTCCGACATATTCATGTACTATCTAGAGAATCCTATTATCACTAAAAATGTGGAAAGTGTGGTTATGTATTTACGATATGTGGATGACGCCCTGGTGATTACTAATGGTGAGATTTCGAATTATTTATTAGCTGAGTTTGGAACTTGTCATAATCGTATCAAGTTCACTATCAAAAAATCGGTTAACAATTGTTTAAATTTTCTCAACTTACAAATTCGCTTCGTCGCTCCCCGAGTGTTCACCGGTGTGTACAGGAAACCTAACAAATGTGAACAATATATCCATAAAAAATCAGCACATTTTCATGGAACTAAATCTAATGTGCGGAAAAACTGTCACTAGAGCCCTAAAAATCTGTAATAATCCTGCAGATCTGTTTGAAGAAAAGAAAAACATACTTAGGCTAGCAAAAATTAATGGATACACTGGGAAGTTTATAGAAAGGATTTGGAGAAAAGAGAGTGTGGAGTATACAATTAAAAAAGAAAAAACCCCACAGATAAATATGTAAGTGTTACTTACAAACCAGGTGTCAGCCAGAATGTTGGCAAAGTGCTATGTAAATTTGGTTTAAAACCTGCCTTTAAAGTGGGGAGAACTTTGGAGAATATTTTCTCACAGCATAAAAAAGTAGGTTGCAAAAAGAACCTTCTTGATGCCCCTGGGGTCTACTCTGTTCTTTGTGATGACTGTGATGGGGTATATTTTGGCGAAACTGGGAGAACCTTTAAAATCAGGCTCCAGGAACATGCTAGGGACATTCGAAATATGAAGACTAACACAGGATTAAGCCAGCATATGGTCTCCTTAAAGCACAGCATTAAAGATATGGAAGTGGTGAAAGTTGAGAGGGACTTGATTAAGAGAAAGATATGTGAAGCTGTACATATTGCCAGTAATCAGGACAAATGTGTTAATAATGATGAGGGTGACCTGGGAGACGAATGGATTAATGTCATTCGTAGAATGGTTCAAGACAATGTTCCCCCTAAAATTAGTTGGCAGATTAAAAAGATATTATAACATGAGAAAACAATTTCCGTTTCAACATCAACTGAATGTATATTGTCCACTACAGGTAGATCCATGGCTGGGAAAGGAATGACATAGCGAATAAATTCCGACCACCAGGTAAGTGGATGGGTTAAGTCCATTATAATGAAATCACTGTTTATTCAGAATAAGGCATATATTATATATTTATCTCCAAAATGGAGCACTATCACTTATTATGCCTTTCTTTTTCCCTGCACACAGCTGGGCTGGAAGCTAAACATGATAGATGCCTGCCTTGTAACTAATATAGTATTGAAACTTTACTCTCAAGAGGACGCTGAGTGTTCCTAGTTTGCTGTAAGGCAAGTGTTGTAGCTTGTAAATGCATTTTGATTAAAATGTGATAGGAATGCTTCTGAATTGTTGGGTACTTCTACTCATATGGTGTTCCTCAGTTTGTCTAATGCTCAGAAATTTATTTGTTGTTAAAACATTTTAGTTTTTTTACCCAACACTGATCTTACAGATCATCCAGGGTTAAGAAAACAGCACAGTGCTTATAGGCTATTGTTTTATGTGTATAAAAATTGGCCTTAATATGCACGCTTTGTTTAAAATATTATGCCACTAATTTGTATTATGGTAGCTACTGGAATTAGATATTTCTCTTTACAAAAGAGCTTTTGGGCAAAAAATGAGTACATATCAACACAATACCTGAGACAGCCAATCAAGTAGAGCCAAGCTTTCTCTCATACAGTCCAACCTCTGTATAACGAAGATTGATATAACGATAAACTCGTATATAGCAATATTTTTTGTCTGGTCCTGGCGAATTTCCTATCTTAATACTGTAATGTTAAATGTAACTCACTAGAACAATGAAGCTATTTTAGAAACACCTTTTTATAACAATATTTGGAGGTTGAATTGTTACTGTAAACCAGTATCTTGGTCCTATGGATGGTAGCTGGTATCAGACCAATGTCCTTCCCAGCCACCAATATTGTTTTCTGGGTGACTGATATCTCTTACATTTCTTAGAAATTCCAGAAAAGAAAGGTTCTTGAGGTGTGGAAAATAGATCACTGAGGCTAAAATCATCCCTTATGTGTGAACAACATACTTTGAATTAGGTTGTTACTTCTACATGAACATAATGTACAATTAAAATGCCATAAGGAACAACTGTTTTAGTTTTGCCTTAGCTATGTGTTGAATTCACTTGTCTTTTTCTTCCCTTTTCCCTTTTCCCACCATCTACGAGTTTAAAATTTCTGACACATGGCTATGCTCAAAGGATTCCATGCTGTGATGTTAAACCAATCTGAATTGTATTATTTTTAGTGTGCGGCAAAAAGTAACATGGTTAAAATTCAACAGAATTCAGTAAGTTGAGTAACAAAGCGTTATTTCTTCTTTTTATTATTGAGATTTGGATTTGTGATTCACTATTTTCCAGTTCTTCACATGTCTGTACCATGAATTATCCTGTAGATTAAAGAATTCTCTGCACGCAGTCTTTCTAATGTGTGGTAAATTATATCTCCTCAATATAACAAGAACTCTTATATAACAATACAAAAAAATTCTATTTGCCAATAACATTAAAGCAATTAAAGTGCTAGAGATAAAATGCAATGCTGCATCATAAGCTTTGCAGTGTCTTTAAAATGGATAGAATAATGATAAAACCAAGTAATAGAACTCAACAAACACAATATTCTCTTTTTTACCCCAGTCGTGAACTCTGGAGAATGAAGAAGGAAAAAGAGCCTTAGTATATTAAGGCAAGGCAGAAAATTATGAAGTATATTGTTCCCACATTGTTTTTCTTAGATTAAATTAATATTTTTAAACTTATCATTACCATCAATATCTCTTGGCACATTTAAGGCAGTAGAAAACTGTGGTGTCTTATTCCCTTTTGTGCCACCTCTAGATCCGAAGGTCGCGGGATGAAACCCGGCCGTGGTCAATGGGGTTTTCAGGATGTAAAAATCCTGGGCACAGAGTCCTCCAGGAGGACTTTAAGCTGGGGGGCCCGTGTCTTAGATTTACGGCACGTAAAATAATTCCAAGCCTATATTAGAGCCTCTGGACAAAATATCTCGGCCCTTTCCCGTCCAAGTAATACCTTAGTTTCCTGAGGGGGGTTGAGAGGTGATGGGCTTACCACCTGTCCCTCTGCCCTCTCTCGGAAAATAAGCATAACAAAATTAGTATAGGTAATGAAACCTCCACTTGGAGGCCCCTTCGCCCCAACATAGGGGGCCATAGGGTTCCAGACAGATTCCCTTTTGTAGGTGTTCAATAATACTATTAAATCTGCTAGGGTGCACAAATATCGTTATACAGAGGTTTCACTTTACTGTGTACAGTTTGTGTAGAGTCAAACCACCTGCCAATGAGTTGTGGACATGGTCAATGGTCAATAAGGCTGTATTAACATGTTTAACAACATAATGTTTAGAATACACATATAAATTGAACATAGTAGTAACAATTAGCACATAGAAGTCTTTGCTATAACACAGTGCATTAGTAATACAGGTTATTGCATGTTATGGGGAAAAGGAAGCATGGTCAAATTATAAACGGTAAAGAGTGCTGAATGCTTGTCGAAGTGTTCACTTATGTTTCTAAACTATTACTACTAGCTTAACACTTTTTGGCTGCTAATCCTGCCAATTGACGGGATTCAGAAACTTGAAAAAACTGCATATTTTCCATGCATTTTAATTCCCGAGTTCTATGAATTGAAGGGATTTTATCATTGTGTATATTCCTTTCGATCTTTTAATTTCATTACCTACAGCTAGAATGAGTTTTCTTTAACTTGTTTAGACACCAGTGTGATTTGTTTGGCAACATGTTTGCCACGTATTTTTCAGCTGTGGCTTGACAGATGGTGAATTTATGAATGATTTTAGTGAAAGTGAAGGTGATATAAATGATGGTGAATGTTCAGATGATGATCCTAATTAAGTTCAAGAAGAATTTTCAGAAATTTCAGGCTAACAATTTTGTGTACTTCCGCTATTATCAAGATACTAATTTTAGGTTATGATATGCTTACATTGACGTCACTATGCATATATTTACTAAAAAGTGTTACTAAATTTGATTATTTGTAATATTGTAATGTTATGTTTCTATAGCAAATTGCATATCTTTGTAAATATAACTTCAAAATACACTTCTGATCTAGAATTCAATTTTACAGTTTAATCAGTCAACTTTTTTTTTTTATTGTGATGTTTGTATAATATCGGAGGAAAAGATTCCATTCATGCATTTAATATCGTTATACATCATTTAAAAGAGAAAATTTCAAACCATATCAGTTTTTCTTTTCCCATTCATTTAAATTTTGAAATATTGCAAAATTTGCCAGCATTTTACGCAACACTACTTCAGAATGACTCAGTGCTCAAACTGAGAGGTGCTTTAAAAATCATGGTTTTGAAACTCGTGTGTCTGGTTGTAGCAGAAATTAATTAATTGTTTGTATGAATGATGTTAGAGACAAATTACTACTAAAACAGCATGCAATCTAACCACATGGCAACACAGCTTCAGTAAGTACTGTGCTTAACCTTGGACAATCTATAATTGTATACCAGTCAGATTGATAAGCCCCACGAAAATCCTGATGATCCTGAACATGAAAATGTTTTAAAAAGTTACAGCAGATCTTCATGAGATTTTCTGTATGAAATCTTTGAACTATGGCAGACGATGCAATATTACATTGACTCCTCACTGCACTGAACCTACATTACAAGGGAAAATATTAATTCTTTACTCATGGCAAGCACAGCTGAGGTGATGATAAACAAAGCAAAGGCACCTTTATTGTTGTAGAGAATTAGACTACAAAACCCAAGCCTCCAAGTCTTCAGCTCTGATGTTTTTTTTGGCTATAGAACCTTCTTAGCACTGCCAATCTGCATCAAGGAGAAACTGTTGAAAGAATCTGCAAATTATGCTATGAATGAAGTTGTTCTACTTTTACTACATCTTAAACTTTAAAACAGTGAGATCCACATTCTCACTGTGGATTCATCCAGTATCTTTAATTAGGATGGTTAATTACAAGGCATATATCATGCTTTCCATAGTCGTGCACTCAAAGTTGGCAATGCTGCCACAGAATCGTGCAGCAAATGAAGGTGTCTGCTAGCACCAAAAATTTGTCTTCTCACAAAGGGTATCACAATGTTGCTGCATCTTATTTTACGAGGAACACATGGCTTTGTTTGTGCTGGTGAACTTGTAGATTTGTGAGTGTTAATTATCTGCAAGCCTTATTACTGTTGTAATAATATGGGTGGTGATTTCATCAAAACTGAAGAAACAAAAATCAATTCTTATAAGAGTCCCCCCCCAAAATCCTTATCTACAAGCAGCTAAGTCCGGCAATGGTTTATGCTTCAAGCGTAGATGTCGTCCCATTTTCAATGTCGTTTGTTTGTCTAATCAGAAGTCACTAAGTCCAAAATCTTAGTTTTGAGATTCAGCTGTTTTAAAGTTTGAATAAACTACTGAATACATGGACTTGGTGAAAACAGAAATATCAGTTTCTCGGAAATGGGTCGGGATATGGATATGCCTATAAAGCATCCTTCCATCAAAGTAGTAGCATGTATAACTCAAAATGGCCATTTTTGGAGTTAGTGACTTCTGCCAAAACGACAATATATTATAACAGAATACCACTTGCTGCTATTCCTGCACCCACAACGAAGGTAAGGAAAAACATCATTCTGTGATTGATGGAAAATAATATTCCAGGGCTATCTGCAGACATGACAAAAGCAAATTTAACAACAGTGTAGTCAGAGGGAGCCCCCTAAAATCCAACCTCGGTGTCCACGTCGCAGGGGGTGGTAACGACGAGTAGGGGAATGCCTGTTGGGGTGATGTACGGTAGGTACTTGTGACCTGGGACCGCTACGGTAGCCGAGAAGGCCCAACAGGAACCCTGAAAAGTTCGGCGAATGAGGCTCTGGTTGTGCTGCCTTGCATAGAGGGTTTTGTATTACCCAAAGGCTAGGAGATGGAGCTCCGAAATAACTCCAGGGGAGGACCTATCTCCATAGCTGCAGTGAAAGCAATAGGTCTAGGGGACGGAGACCCCGAAAACAAAGACCTGGTCCTCCTGGTAGGGGGTTGGGCGTGAGGCTGACAACCCACCCTGTCAAAAAGTCCCGTTAGGAAACCTCAAGGAAAGCCTCGGAATGATTGGATACCATGGAATAGACCTCGGCAAGCACAAAGGATGAACGAATTGACTATAGCCACTTGGAATGTACGAACTCTAAATAGACCAGGAGCAACAAATGAATTAAAACAAGAGCTTGAAAAATACAAAATAGACATTTGTGCGCTCCAAGAAATTAGATGGCTAGGGGAGGGTATCTTGGACAAGAGAGACTATATGATCATGTATAGCGGGAACAGAAATTCTAAACATGAATTTGGCACTGGGTTCTATATCAGCAAACGAATAAAAGATAAGATAATTGATTTTAAACCAATTGACGCAAACATTTGCAAAATTAGATTGAAACTTGATTTCTATAATTTGACAATAATAACAGCCCATGCCCCAACAGAGGAGAAGGAGGACCACATAAAAGAAATATTCTATGATAAAATCGAAAAGGAATGTGACAGTATCCCCAGCTATGACATGAAAATGATTGTTGGGGACTTCAATGCAAAAATAGGTAAAGAATCCTTTTTATATCCCACGTGCGGAAAACATAGTCTGCATAACTACACCAGTGACAATGGGAAAAGATTGGTAGATTTTGCAAAGGGTAGAGATCTTGCTATCACAGGGACATGGTATGCACACAAAAACATTCACAAAGCCACCTGGCATTCCCCAGATGGTAAAACGTACAACCAGATAGATCACGTACTAGTAGACAGACGACACTGTAGTAATATAAAAGATACCAGAAGTGTACGAGAAGCAAACATAGAATCAGACCATTATATGGTAAGAACAAGAATTAAAACCAAAATCTGGGGAAGTTTTACAAAAAATAAAAGTAAAAATAATGAACAGAGAAAATGGGATGTTGAAAAACTTCAAAAACAGGAAATTAAAAATGCATACAAGGAAGAGGTAATAAAAAACATTAGCAATCTGAATTCAAAAGATCAGATGGAATTAAGGGGAAATAGTGAAAATATAAATGGTACGTGGGAACTAATTAGAAAATGTATCAATGACTCCGCCGCTAAACACATTGGGGAAAGAAAGCACATTAGAAGTGAGTGGTTTGATGAACAATGCCAAATATTATTGACACAGAAAAATGAGGCATACAGAAAGATGATAGCAAGGAATACCAGACAGAATAAACTAGATTACGAGGAAAAAAGAAGAGAAGCAGGGAAAGTTTTTAGAAAAAAAAAGAGGGAAATTTATAATAGTAAATTAAATAATATACAGGAACAGTTTAATAACAAAGACGCAAAAAAGTTCTACTCAGAAGTAAATGTTTTAAGGAAAGGTTTTATACCAAGGACGTATCTAGTAAGAAATAAAGAAGGAAAAATTATGTCTAATAGACAACAGATTCTGGACAGATGGACAGAACATTATAAGGAGCATTTTGATTATACACAAGGGAATACAGAAAGACCAGAGGAAACCATATCACTACCCCAAAATGTACAGCAACTGATAGAACCACCTGATATGACAGACCTGGAACTGGCAATCAAGAGACTGAGAAATGGGAAAGCACCAGGATATGACCAAATACCTGCAGAGTTTGTTAAGGAAGGAGGGAAAGATTTAAAGGAGTCACTCCACAAATTAATAGTCCAAATATGGGAAAATGAAATATTGCCTGACGAGTGGAAGATAGGAGTTATATACCCAATTCTTAAAAAGGGGGATAGGATGAACTGTAACAATTACAGGGCAATAACTTTGCTGGGAACACCATATAAAATACTATCCAATAGTTTATATAATAAAATGCTACCGTATTATAATGAAATTATTGGGGACTACCAGGCAGGATTCCGGAGTGGTCGCTCAACAGTTGATCAGATATTCATATTAAGGCAAACCTTGGAAAAATGTTGGGAGCAGAATATAGATACACACCATCTCTTCCTCGACTTTAAATCAGCATACGATAGTGTGTGGAAGGATGAATTGTGGTATGACATGCATCTATTAGGATTTCCAGCAAAATTAATCTCACTGTGTAAACTATTAAACGGAGAAGTAACTGCAGTAGTCAGGATTGGCGCTAGCCAATCGGATGTATTTGACATACTGAAAGGACTTAGACAAGGAGATGCAATGGCCCCGATGTTATTCAATATAGCCTTAGAAATATCAGTAAGGAAAGCCGAAGTTGAACTTAAAGGCAACCTTTTTAACAAATGTAACCAGTTTTTGGCATACGCAGATGACATAGTCATATCTGGAAGAAGAACACAAGATGTTAAGGAAACTTTCATGAAACTAATAGACCAAACCAGCAGATTAGGATTAGAAGTCAATGAAAGTAAAACCAAATACATGGTGGTATCCAGAAGAAATCCCTCTAAGAAAGGAGAAATCAGAGTGGGGACATATAACTTTGAAACTGTGGAAGAATTCAGCTATCTTGGAACTCTAATAACAAACACAAATGACCTTAAGAATGAAATAGAAAAAAGAATAGGAGCAGCTAATAGAGCTTACTACTCATTAATACCATTACTGAAAAGTAAGTTGATCTCCAGAGACATTAAACTCAGAATTTATAAAACTCTAATTCGTCCGGTACTTACTTACGGATCAGAGGCCTGGGTCTTGAATAAAGATGTAATAAACAGACTTAACACCTTCGAAAGGAAAGTACTGAGAAAGATAGTTGGAGCCATCAGGGTAAACGATTGTTGGAGAAGAAGATACAACCGAGAACTGTATGAACTACTTCAGGAGGTTGACATAACAACATTTATTAAGATAAGGAGACTGAACTGGATTGGACATATAAACAGAATGAGTGACGAAAGAAAAGTAAAATATACATTTACCAACCAACCTCAAGGAACAAGACCTAAAGGAAGACCCAGAAATAGATGGTGGGATTGTGTGCATCAGGATCTGATAAGAGGTGGAATACGGAATTGGGAACGAGCATCATTGGATAGAAATGGATGGAGGAAGTCCATTGAGGAGGCGAAGGCTCTTATAGGGCTGTAGGGCCAAGGAAGAAGAAGAAGTAGTCAGAGGGAGCGTGCGATGACGTCACCAGCAACAGCAACAACTCTGCCCCTGCCGAGTGAGAAAGCAATCACGTCATCTGTGACGTAATGCTTTCAGATTCCGTGGGGGCCTTGGAGCAAGAACGCACCAAATGACATCAACAGTGGAAGCAGTGAGGAGAACGAACCTATAATAACTAGAAGCCACACGAAGCTACAAAGTTTTAAATGATAAAACGTAGCTACGGAGGCCACGACGATCTGTTGTGAGATATACCGTATTTACCCGATTATAAGACGAGGTTTTTTCTCAAATTCTTCATTTAAAAAGTACGGGGTCGTCTTACATTCGCAGATTAAGGCAAATCAAACTTTAGTAGTTATGGCAACAGTGTAGAAACATGACATCATGGTTACAGCGATGTGACCAATTTGATAGGGGAAAATACAAATATAAATTTGCGCTAGTTTCGTTGTTTTCGTGAAGGAAAAGGACAGAAGATGTTAACTGTTGCTAAATAGAGGTTTCCTTTTTGTTTTAGAGTAATAAGCACGAGGTGTTTACAAGAACTGATCGAATTCAATTTACCGATAAACGTTGTGTTGTTGGCAGTAATGGTGGACCAGAAACATGCTTGCTCCCATGCGACCATTGTTCTCTATCTCGTTTTTTCTCCTTTTCGCAGCGGGTAAATCTCCACGTGATTGTCACATGCTCGGCTGATTATTAGGGCTTGATCTCCTTTTAAGTTAATGTGAAATTTGTACAGTTTGCTTCCACAGCCATCAAGAATGGTTCCAAACCATAGGCCCCGTGACTGTTCACGCAGACATTATGACGCTAACTTTAAGTTAAGTTAATGATGCACTGATGCAGAGTGGATGATGAAGATGGCGGGACGCTTTGACGCAGAACAATGCTAGCTCAACGACTACCCGCGGCGTTTGACAACAAATCCATTGCATTTCAGCATCATGTAATTTGTTTGCGGAAACAACATGACTATTAGGCCATATGGGCAATGCTGATCAGTGATACCTCAGACAAGTGCTGAAAGTGAAAGTAAACTAATTGCTTTTATTTATTTATTTATTTTTAATTCATATAAATAAAACCCTTTGTAGTCAGAATTTGTTAAAAATAAAATTCTCAAAAAGCCTCTTCAAAATAGGGGTCGTATTATATTCAGGAAAATAAAAAAATCTCAAAAAGCCTCTTCAAAATAGGGGGGTCGTCTTATATTCAGGATTGTCTTATAATCGGGTAAATACGGTATTATAGTTATGTAATGTGTTGAAAAGGACCCATCAGAAGCCTCAAGGTAGGTACGGACCCTTTTATAAAGTAGAAATGTGGGCTAATGTAAAGTTGTTGTTTAGAACAAATAAACTCAAATTCAAATTCAAAAGCAAATTTACTGCAGAATTTAAAATTGTATAACCACGATACAAAATACGCTCTACTGTATCTTCTCAAAGTCATACATTGGAGAAAAATAACAGGACTTTCTATCTCAATGATGTAGTGCAACAAGGAATACCACAGGTATTAGGTGATGTGACATGTAACTAGAAACAAGCCAGGGAAGCTGAGAGAATAGTAAGATAACATTATAAGACAATGCCAGCATCAACCAACACTGCCAGCTTTCTGAAATGGACGTGGACCTGAGGATGGAACCCAACCGATGGACGTACCAAGCCACAGATCACAAATCAGATGCAAAAACATGGAAAGACAATGAAGCTGAGAGGTCGATGATGTTGGCAGTAACTGGTCTACAACAGCAAAGTACCGAAGAGAATGGCATGAACTAACCAAAGAAGCACTCAAGAATTTAAACTGAACTTTCCCGAAATGACAACCCAGGATTGCACAACAGCCACCTTGCTTATGCAGGAGTCCCTTGCATTTTATGGCGTTTTAAGGTTAATTGTGGGTCGTGAAGTTATTTTCAGTATGTTTAATTTGCCCTACTTTCACTACCACAGGGTTAATTATAATATTCTGTGTAATACAGTATATAGACATGTATTTATGCATGTACAATAGCATACAATCTTATCTAAAGACATGTGAAACTTCTACACAGACAATAGCGTCTGATAAAATGTTTCAGTTCAAAATTGGCAATGCTGCTTCTTTTCCTCTCGAGAAATGTCAGAGCAGAGACTAAGTGGCTGAAGTTTAGTCCTTATTACAAAAAATAAAAAATAGAATAAAATAAATATAACTCCTCCCTGTTATGCTTCCTTTCTTTACAATTTGTCAGTTCTATGATGGATACTTTTCCAGCAAATCTACTAAAGCTTAGGGACATTTTAAAGCTGAATTACTAATTTATGAATATTAAAAGAACTAACAGTTCAACTAACCTCCTCCCCATCATACTGCATTGATTCAAGAGATTCTCTAGAACCTCGTCGGCTGCTACGATCCTTCCCAGCTGAAGTACGTCGTTTTTCACCAGCTTCACCAAGAATCTGAGCCACTTTTGCTTGTTTCACTATTTCCAATGCCTAGGAAAAAAAATAGTTTAATGAGAAAGCTTTGTTCTAGTTAGTATTTCTCAGAACTAGTTAAACAATAATAAACTCAGGTAAACTGATGTAACGAAGTGCCAGAATGCTTTTGTTTCATTAGCGATAATTGCAATTATGATATGAAGAAACAAAGTTTTTTTTTTAATTAATCAATTTCTGAGTTATGCTTCAGATCGATTCATTAAGCAGGGCTTACGGAAGAACAAAGGTCTAGTTTGATAAGCATATGTGAAGGAATATGTGGGTAGTGTTATTTGTCAAAGCAACCTGTATTGCTACTTCCAAAGCACTGTTGCCATGAGAATTGATTTATATATTTATATTTATACAAAACAAACATTTGCATTTGATAAATTCTTTCTAATATATTGCCATAAAGTAGGCTCTAAATTGGGCATTACTCTGGTACCGGTCAACCGATTTGGTCAAATTTCAATAGGCTTCTTCCCATGGACAATGTAATTGTGTATACCTAGTTTCATTTCAAGATTTTTAAAAGCAAATACTGTTATATTTTCTTTTTAAAAACATACAATAAAAATAAATGCCCTTTCAAAAAAGTTACCTATTTTACAAATCACTAATTTCAATAATATGTCTGAAATTGATATTAGAGACGACAACCAATAACATGAACATAAAAATGAGGTCAGAAATATTAGAAAAAATAACACAATAATAAACTGTGGCTTGGTTCTAAAAGGACCAATGTCATAAAACTTGCTTTTGAGATAACTGACTTTGAAACCTTTGTAGAAGTAACATTTTTAGCTGAGAACTTCTGACATTAGCCTCTAAGGTTTCTGTATTATGTCTATTAATAGCAACATACACTGGCACTTTTATTAAACGAAAGACAAAGACTAGTCGAGCTCAATAATGCATAGATCTCATGTTTTCAAGAAATTGACATTGGCCCTTTTAGAGCCATTTTATTATTAACATGGTGATATGGTCACAGATTTTAAATGTTTTGTAAAATCTATATTAGACTAAAATAACACAATAATAATATAAAAATAATAATGAAACCACTGATTCACAAAATTCAAAGACTTTATGTCTTACTTTTTGAGAGATACACTGACAGAAAACAGAATCAGCTTTTGTTGTGCGTTCTTTGTATTTAGGCTTTTTACAGTTATTACATCGGTTATTTCTTTATTATTATTATTATTATTATTATTATTATTATTATTTTTATTATTGTATTACTATATTATTATTATAACAACATTTTAAAGTGAAAAAGAATCAGAAAATCAAAATAATATTTTTCAAGAGCTTTAGTGTAAACTTACCTTTCATACACAAGATGAAATAGTCATCACGTAAACACCAATAAAATATCAACTTCTCGCTAACTGTTCATGAACTTACCTATTACTGTAGGCTGTGTTGTAATGCTGAATACCCAATTTTATAAAGATAACAGGCAGAAGAAGTGTGTCACTGTGGGCTTAGAATTTATTTGCTGAAATGGCAATTGTATAGAAACAACACACAGCGGAAGTGTGTCCTGTAGACTATTCTGTAAGGCTGAACTGGTAATACTGTATAAAGACAACAGGCAGCGGAAATGTGTCATGCCATCACTCGTGCGTTCGTCGTAACTTAACACGCTGCACCGCGTTTTAATAATACCGCTACTGACACATGTATTATATCATAATAAAGTTGAGTTTCGCAAATAATGAACTACCTACTACCCGTGCGCCATATCTTGGGCGCTGGATTTACGGGGAAGTGAGGGTAGGGGGGAACAAAACATAGCTACTCCGCCAGTCTTCCTGCAGTGTTGTCAACCAAAGAAATCACATTTCAGCAGAATCGTGTGTATAAGCGCACGTCAACAGCGTAAGTGTGGATGCCGAATTGGATAATTATTTTCGATGAATCATCCTCGCAATTTTATGTAGTGACATTGAATAGACAACGATTTTAATGCAGTCCAATAATATAATGTGGTGACGGTATTGCGTAACAATTAATAACATGTCATAGGGCTTTAGTTATCAAATAAATCATTTTCCTCCGGGAAGAGAATGTTATATAATTAGGCTCAATATTTTTACACTGGATGACTAGTTTTAAGCATAAAGAAGATTCTTAGCAGAACATGCTTCACCATTTCGTGTTGTAAAACATAAGAGAGGTAAGGCATCTAAAATTGGAGAAAACTATAGGCCTAATTTTAAACGTATTTAATACGTTTTGAGAAAAGTTCGCTCAACTTTCAGTCCATGAAATTGACATCAGAGTTCATGGGAGTATCAGAAACTAGCACATATGGAATTCTTAAAGAGGTGAGGAAAGTGTTGGATGTACAATGACGTGTTTGTGAAATAAGCAATTCGAAAAATTGTATTTTTCCACATAACTCCATGCGTCAGAAAAGATAATGTCAATAAATAAATAAGGATCCTGAGACAGAATGAAAGCTTAGTAATGATGCCACTAGATGTCAGGGTGTATAGCGTACTTCGTGTTTCAATGTTGTCAGCTTTACGTACAAAGTTGATCGAAACCTACCGAATGAGGACTAGGGAGCCGAGCGGTCAAGAAATCGCGCGTGGGTAGTATGTTGTACAAATCATTGCTAGCAGGACAACTTTCTCATGCATGATATGTTAATTCTTAAAATATATATATACAATTGTTAGTTGCGATCTAACAGCACAAGCGATCGCAAGTTAAATAATAAAATAGCTACATTCATTGTTCTATAAAAATAATGTTGTTAAGAGTTTGCTGTATGAACTTATTTTGGCAGATTAAATTTTCTAATTTAACACAGATGTGCAACCAAAGGTTTGTGAGGGGAAAATTGAAAGAAAGTTCAGAATGTAACGCAAAAAGTATGAAGTCACACAAGTGAGAAATGTATAATCAAGATTCTACTGCATTACATACCTCTCTCCTGGAACGGAGAGCACAATCCTCAAGTGTCTCGGCCGCTTCATATTTGCCCTGGCGTCTGTACAAAGCTCCCAGGTTCTTGAGGGTAGTTGTTACAGTTGGAGAGTCTACTTTGGCTGCTTTGTGCCAGCCTCCATACTCTCCGTACGGGACATTTTCCTTATTGCGGTGTTTGTTTTCCTCACGTTCCTCTGCCACCTGCCATATGGGCTTATTGTCACCTGAAAACAACCAGTTACAATTTATTGCAAATGCCAAGACAACTACAGATGTGAAACAAAGGAAAGAGAGGCTACTGTCTAATGTCTACAATTTATGTGCTCATGCCATGAATGTGATTAAAAGTCTCAGCCAATCAGACACAATTTAGTGTCTCAGTAATGTAAATAATATAATGTTCACTATAGTGGAATCTATTGGAAGGGGGGGGCGGGGGGGAGTGACCATCATGAACTGAAAAATATGCTACCAACTGGGAAGGGGGGAATGATATTCTATGGGATTATGAAGAGATTTTCTAAGTTGTTCAGAAGTACCCAAGAAGTCATCTCATACAGAGACAATACCGTATATACCCGAATAATACCCGCACCTAAATTTTTCGAAAGGAAATTTGAAAAAAAAAAATCTATAGGCCTCTATATAAAATTATTTTGTCAGGTTTATTCTTAATTAAACAGTTATAATTAACATTACATATAATAGAAGAATTAAATATGGAAGGCTTAAATGTAATTATGAAAATAACATGGTAACAGCCAGCCGAAAATATCGCCATCTTTTACGTGCTGCATCACTTTCAACAACAACACTCTACATCTGTTCAGCGGGAATCACACACGATGACACACGTCCGATTGGTCCAATCCAAGGTCAAAGTCGTGTGGAAGTTCACCGAACTTTACCGAAATTTTCCCAAATTAGTGCTTCTGCTTGTACTGTACTGTTACTTGCTTGGCATCTCTACACGTAAAGCTTTGTTTTGCCGCCAGTCATGGCTGACCATGTGCATAAGAAAGCATTTTCTTTGTCTCATTTTCCTTTCAATACAGCTTCACTACTATTATACCATACTGTGATACTACTACAAAGCATCGTGCCGTATTGAGCCAATATGGTTCAAAATGTTGAAATTCAGATGACAGGAGACCAGTATTCAAATAAACCCACACCCCAGTTTTTCACTTGTGATTTTTGGAAAAAATATGCAGGTAGTATTCGAGTATATACGGTAATTATGAGAGTTTTATAAGCAATATATGAATGCACAATAATTTGGGTTTTTTGATGAGAATTGAAGAAAACCTGCTCAACTTAGGAAATGCTTGGGAGCCATATCCAAGGGAAATAAAGATGAAAATTATCAAACATGAAACAATTTGCTTCCCACAATTTAATATCAAATCCAAGTTAACTGAAGGTAACCAAACAACACACAGAAACATTATGCCACTCCACCTTGTGTTGACTATCAATACTACCAAATAAACAGGCTACTACTACACAATATCCATGTTTCACGTGACTATTATGATCCACTTCTTAAATGATTTTAACCTTTTTAAACAGTTCCTTCTTGGAAATTAGGTTATTCAAAGTACAATATATTTAAACAACTTTAGTGTAATGGAAAAAAACTATCTCGAGATTGGAAGGACAATGAAACAGCTGATGCCACACGCCATAGAAGAAGTCACATCAAATTAAAATGAACAAGAGTAAAACATCACAAAGGTCTGCCTGAAGACAAAGAAGATGATTGGTCCTATAGAGCTAAAGTTCAGACTAACACTACAAAGCATGAGAGTAGTACTTGCAACCAAGGCTTGTGTTTGTCAACATGTGGTTGGAGAGCCCAGTGTGAACATACCAAACAGAAAACAAATAAACAAATAAAGCTGAAGATTATTGAGAAAATTCACTACATTATAATACATCAAGTTCTACCTTTTATTTTAAGAAGAGGAACTTTTAAGCAGATTATAATTAATCTTTTTACTGACTAAATTAATACTGAATCCTACAATAACAATAACCGTATTATCTAAGAAGAAAGAAGCAAGTGTACCTTTTCTAAAACTTCTACTAACCTAACTAGGAAGAAGAACTATATACCGGTATATTACAATTATTTTGATTGGCATTATCAGAATTGATTTTTATAATAGTGATAGCTACGCCATCACAAGAGGAAGGGAGCAAAAGGCAAACTGTATAAAAGACATACATCTGTGACAAAACTTATATATCAATAAGTCATCTTCTGATTTGTGACAATATTTGAATGTTTTAATTCAAATATGCTTATATTTTAATCCAGTTACATTTTAATCCAATAAGTGACTAGATTTACTTCATAAGTATAATATTATTCACTAAGAGAATAACAATTTTTTATCCAATTTGACTATTCATTGAGCTCAATGATATTTTAATATTTTAGATTTAATTTATGTACTTAATATATAATACTTACCTTTTAAAATAACTTAATAAACCCACATTATTTCGTAGTTTATTCAATTATTTTTCCTCTCTCTCATATAAACTTCAGCTAAGTGTTATATTTAGTGGTATATAGGCGAATTTTACAAAACTACCATTTATGTAACCAGGGCTTCAAAAAATTGTCATGCTATGCAGGAAAACATGATAATGAGAATGTAAAAACTAAATCCCACTATATCCTGATGAAGGGCATAAGAATTAAAGATGACCAAGAGCTTGAATTTGATCAAATTAATATGGCTAATAACTCAAGAAGCCACGATAACTAAATTCAATGCCATGGAATCTTCAGATCTTACATCTTTCATTCAGATCTGTTAAGTACTTACCATCGATAGTTCCGAACTCCCTCTCATGTGCTCGTGTGAGCACCTGCTTGTAAAGAATCTCTGCCTCTTTGTATTTCCCCTGCTTGAGGTAACAGGAAGCTAGATTGTTCTTTGTCTTGGCAACATTGGGATCATCAGGACCCAATTTAGACTCGTATATTTCCAGTGCTCGTTGATAGTAACGCTCTACCTCTTCATATTTACCCTGGAAAAGAAGAAACAATAGCAAATAAAGCTACGTAACTCTAGAATCCTACAACACACGTTTATGTGAGTTCCTTCTTCTCAAATGAGGAAACACTAAATTTGATTATCATATTGCTCGTGCAAGATGTAAAGATTGCACTATGTTTTGTTAACAGTTTGACTGGTGAAGGTTGTCTCTGTGTTTAGTTTCTGTGTGTGTGGAGTTCTTTTGTTCAATCAAGTATTCAATGTCTCTATAGTCTTTAATTACTGAGTGTCCTTTCAGAGTTATTTTCTGTAATTATTGAGTGGACTTCTAACTATTGCGTGATATTCGTCACAATGGAACCTTAATTAGGGTGAGAATATTATAGCAGAAAATTCCTTTAACACTGGGACTCGAACCCATGACCTTTGGCTTTACGTGCCAATGCAGGAAGTTAGAGATGAGCTTATAGGAATGAAAAGAAAAGGGTAAAATCTGAAGATAAGATCTGAGATGCTGGAGAATATATTCAATCTAGTTTTTACAGGAGTGAAGGAAAGAAGTAGAATATGGCCCTTGCAGGAGGCTCAAGAAATTCTGGAGATCAAGATGGAGATTGGACTGCAAGGATGGGAAGTGATTGAAGCCTTCAGAGGAAAACCTATATATGGAACCAACATCATCTTTGGGAGGATGGAAAAAAAAGATAATGGAGGGGAAAAAAATACTAAAGAACAATAGCATATCAAGGTAAAACATCAGCTCGTGTACACAACGTGACATCACCACGGAGGGATAGACTAAAACTTACAAATCAGCTATATGAGCACTATACGGTAACCAAATAAGTGGAAGTGAAGTTCGATCACCTAGTGGCAGAAGAAATTTCAGTTTCAGTGTACTCTTAGGATTGTGATCAAAGCAAAGTAGCCATGAGGAACACATGGAAAACTGAAGGGAATGAACTCAGGAGTAAAAAAATTATAAGCTTTTAATTTATTATAGGGAACATTGTTAGAAAGAAAAGTGAAGTGTACCGTGGGAAACAACCAACATAATAAGTTACGTGAAAAAGACTCTAGATGAAAGGTGCAGGAAACTATGAATACAATCAGGAAGTAAACAGAGAAGAAGCCTATAATGCTTACATTACTATGACTGGGTTAAAACTATCCTTCTCAGCATTCAGTTTCTTTGCTAGTACTATTCCTCGAATATATTTATGCTATTATGTTGTCTTCTGGGATAGTGGCCAGCGTCAGAAACAGTATGTTTTTGTAATCTTTGCTTAGTACAATATAAATACATACATATGCCTATGTTGTAAAGCACACAAGAAATCCAAACCAAACGAGGTGGACAAGACAGTAAAGTCACACTAAATGATTTCAACCTGAAGATTTGATATTGTTTTTAGAAAGGTGCATATCTTATTTTCACCTAAAAAGCCAGTAACACAATATGTGAGAAAAAATGTGCAGCATATTTTGTACCGTGTATTTATTTTATAATCTATACAGCAGTATAAGAGTCTAATATATGCACTTCAAAAATGACTTTGTAGGGCTCTGACATCCAACTGTCTACCCACGAGGAAACAACGCTTGGTATTAAACATATATATATAACTTTACAAAAAACGTATTCCAGTACCTGATTCTGACACAGAAGAGCAAGGTTGTTAAGTTGCTTTGCCACATCGGGATGGTCCTTGCCAAGGACCTTTTCTCGGATTTCCAAAGCTCTCTTGCACAATGGCTCTGCCTCTTTATATTTACCCCTCTTCCCATACAACACAGCCAGATTGTTCAATGTTGCAGCAACAGCAGGATGATTCTCTCCAAGAGTTTTCTCTCGGATGGCAAGGGCATCATTGAGAAGGTTTGCTGCTTCCTTGTACTTGTTTTGATCTCTGCAATTCAAATTTGAAGCACATTAATACATGTATAAAAAAAATAAAAAAATGCTAGACTAACATTTCTTAACCTATCAGCTGGGAAGCCAGCATGCAGGATGCTGTCTTACCAATTCCTATCTAAATCCAACTAGCCAATGACACTCATTAGAAAATGACGATTTCTCTGCCCTCTTGTAAGTTCAGCCAAAGTAGTGTTGGAAATAGGTAAAGTCGTTAAGTATGTTTAGTTGCTCTTCCTACCACATGCAATCATATCGTGACTGACTACTACATCAATATCTTGGAAGTACTTCAACTGGTTTTAAGCTTTAAGGGCTGTAAAAAGCAAGAATCAACATACAAACTCAATTGTTACTAGAGGAGATAAAGCAACAACTGGCTATAACAAAGGCAACCAAAACCAAAGTAATTTGGGAAATTAAACTATTGATAACTTCTGGATATTTCTCAATGTTTCCCAGTAAATATGAATATTCAATCAACCTGCTCATGGCAATATTTACTTCCAGTTTTTGTTGTGGAAATTAAAATAAAACACCAAATTGAATCTTGAACCTTGGGACTACTGTTCTTCAATGGTGACCAAAAATTTTCACACTCATGGAAGTTCAGTAGATAGTTGTGTTGATCAACTTGTGTTTGGAGAATGGATACGAAAATATCCAAGTAGTACAGAGAAATTTAGGCTGAAAGTTATCAATTATGCAGAAGAACACAATAACAGAGCCGCTGGATGAGAATTTACAGTGTTTATGCAACTACTAACTATTGATTATTATCATATGTCTGACACAATCAATATATTACACATAGTTGCTACATCAATATGTACGCTATCGATCGTTACCTGGTGCATCTTTAAATATATATATATATTTACTAAAATTGTTTCCTTCAATAAAGGATGCACCTTAGTTTTTTGTTACAAACATTTGGGAAAATGTGCATCTATTTGCACAAGTACGGTAATATCCACACCTTGTTTTGGAAAGTACGAGGGTCATTTCAAAAGTTCTGCACACTGTAAGATAAAATTAAGGAAAATAATTTATTTTGCAAAATACCTTTACAGGCCTTCAATATAACCTTCATTCATGCTTATGACAGCTTCCCAATGTTTTGGCAAATTCTGTATTCTGGATAGGGCACCTTCATTGTTGAGCTGTCTGATTACTCAGGTCACCTCACTGGAAGCTTCATCAATTGTAACAAAACGTTTTCCAAGTCTATGGATGGGAAAGATTTCTCCACCCATCATACAGTCCTGATTTGCGCCCATCAGACTTGATTGGTTTCCCAAATTGAAGGAACCACTCCATGGAAAATGTTTTGTTACAATTGATGAAGCTTCCAGTGAGGTGAGCTGAATAATCAGACAGCTCAACAATGAAGGTGCCCTATCCAGAATACAGAATTTGCCAAAACGTTAGGAAGCTGTCATAAGCAAGAATGCAGATTATATTGAAGACCTGTAATAGTATATTGCGACACAAGGGTGGAAAGGCATGTTTAACGGGTCGAGGAAACAGATTTTAAGTTTTCGAGACCCGTAAATGCCTTTACATTCCGTGTGTTGCATGCTATTTTTTGCACGACGGTTACTTATATCAATTTAATTATATTAATTGTGATATTACCTGAAAATATTATGTATATACAGTCTTGAAGAATGGTGCTTATTTCAGAAAGGGATTCGCATTTGTTATTGTTTATGGCAACCGAATATTTATAAAGGGGGGAGGCCTTGGTCATTTCTGCTCGCAAATAAGCATTTGCGGGCGGTAAAGTAACTTTCAGCCCGTCGCCCCTAGCAACAAGTCACTTTCCGCCCGTCGCCCCTAGCAACAAGATTGCGTGTGGTAATGTCAAGTTACGATCCATGTAAACAACTTTCGTAAGTAACACTTACTAGCTAAGGAGTGCAAAAAGGTATTTTGCAAAATAAATTATTTTCTTCCATTCTATCTTACAGTGTGCAGAACTTTTGAAATGACCCTCGTAAGAATGTGTCAATAGTGTTGTGTGGAAGGGAAAGAATATTGCATCTTACTGGAAATTACGGCCAAGATGTTGTTATGTGAATTTAAAGGTACTAAGGAGTTAAACTGTCAGATATAAATTATGAAGCCAGTTACTGAACAAATTTTTCAAAAAATATGTAGTAGTAGTATCAAAGCTTATACACATACCTGTAAACAAGAGCCAGAATATTGAGCATAGTGGCCACATCAGGATGGTCATGCCCACTTGTCTTTTCAAGGTCTTCCAGCGCCTGCTTGCACAGAGGAACAGCTACTTCATACCTCCCCTGTGATGCATACTGTATAACCAGATTGTGAAGTGTCCGTAGCCTGGCAGGAATCTCATAGCCAGCATTCACTTGCTGGGCAAACTGACTTGGAGGAGTTGGCGACATTGTGTTTCTCTCCTCTGCATCATCATCTGGGAATAAGTCCACCACAGGATCGTCCTGCTTCGGCTTGTCTTGTTTCATTTCAGTAGAAGCATCGTCACCCTGTAAAATACATTTCAGTATACAGTATACAGTATAGCATCATTTAGTTCAGTTGCAGTTCTTCAACCCATACATAGTGAGGCAGCTTTTGATTTATCATTAAATAAATTAGATGGAATGAGATAACAAAGCAATTTGCTTGATAAGATAACAACTTGATAAGACATTCAGGGCCGATTGTATAAACATCACTGACTGGAGATCAATTATGATCTAAGTTCAGACTCGAGAACACTGATCTAAGATCAACCAATCAAATTTCAATTTTGATCCTAGTTCATACATGAGCGCTTGGCAACATCTCAGAAACAGCTGAGTATCGCAAGGCGAGAGCATTGTTACTATGTTTTCCTTAGTAGTCAGACTAGGTGTTGTGCAAAAGGAAGGGAAAATATTATCGAAATTAAGTAGAAAAAGGATAGTTCTCTTAATTTTTCTGAAGAGGACAAGGATGTCCTGATTGAAAATGTCTTGGGAAAATATAAAGACATTGTAGAATCCAAAAAGACGGATGCGATAACATCCGTGCAAGAGCAAAATGCGTTGTAAAATGTTGCTTCAGATTTCAGTTCTGGCAATATAAATCGGCTTAACGTTTTCACTGCTACTGACATATAATTGTATAAAAGCAGAGACGTAGTATTAATAGAGTAATGATTTATGTAAAAGTGAGGCTTTTTGCCCATCTGTTACAGTATGTTTGTCATTCATGGAAACCAGGTATTCCACTGAAATTTTTTCTATTGATTTTAAACTTCAGAGGCCACTGAAGTTTTTACCTGATGACTGCCTTATTACAACATAAAATATCAGCTCTGAAAGAGTTAACAAGTCCCATAAAAAAGAGAACGAAGAAAGCATTTGCTCTAGACAAAATAAACAA
This sequence comes from Ectobius pallidus, assembly GCA_964059195.1. Classification (NCBI taxonomy): domain Eukaryota; kingdom Metazoa; phylum Arthropoda; class Insecta; order Blattodea; family Ectobiidae; genus Ectobius; species Ectobius pallidus. Next base: position 166,109,721 of record CAXKWD010000004.1, read on the forward strand.
ATTCATCATTTTTATCTTCACGAGATATCTGAAAATTGGAATGAAGTGTTAATAATAATGTAAGCAATTCATAGAGATATATTGTAGAGTTCTGTTACACTGCATTATAAGGAGTCTAACATACACGCACAACTATGGTATAGCTAGAAATGTATGAAGTTGTCTTTTGTGTATTTTCTTGATATTAACACAATTAATATTTAACAACTCCTTGAACTGAGATCAATGAGTTTGATCAGAGAAATTTCTCCAGTCAAAATTGATCCTAATTCAGTGCAAATTGATCTCAGATTAGCGTTCAGCGTGAACTGAGATCAGTTTAGTCTCTGATCCGAGATCAAACTGTTTATACAATCAGCCCTCAGTCATTTGAAAATAAAAATAACACCAGGTAAACTGATGTAACAAAGTGCCAGAATGCTTTTGTTTAATCAGTGATAAACACAATTATTTTTGTAATCTATCTTTGAGTTAAGCTCCAGATCGATTCATTAAGCAAGGCTTATGGAAGAACAAAGGTCCAAAGTTTGATACTTGACTCTAAGTCAAACTTACATACATCGATACAAGAAATTCTTAAAATATGTCAACATTTCACAAAATGCACTGGCAAAGGAGTTAATGTACATAGGCCTAATTATTTCTCAGTAATATACCTTCTGTATAATAGCATTCATGTAGTACTCATTTCAACTTGATCAACGAAATAAACAAACATCTGGATAGTTTGATAATCATATGTGAAGGAATATGTCATGGCTAACTGTACTGCAACTTCCAAAGCTGTATATGTGCATTGTTGCAGAGGCCTTAGAAATCCAGATCCAAAGCTGAAACTTCAATAGGGATGGTGGTCTACAACTTAGGCCTGGAAGCCATTATTGGCAACTCTTATTCCCAAATAAATTAGTGGTCCTGATAAGTACTAATTTTACATCCAACAACAATATTAAGTTCTATTTTCCTTCCCGACCAATCAGAACTTTCCATTCCATTTTCCTATCCCCCCCCCCCCCCCCCCGTTCTACTAAATTCAGTCTTTTCCTAATATGAAACAGTTTTTCCCAATCCAGCTCATTTCTCCCAGAAGATGGCAGTGGAGATAGCTACCGAAAGTTTGGAACCAAACCACCAACTCACCCAGTTGGTAGACCAAGAAACAACAATACATGCCATCAGAAATGCTCAAGAATATGTTCACATCATATCAACATAACTGGAGAAAATCACATTCCTTTATCTGGACAAATGTGCAGTGGAGGAATTTCGTTTATGAAAGAAACAGGAGTGGTCTGTAGTGAAGCCAACTGTAGGAATTCAATCCCAGTCACTGCTGGTCTACATCCCTAGGTGACACTTACATTGCAAGAACAGTTCTGCACACAATGCAGCCTGTCACCATCATAGGCAGATAGAGACCCCAATACACTTTGGAGGACTTTGTTGTAAGTGACTTCATTTCTGTGTGTATGACCATGAGTGGTGGGTGGGACAAGTAACTGTTGTATCTTATGAACTTCAAGTAACTGTCTCCTTCATGGCACCTCATGGTCCTGCAAGTGCTTTTAAGTGGCCACCTGTGACTGATCGGTGTTCACTTCCCATTTCCCATGTGCTCCTCAAGCTGGATCATCCTTTTCCACATAAGGAACATATGCTGAACATATGAAAAAGACAGAAGAATTCTTTTCAGCAGCAAGATGTTGCAGGTGAAAAATATAACAATATTTCAATATTTGTATGTGTGAACATATATTTTACCTTATGTAGTTTTTCTACCACCGTTGTCTAAATTGAGTGATGAGGATGAATAATAATTAGCCGAAACTGATGAAGGGACTCTCACAAAGAACCAGCCGTACCCACTGCTGAATTTGGACCTCTGGTGGTAAGATTGGTACATCCAAAATTGGACTCAGCCATCAATATGATCTTTCAACACAATTTCATTTATTAAAACTGTACATTTTGAAAAAAATTGGCCAAAAACAGTGTTGTCAATGTAATACATTTTATACTAAATATCCAACATTATTGAACAGGCAGAATAGTTTTGAAAAATTTCTCCCAGGTTGCCCACACAAATATTGTCCAGAAGAAACAACCATCAAAGAATATTCTGTATAATTTTTAGAACTTTTGAAAAGGATGTTTTAGAGAAAATAATTTCTAAAAATTGTCAAAATTGATTTTTAAAATTTTTTGCAAGGATATCTACATAATGTAGGGAAGAAACGTTAATGCTAATGATTAGACCAGTTACCACACTATATTATTGCAATAACATTTTTGGTCCTGTGCTTGTTCACATTAAAAAAAAAAAAATATATTAACTTTGGGAAAAAATTCAAATTTTTAATTTTCATTTTGAATTTTAGAGTTAAAGAGGACTTCAAAAATGCGTTTTGTCAATCAAGCTTTGGAACTACTATGACCAGCAGTAAATAATAAAAACCTCAAGTCTCCACAGTTTTTTGTTTCCAATTTATAGTGTTTTGAAAATTGCAATATTTTCCTTGCGTACAACTTTTTGCCAAAAATCCATAATCATTGTGTGCCTGTTATACTGTTACAAATCAAGAGAGAAGGAAAATATTTCATTTCTGAACATAGGACACATGGTCCTTTAACATATATTTTTCAAGCTGATTTTGAAATTCTATAGTGATACATTTGGTACTAAACTGTATGAATTGAGATGAAAAGGGTTTATAGATTCATAATGAAGAAGTTCCGTAACCAGTAGATCAAGCACATTACCACATGTATCCATTCTTCTCTCATGGTAGCTTTCTTCCATTCCAAAAATGGTAATATCCCTCAGTCTCAATTCGTGTTCTAGTTTTTGAGTTGTCCAATTTAGTTCCTTTAGGGAGTCAACCTTTTCAGATTTGCATCATTTTCTTGTAGGTTGTTAGGTCAGGGACTAAACACAAGGGATCCTGGTCCAAGAGGACAATAATGTTAAGCACGGAAGGATCCAGTGCTAGGTAGCTTAAAGTAGGGTGTCCACTCGTCCCATTTTCCTGGGACAGTCCCACTGTCCCAAAAGTTTTATTGGGGATTCTCAAATGTCCTGATTTTCTGTGATTCCGCTTGGCCACTGCACTTTACGCAACATAACTTTCTTTCTAGTTGTGCAAGTATATAAATAACATGGTCAAATATGCACAATGTGCAAATGTTTGGTCACTGATTCCTACAGAACACGATTGGGGAATCAATCCTCTCGTGTAAGTTTATTTTCTAGGAAGCGCCACTTGTACAACTTGATCAATACTCTTTGCTTTTTACTGTCAATGTCTTATGTTATTGGTAGCACTGGTTGACCAGGAAGTGATTTTAAGTTGTATTTTTGGCTGGCGTCGCATCAGTTCATCTGGCAGTTACTGAGATTTGATTTGATCAATGAAATCACAATTTCAACATGCCAAAGCAAAAATGTAATTTTAACAGCAACATTAAAAGTGAGTTTCCTTTTATCACTGGCAGTGGAGAAACTGTAAAATGTACGTTGTGTAAATCAAAATAACACAACTGCGTATTGACTTTTATAGTAAAATATCAGAAGAAAATGCACTTCTTGATAAAATTCATAAAAGTGACAAATATAGGTAAGGCATCTACTTCTGCTGAATGAATTACTATCTATTGCAGTCTGTAGAAGAAGTTTAAGCCATTTGAGATAATTTGTATGTATAAGACAAAATCAAACTTAATTTTTCACTAAATTTTGTAGAAGAAATTTTTGTTCCCTTTCTTCTTTCAACGTCCCGGTTTTTTCCCCAATATTTTTTTAAAAATGCCCCATTTTTATAAAAACTCATATGGACACCCTAGTTCAGAGGACCACATGAAAAAATCATGATGTAATTAGACAGGCATTACAATTTTCTGAAGACAAATGAAACTTGATATACAGTTGACTCCCTCTAGTCCGGCCTCGGATGGTTCGGCCGCCGGATGATCCGGCCGACTTCTTGGAATGAGTCATCTGCGTGCGGAAGGGTTTCTCACGGCAGTAATCGACTAGAATAAACATTGTATTACTGATGCCCGGTTTCTACAAACTTGTGAATTACCTATGGGTAAATTACCCATGGACAAATTAGTTCCATTTAACCTACAATGGTATAATGAGCAAGGCCTTGGAGTTGTACAGTTAATTTAATTCAGAAGGCTTTGATTCTCATTGTTATTGATCCTATGAAAGGTTAAATTTTATCCAGCCATCCATGAAAGGACAAATTAACCCAAAGATTTACCCTTGGACAGATCTAGCCCGAGTTTGTAGGAACATTTTTTCTGTCATTTTCATATTTACCTAGAGGACATTTATCTAGAAACTCGCCACAAGTGTAAGTGATTGCTATCTTTAAATTATTTATTGTTTGTGTGGTGTTATTCTTGTGTAAATTGTGTAAATTCTGTGCATTAGATAATTTACCCATAGGTAATTCGCGAGTTTATAGAAACCGGCCATGAATGACATTCTTCTTATGGTGAGGAATGTGACGAAATATAAAGAGATTATTGGGCAGCACTCGCCACTGTTTATTGATCCTTTTGTGAAGCCGTTGTCGAAGGTTACTTAATCTTGCGTGGAGCCTTCGTCTTGAATAAACATGCCTGTTTAGTTTTCAGTCTTAAGTGTAAACAAATCACATCAGTTTTTTTTAAATTTTTTTATTATCTTTATTTATTTTAAGTTCACAGCACTGGAACTGGCGACTACCTATGTCGAGCAACAGGCTGCTGCAACAGCTATCGATGTAATGTTCATGAAGAAGTGGCGTGATTATGCTTTCAAAAAAGAGTTCAACTAAAAAAGCAGAAGAAAATAACAGATTTCTTTTAACTTTGAAATTGTAATTGTAATGCTGTATTTTAATTTTTGGTAAGTACGCTTTAAAAAATGGACAAAACCATCTTAAAAGTTGATTTTTGTTTTAATAGGTTATACTTGACACGTTTAAAAGACTGCCGGATGGTCCGGCCATTTTTTAATCCGGTCGAGGGTCCGGTCCCGGGGTGGCCGGATTAGAGGGAGTCTACTGTATAGTAAGAATACTAATAACACAATTTTTTCACTGGAATGATAATAAATGATAGAAAACCGTTTATTAAATCAGCTTCTAAATATATATCGGTTGCATGTATAACGATAGGCCACGAGGATTTTACACATGCTATGTAATTTATGAATTTTCATAGGATATAATTATTTTATATCATTAATGATGTGTTACAAACACATCTGAACACTTAAACACACACACACACACACACACACAAAAATACCATACAAGAACTCAGGTGACAAGTTATAGGAATTCACAGGTGGGCTTTATGTAGAACAAAGCTGGAACAATGCCTGCTGTTTTAACACAGAGAAGTGTTGTATATGTGAATATTTCACTGACATGTGAAGTGTGAAGATTACTGGACACAAATCACAGTAATTATAAATATATTGTGACTGAGAAGCCAGAATATTAAGCAGATGAGCCGATTTTGAGAGGAGCTACAGATAAGCGTCTATCTCACAGGAAGCCATGATGATGCACTGAAGCAAGCAGCATGCATGATGAATCAGGTCTGCCCGCACTTTTGCACATGGCACTAAAATGGATGCTACGATATTCTCATATCTTCAACCAAGAGGTCTACTGGTGATATGGCCCGCATTAGAAAATATTAAATTAATATTTGAATATTGAGATTGAATGGGACGTGTTCCAACAGGTTGTTCCATGACGCTTATACACGATCTAACTTGCTGTTTAGTCATCAAATATCTTATTTAGTTTTTTTGCCAATTTTCAGTAACATATCTGTAACCGATGCAAAATTGTCAATGCTCACACTGTTACTGCTCTTATTACCTGAGACAGGGCCAGGATTTGCTTCAACACTACCAATTAACTGTCAACAAACCACCACAATTACTCCAAATAACCATATGTATTTTGATAAGTATTGCTTTTACTCAATATAAATATTAGATGGAAATTTACAGTGAAGTGTTGATATCTGTAGCAAGATTGAGATCGGAAATATACACACTAAACTTCACTAAAAGGTATATTTACCTAGGATGATCATTTCAACGGGTCTTCCCGCCATCATCAGCTGATTCAGACTGGCCCTCTAGCAGCGGGTGAATGAACTTGTCGATCAAGGTTCCTTGAATGCCAACTGAAGTGTCAAAGTTTAAGAGATATTTCCGGTTCTTTTTAATGAATATTCTTTCCCAAACTATAAGATCTATTGGTTTTTCAACTTGTTTTAATAGTGCAATTTCATTTTCAATTTCATGGCCTACTTCCCCGCTTTGGCAATGCATTTCTGGGAAGTAGGCCATGAAATTGAAAATGAAATTGCACTATTAAAACAAGTTAAAAAACCAATAGATCTTATAGTTTGGGAAAAAATATTCATTAAAAAGAACCAGAAATATCTCTTAAACTTTGGCACTTCAGTTGGCATACAAGGAACCTTGATCGACAAGTTCATTCACCCGCTGCTAGAGGGCCAGTCGGAATCAGCTGATGATGGCGGGAAGACCCGTTGAAATGATCATCCTGGGTAAATATACCTTTTAGTGAAGTTTAGTGTGTATATTTCCGATCTCAATCTTGCTACAGATTGCTTTTACTATTACACTTTCTGTGTAAGTCCCTATATACGCAAGCAGTACGTCTCAAGGTCACTACCCATTGTTTTTAATTACACCTTGCTCTGCGCAATTACATGTTACCTCTCCACTATCAGATACAAGACTGATGTATAACATCAATTACCTTATTAGTCACTGAGAAATAGGTTGTTTACTTGATTCTAATAATTTCCTATGCAAATGCTATTAACACTGGCGTTTTTCTTCATTGGCGTTTCATTTATAATTTGCCATTTTATCTATTCTGCAGATTCCTTCACCTGTTGTGTATGAAATAGTCATTCAAATTGTGCACTTGGTTGACACGGTGACAACTTTGGAGTATGGTATACAACGGAAAAAAGACTGTAATATGCTCAGAAAAAAGTATGAGTATTCGACACATCTAGGCTAATCTTAGAAAAAACACAAAAGTAACACCAGTTTCATGACCAACTTGATTCTTTCAAGACTGAGAATAACAATGTTTTTAATGTATTTATTTATGTGTTTTATTTTATCTATGAAGGCTGAAGCATGAACTGGACTCAGATAAAATATAAGTCAAGGGTACAAGGTTGTTTTCATCAAGATTTTAACATGGTTTCCAGGTGTCAGAGCAACTTTCTACAGGGTTCTACTTAACCAAAACACATGCTTGTGTATGATGACAAGGTTTCCCCAAACCAGACAGTCCAAATACCAATGAATACCAACATTTGTAGGTTATAAACATCAGAGCCCTATACATAAATATATCAATTTCTGATCAACTTAGCACACATTTTATAAAGTACCATATTTGCCGGCATACAAGACGTGCTTTTTTTTTCTTTGAAAATAGGTCTGAAAAATGGGGTTTGTCTTATACGTCGATACTCAGTTTTTTATTACATTCATTCCTGGAAATTTCCTCTATTCGGAATTATGCGATTTTTTTCTTGTTTCCTTGCGGAGTGTGGGACTCGAATACTACCTGCATATTTATTTTAAAAAATCACAAACTAAAAACTGGGGTGCGGGTATTATTTGAATCTGGACTCCTCTTATCTGAATTTTGACAATTATGTACCATATCGGCTCATTATAGCATGCTGCTTTCTAGTAGCATCATAGCAGGCCTATAGCATAACAGTAACAAAGCTGTAATGAAAGGAAAATAAAACAAAGAAGATGCTTACTTATGCACATGGTCCGCATAGAGACGCCAAGCAAACAGTGCAGTACAATTCGGGAAAAGTTTGGTAAAGTTTGGCAATTTCAAGACTACTTTGACCTTGGGTCGGATGCACGTCATCGCATATGATTCCTGCTGAATGAAGTGTTATTGTTGTTGAGGGTTTACGCTGCGCGTATGAGATGGCGAGATTTCGGCGGGCTGTTACCATGCAAGTTATTTTTATAAGTACCTTTTAGCCTACCATATTTAATTCTTTTTTGATTTGAAACATTAATTATAACTGTTTAATTAAGAATAAAACTGACAAAATAATTTTATATGTGGGCCTGTAGACTCTCTTTATCAGTAATCAAGATTTATCCTTCAAAAATGTGTATAAAAAAGGGGGTTCGTCTTATAGACCGGTGAGTCTTATATGCTGGCAAATACAGTAATTAAAAACATATTTTTTTACCTAATTCAAATTTTGTACTGCACAAGAGCTCTTTGCATCTTCAGTTACAGATGCTTTGGACCAAAGTGAAAAGCGAGCCTATGGAGTAAAATTAATTTGAAGCAGGTTAAAAAAATGCTATAAATTATTTTAATTACAACTTCACATTTTAAAACTACCAAAGAAAGACCTAACCATAATGAAAAATTTTATACGGTCTCATGGTTATCATCACTGGCTACGGATTATTCCTGATATCTCCCAGATTTTTCTGAGGTAGGGAGGTCTGGACTGGGGTGCATTCAGCCTCACGACTCAAACTGAGGAGCTACTTGATTAAGAAGTAGCGGTTCCGGTCAGGAAACATTCATTAATGACCTTGGGTGTCAGCATGCTGACCACATACCCCCAAATCTTGCCACCTGCCTATGGTAGATAATGCAGTGGTCAGATGGTAGGCCTAGATCCTTAAGGGATGCAGCACCATGGAGTTAGTTTAAATCTTAGTTCACATCTGAGATTCTTTACTAGCAACACAAAGATGTTATTCTAACAGCTGGTTCTTGTTTACTTTAGCGTGTAAAAGGTACTGTACTCACAGCAACATCCTGGTCATACTTCCGGATAGACGCCATGAACTCCAGATGCTTCTTCTCTTCTTCAAGCTGTGCAACAGCCTGTTCTGAAGCTTGTAACTTCTGTTGTGTGTTTGCTAGTTCATCTCGTAACCAAGCATTTTCCTGGCATAGCCTTCGCACTTGAGTTCGAAGTTTCTGTTTCTCAGCCTCAACAATCTGAAGGTGTGATGCAAGAGCCATCATCACCTGTAACAAAAAAAACTGTAGGCTACAGCACATCATCACATGTCTAAAATGAATAAAATCAGGTAAACTGGTAACACAAAGTGCCAGGTGGAGTTAATAGGTTGTAGTTTAGAAACTAACGAGTTTTAGATTACAGTTTCTTGAGAAAGTTTGATCAGCATTACGTGAAGGAATAAGTGGGATAACCAGAATATTAACAGAATAAATTCACAACAAATTCCTCACGTCAACAATAATCGTTTATTTTTCTCAAAACATCTTAAGGCATACAAGTAAACAGTCAAAATTTATCATTTTTTCTCTTTTGGAGGGTAAAAAATTAAAAATTAAAACTTTTTGGAATTTTCCTATCGGTTATAGGCTAAAAACTGTAACTATGCCAAATTCCATTGCGATTAAACGCCATTGTTGCTGAATTCGGTGTCGTAAAAGCAAGGATAAGTGATCGGAAGAAAAATCAATTCAACATGGAGTAATTTTGTGGAATTGTGCCTGAGAAGGTAATCAAGGAATGGCATACAAAGAAAATTTCAGACTTTAACAAAATTTGAGTAGTAGTAGTACTCTAATGTCCTGTGATTTGGATGAACTCCATTCTCCTTGCTTCCCAATATAATGTTAATGTTGACAATGGATGTAGTCCAGATAACGCTTGGCAGATGTGAAGATGCTCTGCTGTCGTTACGGAATTTTCTTCCTCGCATAAGAAACACATCAGCAATGGGTATATAGAGATCCTGTGCAAGCATGCTGCCAGGCAATGATGTCCTGTTATCGTAAGGAACACCCCCACTGCTCCTTGTCTGGGAGAATCTGGGATTACTCCTTTGTTGTTTAGGATAGCCCATGACTTGTTATTATTGGCAATTCTGTTTGTTCTATTACCTTTTCCTTAATCATTCTGTTGATTATTAGCTTTGCTGATTGATGAACCAGTTTTTGTTCGCAAGAAAGACAGAGAGGTGTTTCACTGAGTGGTCCTATAATCCAAGCAAAGCACTCTAGCTCAGTAAGATGGTGAATAGTGATTCCAAACTTGGGTTTGGATTATCCGGGTTTTTGGACTAGCAAGGTTCAGACTAGCTGTACAGTCAAAACCGGTTATAACGACTCTGAAGATACTGCCATTTTACAGTTGTTATAGCAGATAGTCGCAGAAATTGGACTTTTCCCTAACATTTCAAATCTGTAAGTTTTATATTTTGAACTTATTGTATGTGCTATAATAGGAATGAATGAAATATTCTTGTTCCAATTAATGCATACACAAATTACTATATGCACTCTCCTACCATAAATGCAGTACTGGAAATTACAAAGGCCTACATTTGTTTGCCCTTGCTGGGAAAGTTGATCCTAATGGTATGAATTCCCACAATGGGATGGAAAATAAACTGACAAATTGGTAAATGTGCTTTTAGTGAATGTACTTACTATGAAATAACATGATGACAAATATTTAATCAATGGACATATTGGGAAATTTTATATTGAAAAAATTGTAGTGCCCACGTTAGACATAAGGCACTGATAGAACTGTCTTCACACTGCTCCTTGGCACAAGCCCCTCGTCTCTAGTTGCAGGGAAGTGAAAATTCACCTTTTTCTTCCTCGATATCTCAGTGGCTAATGGGTCAATTTCGGTCACCTTTCCCACAAAATATATATTTCCTTTTCTTCTGTCAAACTCTATGAACACAAAGTCCTCAATTTTGGGAATGCGCTCCTCAAAGAAGTTGTCCTCCAATTCAGAACTTTCACTGGCTGCAAATGGATTAACGTCATTCCAGCTGTTGCCACTATTCTCCCAAAGCGTCTTCATCTTCTGAACTGTCACTTCTGGCTTCCCTTCCTCTTTCTTCTTTTTAGGAGTAATTCCAGAATGCTCTACTCTTTTTGTTAAATTCTTCTTGACATGTGGCACTTCTTCTCATGCTCTGCTTCTAGATCTATTTCTCTGGTGTTTCTATCAAAATCATTCATCGACCCCATTTGCGGCCTTTGGTTGAATTCTCGACCCTTGGAGGGGTCCTGGGAAAAGGTCAAACTTCCATTGGAGAGACTGCTGTTGATGCAGAATCGTTGACTGTTGATCATGGAGCTGATCAGAATTTCTAGGCTGAGAACTAGGTGATGGTGCTGGAGGGATATCTGGTACCATAGGACCTAGGCGTCTTTCCTGGGGTTTGGCCGGTTATTTACCAAACTCAAGCAAAATTCATCTTTTCTAAAAATATTAAAAATATTCTGGTTAAATGGGAGGGTTCCAGATACTCAGAAGCCACTCAGGATGTTGGCAGGTGAAAAAGCTCTGGGATAAGCATGCCCAAGGAGTCCTCCAATGTTGTAAATTGTTAAGTTTTTGCCTGGATGATTGGTCATCCAATCATATGCAGTAGAGCTGTAATATGTTTTTATTGGTCCGAAAACAGTTCAATCCAATAACTGCAGCTTGTGTGACATATGTGGTGGCAGTGTATTAAAATCAGACCATTCGCTCGGGCAAAATCTACGACTTCAATAATCAAGTGGCGGCCACGATTGTCAAGAATAAGCTAGTTATCCAGGCTGCCCCCCCTAGTAGCCGCAAGACCTTGAAGTTGGTGGGGGGGCTTGCGTGTATCTGCGAACCTGTGGGCTGTACTGGCAGAGTTACTCATGCCAGGGTGGCCACAGGGGAGATACCAGACGAAGAAGCGGCTAACCAAGCCCAACCCTAAGGTGTAGTGCTATCCGTGCTGAAGGGGTGAATGGCACAGGGCTAATGTGTCTTTAACGGAGCCTCTGGAAACCAGGCGACCTCCAGAGTATAAGCCTTACCCAGGCATGCGGGGCTCTACCTGGGTGGACTGTATAATTCCCTAGCTTCTCGTGGGACCAAAATGGATACACAGAAGGAAATTTCCAAAACAACCTCTGAGGACCACATAAGTGAGCCCTCAGCACTGGTACCCACTTCATTTGATGAGGAAGCTCTTTTAGAGCAAGCCTCTGATATGAAGATGGGTATCGAAGTAAACTCATCAGAGGTGGTCATGTCAACCTCGGCCGGGGAAAAAGAACCTGAGAGACCTATTCCGGGCCTAGATGAAGCCACGGAAAAGATGGATAAGCTCAAGGTGAAATATAAGAAACCTTCAGGGGCTCAAAGAAAGAAAGCCCTGAAGGAAAGACTTGAGAAACAAGGCATTGCCTGGGATCCTAAAAGGGCCAAAAGACACTCTACAACCCAGGAATCAAAACCACAGGAGACACAAGGGGCAATACCAAAGACAGGCGCTAAACGCAGCCGGTCGGAGGCATCTACCCCGTCTCCTGCTGGGGTGACAAAGAAAACAAAAACTTATGAGGGGAAGGAAGATGGGAAAGCCTCAACCTCCACTACCAAAGAGGGAACTTACAGGGATTCGCTTACCAGCTTTAAAGCGGCTGTGATCCCTGAGGATTACCCCATCAATAAACTCTCGGAGGAACAGATTGAAGAACTCCAAATGGCGATAGTGGGGGAATTTGAAACTCTTGAGGATGGAAGTTTTCCTCAATTCACTGGAGCATACGGCGAGAGAGGAGCACTCATACTCTCCTGTGCTAATGACATCACCAAGAACTGGCTGATGAAAAAGATCCCTTTAATGGTACCAAAACTTAGGATTGGTTCAAGGGCAGAGATCCTACAATCAACCAAGGTGCTTCTCAAGACACCTAAGTTGTTTGCAAAGACTGATCCTAAGAATATCATTAAGATGCTAAAAGATCAGAATAAAACCTTGAGAGTGGGAGACTGGAGAGTCATAAGCTCCAAGTCGGACACTTCAGGGCAAACACTTGTCTGTCTAATTGACAAGGAAACTACAAAGTCCCTAAAGGAAATGGGCAATAGAGCCTATTTGGGCCTTGGAAGAATTACAATTGTAACTTTAGCCAAGGATGCCACTAAAGGTCATACAGATAAACCTGCAACATAAAAAGGCGGCCTCGGCTGCCTTTTGTAAGACCTTCAATGATGAAGGAATTGACCTGGCCCTGATTCAGGAACCCTGGATTCATAGGGGACGAATCGCAGGACTAGGAGAATGTCAAGGTAAGCTGATACATTGTAGCAGGGACAACAAAACTAGAACCTGTATCATTGTACGCAATGGAATTCAATGCTTACCGCTTCTAGAATTCTGTTCTAGTGACATCACTACGGTGAAGATTGACAGCCATGCAGGTGGAGGGAATAGAGGCCTATTATTGAGCTCTGTTTATCTCCCCTACGACAGCTGTAAACTACCAACTAGGGAATTAGAGCAGTTGGTTACGCACTGCACCCAGAGTGGAGAACAGACCATTTTTGGGTGTGACGCCAACTCTCATCATGAAATCTGGGGCAGCAAAGACACCAACAAAAGGGGTGAGTACCTTTTAGACTTTCTGCTCTCCAGCAACCTAAATATACTCAATGTCGGTAACAAGCCTACCTTTACTAACCGCATAAGGCAGGAAGTTATCGACATTACTTTCTGTACTGGGCATATTTCCACACAGATCACCGAATGGAGGGTCTTGGATGAACCATCACTTTCGGACCATAACTACATTTCCTTTAATATTAATGTAGTCAAGAGAACTAATCCCTACAGGAATCCCAGGAGAACCTGGTGGGATCCATATAAAGAGGATCTCTCAGGTAGGATTGGGCAGATCGAGGGGATTAGATCCTTTGGAGATATCGACAAGGTCGCCTTCTTGACTCAAGAGGCTATACTTGACTGTTATCATGATAACTGCCCCATGCAAACGAGGATTAAATCCAAGAAAGTGTCATGGTGGACTCAAGACCTTGAATTTAGGAGGCGCAGAGTAAGACATCTCCTAAACAAGGCTAAAAGAACTAGAGACTGGAGGGATTATCATACAGCCCTCACTGAATATAATAAAAGCATACGTAAGGCCAAAAGATCTTCTTGGCAAGCCTACTGTCAGGAAATATCTAGCCTGTCGGAGGCAGCCAGATTACAAAGAGCACTGGCCCACGGTACAGTCAATCCCGTAGGAACAATATGCAAGCCTACAGGTGGCTTCACATGCTCGGCCGAAGAAACACTCAAAGTACTATTTGAGGCACACTTCCCCGAGTGTATACATGATGATGACAAGACATGTGAATTCCTAGGACACTGTGAAAACTCCAGACCAAGAGCATCACAGGAAGAATGGGAACTGGCACGTCAAGTGGTCACAACACACAGCATCAAATGGGCAATAAATAAATTCAGCCCATTCAAGTCGCCAGGTGGAGACGGCATCTTTCCTGCATTACTGCAGAAAGGACCTGACTCACTTTACATTCTTCTGTGTAACCTCTTTAGAGCCAGTATAGCTTTTAGCTATATTCCTCAGGCCTGGAGAGTTACCAGAGTTGTATTTATTCCCAAGCCCGGGCGAAATAAATACACCGAGGCTAAGGCTTTTCGACCAATCAGTCTTTCATCATTCCTTCTGAAGGCTTTGGAAAGACTGGTTGAAAGATACATTCGAAGAAGAGTACTATCAGATACTCCTCTTCATAGAAACCAACATGCCTACCAGCCATCCAAGTCTTGCTTAACGGCGTTACACAGCCTAGTTAGCAGACTGGAGGATTCCATGGCATGGAAGGAAATAGCCCTAGGGGCCTTCCTAGACATAGAGGGAGCCTTCGATAACACCTCCTATGACTCTATGATCAGGGCTGCTCAAAAGTATGGAGTCAATGACACTCTTTGTAGTTGGATAAACTCCATGCTCAGGAGCAGGAAAATTACAGCCAACCTTCTTGGGGCTACAATGGGAGTTGTCGCCACGAGGGGGTGCCCACAGGGGGGGGGGGTTCTTTCTCCCCTACTGTGGAGTCTCGTGGTGGATGATCTTCTCAAAGAAATGACCCAGGAAGGATATTACATACAAAGCTATGCAGATGACATAGCACTTGTTGTCTTTGGGAAATTTCCCAATACAGTCTCAGACATGATGAATCGTGGTCTGAGGAAAATTCACAACTGGTGCAAGCAGGAAGGCTTGTCTATTAATCCTAGCAAAACAGTTGTAGTCCCTTTTTCAAACAGGAGGAACTTGAAGGACCTTGGTAAACTTAAACTAGGCAACTCAATCCTGGAATACTCCGAATCAGTTAAATACCTAGGCCTTGTACTAGATAAGAAACTGACTTGGAACAACCACATCGAAAATACCATTCGTAGAGCTAGATGGTCACTTGTGACCATCAGACGCACTATTGGAACAACCTGGGGCCTAAAACCTTGCATAAGCCATTGGCTATATGTTGCAATGGTCAGGTGCCAGATATCGTATGGTGCCATCGTTTGGTGGCGCAAAACATTACAAACAACTGTAGCAGGAAAATTTACCAAGCTACAGAGATTAGCATGTCTGTGTATTACGGGGGCTTTCAGTAGTACTCCTTCCATTGCATTGGAAACTCTGTTGAACCTCCCACCCATGGACATTCACTTACAAGCGGAGGCCAGGCTCACTGCCCATCGCTTAGTACAAACAGGGAACTGGAGGAACAGCAGCTCAGCAACTGCCCATACCTCCATATTAAGCTTCCTGGACATTACAGAGTTGAATATGAGGTCAGATCTCATGAATATTCAATACTGTTCCTTCCCTCCTTTCAAGACCACTCTTGGTTCTCGAAATGACTGGAGTGGAGGAATTACACCTGATAAAGGACGGGACCAACTTGTGTGGTTCACGGATGGATCCCGCATAGGGGATCAATCAGGTGCAGGTATATTTAGCCTATCTCCAAGGACAAACGTCAGTATAAGCCTTGGAAGATACTGTACAGTTTTTCAAGCAGAAATAATTGCTATCTTGAGCTGTGCACTCAGAGGAATTGAGAGAGGCTACCGTGGTAAGCGAATTCTCATCCTCACAGATAGCCAGAGTGCTTTAAAGGCGCTCTCCTCAGACCAGGTAAAATCAAAACTGGTATGGGAATGTCTGAATTCCCTCACTGCCCTTTCATCCTGCAATAGTCTTGAACTAAGATGGGTGCCTGGGCATCAGGGAATTCTAGGAAATGAAAAAGCAGATCAACTGGCAAAAAAGGGTGCACAGATACCCTTTGTCGGCCCTGAACCCGTGGTAGGAATCAGCACAAATACTGCTAAAACCTCGGTTAAAACATGGACCAGGGAAAGACACCAACTCAGGTGGCAAACCCATCCAGGACAAAGACAGGCCAGGAAACTGGTCCTGGGTCCAAGCAACACTATCTCCTCATCTATCCTAAAATTGGACAGAAGAGGAATAAGGAAAGTGGTTGCGTTAATATCTGATCATGGTCACTTCAGAAAACATTTACGCAAAGTGGGACTCTACGAGGATGATCCCATCTGCAGATTATGCAAACAGGATGAAGAGACGGCCTCACACATCCTGTTCGACTGCCCAGCCCTGGCAAGAAAGAGGTTCACTCTCTCTATATCCAGGGAAGACCTAGGGAATGAAAAGGACATTGGAACCAAAATACTACACCTTGTTCAAGGAACAGATTTTGGGAAACAATGAGATCTACTCGCCCAACGGGATGAGGCGTAAAGCATAAGCAAGCAGGAGGAAGGAGTATCCAATACCTTGCCTGACTGCACTACCCTGGCAAATCCAGGGAAGACTTTGGGAAAGGAAGCCAACAAGAGCTTCTCTACCAAAAGGGGCAGCACAATAAGCCTTTTAGGCTGACGTGCGGGAGGTCTCTAAACTCTCTTCAAGCCCCCCGCTATCTAATCTAATCTAATCTATCCAGGCTGCAGTTGGATTGGGATAGTCTCTCTACTCTCTCCTACACACAATTTTACTAATCCTCCATGATGAAAGGATTACAGAAAAATTAAGTGCCACACATTTGTAGGTGAAAATATTATTATTATTAGAACATGGGTAGTGAAAAATTACCACTACGGGTACTGGTGAATAACTGACCTATGAGCAATGTTCGAAGTCTAATCAGGAAAAAAAACTGCAAATGTACAACATCCAGCAAGTAGCTAAAAATCACATTACATTTATTGTTTAGTAAAAACTAATTTTAAATGTACACAGTAACAGACAACCACTGACATTCACTACTGGAATTGCAATGAATTATGTGATAGTAATGCATTATGGGGAATAAAGTAGACAAACTCTACACCATCTTCTCTCACCAAATTCAAGGTCAAGCTTTCTCCTCCCACTATATAAACTTTTGTCTTACAGAATACTCCCAGTTCATACATGTGCAGTAAATAATACAAGCCCTAGTAAGTTATATATTTACCTGAGCTTCTCCAAGTCCAAGCTCGATCATATCCAGAGACTTCTGGACAAGACCGGTCTTCTCCTCGACAACACTGGCATCACCATTCTGTTGAACAGCTTGTTGTGCCTTTTCTACAGCAGATACTGCAAGTTCCAGACTAGAAGTCAAGCCATTTAGAATGGAGTTGTGCTCGTTCTTGAGGGCTTCTAGACCTTGTACCACTGTTTTAGTGTTGGTCATTATCTCCTCTTGTGTCATTTGCGTCATTTTGCCTATGTGTTCTATCTTCTTTCTGTAATGCAAACAAATAATACATGTATTATAGTCCACCATTATAAACTAGGTGCAAAGCTGATATTTGTATTAATAAAGATATGATGGCGAGTACAGGGACTGATCTTTCTTGGTATCAGTAGTCAACCCCTACCTAGGTTTTTCATACCTATTATTTCTCTATGAGTAATAATGTATGTATTATGTGTCCATAGTTTTAATAATGAAATTCTATAGTGCTTATGTAGGCCTCCTATTTTCACACCATGGCCTATTTTTGTTGTACTGTGCTTGTAACAGCCTTTTCTTTGCTTTAAACCAAGGATTGTCAAACTTTTCATAAAGGGGGCCACATTAATTGTGAGAGAATGAATCGCGGGCCAAGTCATGTAAGTTAAAGATAGAAGGAACAGTAAACTCACAGGCACAAAGCGCACATCCGATTTGTTTTCAAACAAAATGTTTTATTGAACTAAAGTCTACACTTATATATTAGTAGCAGCATGCTGTGTCAAGAAGATGCCATTCAAAACTTGGAACATCTTAGAACGTGCTCTGCTCTTCAGCAATATTGGGACAAATCGAATGGACAGCTGTATTGGGAAGCCAGAAGGCTAATGACAATTGTTCAACAGCCTGAGCAATAAATTAGATAAATATTAGTAGCTGCTGCAATTAAATACTTAACGAATAATCAGTCTTTCATTCAAGGTCTCATGATAATGTAACTCATAGGCAATATAGTCTAGTATAAACACCTGTTACATATATAGATGATTTTTACGTTAATAGCAATTCATATTCAATGAAAAGAATGAAACACTTTTCTGTTATGTAACTGCCTATCATTAAAACGGACTCTATAAGTTTGTCATTCAGACCTATATCTTGATCTGACACATTTCATTTTTGAAACTAACTTTTCAAAGATAAAAGTTAAGTTGATGAGAACACTGATATTAGTCCTCGTGAAAATGTTGACGAAAGTTTGGTTTCATAATGCCTGCAAAATGTACATGGGTTGGTTTTTTAGTTTTGACACCATAGTTATAACTGGATTAATAACTCAAAATAGATGGTTCCAAGTTTCATAGGCCCTCGATGTAGTCCCCACCGTTGCGTACAACGTGTTGCCAGCGATGCGGAAGTCGTTGGATCCCGTTGGCACTGCCCAATCTATTGATGGTGCGAAGAGAGCGCTCGGCAGCCTGCTTAACGTCTTCAATGGTACGGAAGTGCTCCCCGCGCGTTGTCATCTTCATCTTCGGGATGAGATCATAGTCGCAGGGACTGATGTCGGGAGAATAGGGGGGGGGTGATAGAGGACCTCCCAGCCCCAGCGATCCAACAATGCCGACACAACGCCTGCTGTGTGTGCCCTAGCATTGTCATGCAGAACGATGGGCGGTGTAACCATGTGGTGGCGCCGTTTCCTTCTCAGAGCTCCTCGGAGATGGTCTTGCAGAAACGAACAATAGTACGCCGCATTAACGGTTTGCCCTCGAGGAACGGTATGGTGAATAATCACACCATCCCAATCATAGGCAAGAATCAACATTACCTTCACATTGGTGGGGGTTGGTCGAACTGTTTGTTTCAGTCCCTGCGACTATGATCTCATCCCGAAGGTGAAGATGACAATGCGCATGGAGCACTTCCGTACCATTGAAGACGTTAAGCAGGCTGCCGAGCGCTCTCTTCGCACCATCAATAGATTGGACAGTGCCAACGGATCCAACGACTTCCGCATCGCTGGCAACACGTTGTACGCAACGGTGGGGACTACATCGAGGGCCTATGAAACTTGGAACCATATATTTTGAGTTATTAATCCAGTTATAACTATGGTGCCAAAACTAAAAAACCAACCTATGTATATTCTTTCAACTCATCAACTATGTGTTACAGATCATACATAATGCTTCTTCATTTCCAGTTTCTTCCATAAAATAATTCAATAACATTCTACTAATATTTTAATATTCTACTAATTTACTAGTTTTATTTATTAATTATATTTTCTTCATTAATTATTTTGTTATTTTTTAACACAATGTACCATGTTTTCTGCAAATAAATCTATTACTACTACTACTGTGAATGATAATATGTGAGCATGCTGCCATCACCTTGCTGCTTCATAATTCTTCGGTGGATGGGAAAAGTAAATTTTTCAGAAGCTTTTTTTTAAATTTGTTCTTAATTGGATAATGGTATAAGAAATGAAATCATATATATTTATTACATTATCAACTCCTTCAATATTACATACAATAATTTTTCATGTTTTAAAAACTACACAAAATATAGTAGAGTCCTGCTATTCCGAAAATCCGTCTACTCCGAACAGAGTTCAGAAAAAATACCGATTTTTTAAACTTAAAAACAGGTGAAATTAAAAAGATGTTCATGAAAAAACGTACATTTATTGTTATACAAAGAAGTTGAATAGTGACATACATAGAGCCTAAGCTTGATGAAAACGCCTGAAACCAAATTGGAATGAAAGCTGATTACTTACAGCACATGTCGGCTCCATTTATACAATTCCCCGCACTTAATTTACACCTTAACAAGTCAATACATTGATATTATTCATGAATTTCGCATATTCCTAAATCCCACCAAACCGGTGTTCAGTCCCAATTAGTTCGGAATAGCGGGACTCTACTGTACTTGACTGAAGTGATTAAAAACTAGAAAAAAGACTGATTTATGTCATTTGGTACAACTGCCAATTTTAAGTTATTATCAGCTCATAAGAATGCTGTACAAAGTTTTAAGGTATCCTTAAGTACAAACCTAACCAAAATATATATATGATATTTTCCCGGGCTACTAACCAGGTGGTGAATTGGATTAATTCCGACGTTTCGAAGCCAAACTGGTTAGTAGCCCGGGACAATATCATATATTACCAGCACCAGGAAAAATTCAAAGCACATTTCTAACCAAAATATGTTTACTGAAGATTTTTTCAGTAGTCATCATGATCAATTGTGCCAGGGTCATTATCACATGCACTGTTGTATACTGGCAGATCCTGATAGAAATGATAGATGAGTGCATACAAAGAAATCAGGTCTTTCTTTCTTTTACAGATTTTTTTGTAACTGGTTTCTGTGTGATTGGTTTTTCTGTAAACACTTTATCCGCAGTCTGTCTCCTTTTCATGCACAACATATTGAATGATGCTCTTTCCTCAAAGGTAGTTTCATATTTGAATTCATCAAATTCGTCAGATGAAAAGTACAACCAATTCACATCATTCCATTTGAAAATGCTACCCTGTTCATCTCATTTTCTCATAAGAAAGGATCCTTTTAGTAAATTTGAAAAAATCCAGGAAATCTTGCTGCCCCATTTCCACAACTCTGAAACTACTGCTACTATAGTTCTTTGAAGGTATAAATGTCCTGTGCAGAAGCAGTTACTCTCTCATGCACACATTCTGAGCAGACTGGTCATGGCATTCATGCTATCCACGTCGGGTTTTTAAAATTGTCCTATCAACTGAGGAGGAACGCTCCGCCTAAACCAGTGATGTAAATAAGCAAATGCTCTCTAACTATGGCTATTTATTAATTTGGAGAGTTTTAGCTCTTACCAGCTGGGAGAAAGTTTACTGAAATATCACTATCCACCTCCATGTGACTGTGTTATAGAATTATGAATTTGACATCTATAAAATCAAAATTTCTCGACTCTTCCTACAGAAATGAAAACATAGTTCCTACAAATGGAATTCTTATTTTCCCTCTCCCCCACATTGTCATGAACAGTGAGATTAGACTGCTCGCAAAAGTTAAAGGCATATGGGCAATAGCCAATCAGAGCAGCTGGCACTGTTACACTGCTTAGTATTTTGCAATTTCCATAACCCCCCCCCCCTTCCATCGAATATGCCTTTAACTATTGCAGCCAGTAAGAGGTCCAAAGCTGTACAAAGTCAAAGATGATGAAAATACTGGTGTGGGGAGGCACTGTTGAAGGTCAAATGAAAAACAATTAATATTTCTGTTCATCTTTGCCTTCTCCTTAACTTTCTTTTTTCATTATAAGCCCTCTGCTGCTTAGGAAGACGAATATCACTGTATTTAATAAGTTTCTCACTTTCTTTGTATTATTTGCAAACTGAATTATCATTCTGAAACGATCACACAAATGACAGGTATCAACATGTACTTTTTTATTTTAATTTTATTTCATGGAATTCTCCTGAATAAATCTCCATACAGCTATCTCCTTGTAAATGGTATACATCCTGTCTAAAGTTAAATCTCTTGGAAAGTATAGTTGAGAAATTCATTGATGTGTATAATGGCTCTCATACGCAAGAAATGATTTTATATGGGCCCTTAGTTCTACTAGTTTGCTTGGATTATAAGAATAAAATGAAAACCTATGACTTGTGTGCTTAGGTACAACCTATTTGCTCATATTAATCTGAACTATAAACTTCAGTTGACTTAAGTGCCTTTTCCTTTCCAGTGATATTTGTAAAATTTTTAAGGGTGGTTTTCCCCACAGTGATATTATTCAAGCTAGGATTAATTTAAAAGTGCTGATTATACTGTTATGTCTGTCTAAATATGTTTTTCAATAGAGACGGAGGCCTCAGCATCAACCCTGCCTGGAATCACTGTCTCAAACAACTAAAAGACAGTAGAAGCCGATTGGCCGAAAAAAAGACGATGGAAAAATGAATTGGCGCCTGATTGGTCGACTCCTCGCAACTCGCGATCTGTATATATACCACCTCGGCATGACAGACTCGACACTTCAGTATCCCTGAGGATGGAGGCAGCGTGAGCCTCTGAAACGTCGGAGACACTTGATCTTCAAACCTGGCTGTCTACCCGGGAAAAATTTATTCAAAAATGGTTGAAACGCACAAAATTTGCATCTCATGAGTTTGTGTCATGTTGTAGGCCTGCATTAGCCTACTTAACCTGACTTATATCAACTGACCGATGCCTTTATAAATTATCATATGATGAGGTTTAAGTACGAGGCGTGTTTTTTAAGTAAGTACCGTTTTGGAATTAAAAAAAGACGTGCAAAGATATCACAATAATTTTATTTTTACATGAAAGCCTGTACCTTAATCTACTTTTCTACATAATTTCCGTGAATATTGAGGCACTTGTCATAACGTGGCACCAGTTTTTGAATACCCTCCTCATAAAATTCTGCCGCCTGACTTGTTAACCACTGTATCACAACTGTTTTGACTTCGTTATCGTCTTGAAGACTCTGACCACCCAGGTGTTTCTTCAAGTGCAGGAACAAATGGTAGTCGCTGGGCGCCAGATCAGGGCTGTATGGAGGATGATCTAGAGTTTCCCATTTAAAAGATTTGATGAGATCTTTGGTCCGATTAGCCACATGTGGACGGGCATTGTCATGCAGCAAAACGATACCCTTACTCAACTTGCCACGTCTTTTGTTCTGGATTGCACGACGCAGATTGTTCAATGTCTCACAATAAGACGCTGCATTGATTGTCTCATTACGAGGCAGAAACTCCACTAGCAATACTCCTTTTTTGTCCCAAAAAACTGTGCACATGATTTTCCGGGCAGAAATTGTTTGCTTAAACTTCACTCTTTTGGGTGATGATGAATGTCGCCATTCCATGGATTGTTGTTTTGATTCTGGTGTGACGTAGGCCACCCATGTTTCGTCACCAGTAACAATTTGGTCTAAAAAAATCTTCACCTTCATTGTGGTACCGCTCAAGGAAAGTCAATGCACTGCCACAATGTTGGGTTTTGTGCAAATCCGTCAACATTTTTGGAACCCAACGTGAACACAATTTCCGGTAATTCAAGTTCTCGGTCACAATGCGATACAAAACACTACGAGAATATTGAGGAAACCAGTCGCACATTGATGAAATTGTAAAGCGTCTGTTTTCTCTCACCTTTTCTTCCACTTTCTGCACCAAATCTTCATTAAAGACCGAAGGACGCCCACTCCGTTCTTCATCATGCACATTTGTGCGGCCATCTTTAAATGCTCTCACCCATTTCCTTACCATTCCATCACTCATAATGTTTTGTCCGTAAACTTCACACATCTCACGATGAATATCGATCGGTTTTACGCCTTTAGCACTAAGAAATCGTATAACAGCCCGTACTTCACAATCGGCGGGACTCACGATTGTCGGAGGCATCTTAAACACTCAGTAAACAACGTATACAATGAAGAATCAGACTGTAATGGCGTCAGTGCGTAGACAAGAGATGTAGGTAACCAGCGCGCATGCGCGGAACGCCGACCGTAGCGCTGTGGCGGCGGAATCGCAAAACGGTACTTACTTAAAAAACACGCCTCGTAGAAGCGCTTCTACCGTCTTTGTCATACTTCCTCTCTGATGGAAGGTATACCCTAAAAGTGGAAAATTTGAAAAAAGAATCTTGTTATTATGTGCAATCAGTGAGTGCAAAAGTATTGTGTGTTGAGAGTGATACAGTGTACTAATGAAACTAGTAATATTGTTCATACAGTGTTTAGGTTATATCCCACTATATCATGTGTTAATCTACTTGTATCAGGTACGTCATTTTGATTAAATACTGCACCGTTTAAATGTTTTATTTATTGGTAACAAGAGAGATCCAAAATGTGCTCATATTTTTTGACCTACAACTTTTTTGCATGCAGCTGTACAGGTTTTAGCACCTACTTTGACAGTTTTAGTGCCTATTTAACTGCCTATTCTTCATTTTTTTTATCCTTTTTGTTTACCTATTTTGGACTTTTTAAGTACCTAACGTCCAGTCTCTAGTCATGAGGATGGAACTGTCAGAGGTATATTTTGAACTCTGCTTCACATATCTACATCTCTATATATATAAAAGGCTTTGTCCTGACTGACTGACTGACTGACTGACAGGAATCAACATAGAGCCTAAACTATAACAGGTAGAGACTTGGAATTTTGACAGTACCTTCGTTTCATAATGTAGGTGCTCACTAAGGACGGATTTTGAAAAATTTTGATTTTAAATGCCAAAAATCAAATGTTTTTGAGAATACTTAATCCCTTTTTACACAGAATTATCCAGTCCAAATCACATTTGACATTAAAGCATATTGTTGTCAGTTTGTCTCAGATGGGTTTGGAAAAAAAATGAAAGTAGAATAAATTTGACAAATGAGAGAACTATCAATATCCACGAAAATAATGCAGTCACATAACTTTCTTTACACTGGACAAAGAGAAAACAATACGAGGTATGGTAATATATATATATATATATATATATTATTATATCACAGAATGAAATCCACGAAAATGATGCAGTCACATAACTTCCTCTAGCCTGGAAATAGAGAAAACAATACGAGGTAAGGTAATATGTTTTGGGAAGAGATGTATGAAAGTGATATTGTATTTCTGTTTAATTTCATTCCCAAAACGGTTTTATGGTAACATGAGAGTGAGAAACAAAATTTTCAGCCACGATAATACAATTTTATGTTACCGGAATTTCTGTTTCTTCTTATTAGAACCCCTACCGGGCTTGCTTTGTACTGTACAAGCGACGGGATGCAAAATTCTACATCCCAAAATTCTACATATAGCCATAAAAGCTATATCAAGCATTTTCTTAGGGAATAGTTTGAGTGTGATAAGTCGTTCTTCCTACTTCAAATTATAAATACCTATATAAGGACCTAGAATTTAAAAATCTAAAGTCCTTCATAAGTTAATTTCCAATTACAAAATAAAAAACCCGGGCAACGCCGGGCCTTTTAAGCTAGTATCAGATAAATGGATATTGTAGGCGATGCTATAGAAGATCTGTTGGTCCTTAATTTATGGCAGTGTTATGCCCTCGGAAACTTAAGAATTGGAAAAGTAAATATATTAAAATAACATTACATTCACTGAAATGAAGGCTGAGAAGGATAGTAAGGAGATAATGTATGAAGAGATATTGTACAGATAGCATGATCATTTCCTCCAGTGGGTGCATGATGAGGTCCTGGGAACTGTGACATAGCAAATCCATACGTTTGCACCCATGCTGAGTGATTACTAGGCAAAATCCATGAAAAGAAAGAATAGAAAGCAAAGTAGGAGCATGAAGTACGGTGTAGTGCCACCAGGTGTCATGAGCTGTGGAAATATGTAACACTAGCTACCTATACAATGATTGGTTACAATTTAACTCCCGCACCACACAGAGTATCCGAACTGTGATGAGGTTTACCCGAAAGCCACACCCGAATAGTCAGACTATGTATTTCTCCGTGTGGCAGGAAGCATAGTGTTTGTACAATTGGTATAAAAGATTAGCTGTATGTGGAGCACAGACAGTCTTTTCACAGTGCTATGATGCAGGAATTGAAGTCCTTTGGCTGCTAATTTTTTGTAATGTGTAGGTAAAAATATGATTAGTTATACTTAAAGTTTTGATGTTTATTTTGTAGCACAAACGTCCATATTTTCTTTAAGTAAAGTTTAATTTCATTGTGTATGAAATTATCAAGGAGAAACTTAATTATCCACATTAAGAGATGGATGATGTTCAATTTCATTGTGTAATGTTTAATTTCATTGTCAAGGGAAAACTTAATTTTCCACATTAAGAGACGAATAATGTTCAATTTCATTGTTTATTGTTTAATTTCATTGTGTATGAGATTATTAAGGGAAAACTTAATTTTCCACATTGAGACAAATAATTTTATTTCATTAAAGAAAATAATATGAACTGTTTATGATTATTTTATCATTATATAGTGTTGTTTTAATTTATTACAGACTAATCCACTCATACACCGCAAGTTTGATACTGACCAATAATGTTTAGCAATTCCTCGGATACAGACCAATAATGATCGTTTATCTTATAAAATGCTTGCTATTAATATGAGGATGGATTTTATCTGATAATTGTCAGCTTGTTACTGGACACGTAAGCATCAATGTGCCATGATTAATACGCCACATGCTGTCATTAAGCAGCAAGAAAAACAGATTATTTTATACAACATAACTTGTTTGGGAATTAAAATAATATAAATGTACATTGATTAAAAACACAATTTCGATTTGGTGCAAACCAGTTCATGTGGTTTTAATCTGTTCTGCTATTAGGCTAACCTGAATTAAGTTAACTATAGGTTTGTTCCCAAAGAATTCAGAAGCCATGAACACAACGATCGCGATGCACTCTTTCTCCACACGTGTTCCCAAAGGAAGAATTTGTGAATCTGATTTTCAATCTTCTATTCCATATGTTCTCATGGGCAGTTTATGTACTATAAGAAAAGTGTGCAGGCTCTAACATGAATTGTTATCAGAGACATGCGCAATAACCACAACCCCTATTTTCAAGCGACTAAAAACGGAGAAATTTAAGGTTGTGATATTTTATAAGCTATAGAAATCATATATAAACTCAGCTTGTTTCTAGAAATATAAATACGAGTAAGCCTACAAGTAAAATTGTGAAGAAAAAGTTAACTAACCTAAAATGCATATCATACATACACTAGGAATTTACTGGCAAACAGACATACTGACAAACCATACACAAAAGTAAGTAAAAACAATAAATAAATAAAAAATCGATTTAAAATTGGTTTCTGGGTACCTAACCTTTGAAATAATATTGTTGGTATTTATGCGAGATTATGTCACTGATTAGCTAAACTTGTACCTACCTTTTAGAATTAAATGAATTTCTCCAACAGCTTTGCAATCGAACTATTTCGTGAGTTTTCTATGATGTCAGAATATAAAATAACATGATTCTTTTCTAAATTTGAATAAATATTAGCAAAGAAATTAGCCTTAAAACTCAGGCAATAGATTATTAATAGCCTAGGCATCCCTTCTGAGGCAAACTTAATTAATGGCATAAGAACATAAATTACATTATTAACCAATAAATTTATTTCTTATTCTTGTTACAGTATTTGTAAATATTGAACGATATCTCATATTGATTAAACGCAGAAACTATCGATTCCAAATTTTTATAACCGTTCCCAAAGTGCAAAATTATGGATAAGTTATACAGTAGATTGGACATGCTCAGTACAGCAAATTCTCAAGCAGTTATGGATTTGCTTAGGGAACAAACCTTATGTCTTATATGCACCATTGGTAGCACTGGTCACACATGGTAAGTCGAATCGATTCATGGATGGTTGGTCATAGTATGCCGTGATCTTGCAGCTGTCAGCTTTGTTTTTATATAAAAAAGCACGAAAGTAATTATTATTTGTATAATCCCTTACATTTTTATTCATGGAATAGTCTTAATAAATCCAACTTGAGTTGATGAGTTTCATTAGATAAATTTGCTCTTGCTGAACAGTTGTGAATCTATCGATAAACTCGTAAACTCTCGTGGGATTACTTATGATGAAACTTTGTTACGAAGATTTTAGGTTTTGCTTACAATAAACTAAATAACTAGTATTTTAGTTTTTTTCTTTTATTGTATAAAACATACTCCCTTTCTTTGTTAAATTTGTTGTAACGTTTAGCCAAAGCCAATTCAACTGTGTTAATATACCAGTAATTCTTCTTTTTGTTTTCACATAATTTGTATAGAAAATTATATCAAGTTTCATGCATATAACTTTTTATGAAGTAAGTTAAACAAATTAAAATCTTTCTCAAATATAAATTTTACTTATTTTTAATTGAATAAATTATAATTAGTTCAAAGTACCTACAAGGGTAGGACGCCATTTGGATGTGTGTTCTCAATGGAGAGAAACCTCCTGTGGTTTGCCTTGTCTTCTGAATCAGTTGAGGAATTTGATGTCAGACTGGCATGTTGTCATGGTAGCTCAATGGTAGAGCATCAGCGCGTTAAGCTGAAGATCCGTGTTCAAATCCCGGTTATGGCATGAAAAAAATTTTTCAAGCTGATTCTTACTTGTATTAATATCCCAGACATGGATTTAATGTCTATTTCCTTTCCTTCCACTTAATTAATAGTATATAAATAATAACTAGGCTTCAAAGTACCTACAAGGGTAGGACGCCATTTGGATGTGTGTTCTCAATGGAGAGAAACCTCCTGTGGTTTGCCTTGTCTTCTGAATCAGTTGAGGAATTTGATGTCAGACTGGCATGTTGTCATGGTAGCTCAATGGTAGAGCATCAGCACGTTAAGCTGAAGATCCGTGTTCAAATCCCGGTTATGGCATGAAATTTTTCAAGCTGATTCTTACTTGTATTAATATCCCAGACATGGATTTAATGTCTATTTCCTTTCCTTCCACTATAATTAGTTGTACTAATTTTTTATTAATAGTTTATAGACAAAACTATTGGAATTATATAAAGTTTAATAAATTAAATATTGAAAGCGTATTGTTCCATTTCAAGGGTACCATTTCATATTCACTAATCACTGATCCTTTTCAGTGTTCACTTAAATATTAGTATTATGCTCAGTGAAACTAAACATAAATGCGTGTGAAGTTAGGAAACAGTTAAAATTCCGAGACAGACTGACTTCCTCCGTACCTTACGTAACAGTGCCTAGTTCGACCCCAGACATCTTGACAGCAGCAACAGCAACAAATCAGAAAAAAGAGACATCGTCAAAGTTGATAATTCCATGGAATATCCATAGCGACATTGAAAATGTCTAAAGTTTGACTCCACAGTTCCAAAATAGCTGACATCATATACTCAAACATGGTTAGTTTTGTGTTGCTAATGTGATAGTGCTACAGAAGTGTAATAATAAGACAATGGTTTGCAATTGTGAATGATGCATGAATAAAGTTTGTCTTGTCTTCAACAGATTTTTTAGTCATTTTTCAGGATTTTATTTTAACCAGTATTTATATCAAATTAACCCTTAGAGCCATTTGACATGCTAAGAATGCATCACTTGTGTTCTTTCTGTGAGGCGGTTTGACATTCTGGGAACACAATGAGCAAGAGTCTCCAAATTCAAATATCTCAGTCATGTATTGATCAATTTTGAAACTGTTTCACATGGGTGAAACTAGACCCTTAGTCTACAAATGGACACATTTGTTGTTTCCTAGCTGTAAATTTGAGAAATGAAAGTAGCACACAAAAAAGATGTTCTGGGTTTTAGTCCAAAAAAAAAAAGTTGTTTCTTCAGGATCGCCTTGACCAGTTCAATGAGTAGGCCAAAACATTTTCTTAAGAGTGATAAAATTGATCAGATACTTGAAAATGAAGACCCACTCAGTGATTTTACTTTTGAAAGGGAGGAAAGTGAAACAGATTTTACTGGAAATTGAAATGAGATTGTGTGTGTTAGTGACAGTGAGAGTGATAGTGATACCGATGAGGAAAATCAGGGTGGAAAATACAACCAAACACAGAATAACACAGATCAATGGAAATGCTTTGATGAGTCTTACAAACCTACATATATTAAACTTTCTGGGTGTATCTGGGTCTACGAAATCTGCTTTAACTCTTTAGTCTTTTTATTGTTCTTTGATGATACATACAACCCTTGCCCTTATGGATCTGGCTAAGTATTATCTTTACTGACAAGAAAAGGAAATATTTTTTTGATAAGTAAAGTTCAAACTGACGACCTAGAGGATAGATTTAGGAAATATCAAGGAATGAGTGGTGTATACTATCACATTTCAGTAAGATAGGTTTTTGGAACTGAAAGTAAATTGTGAATGCAGAGATGCACAACACTGATCTTAATATCGCAAAAAGTTGGTGACATTTCAATAACTCATTATGTTTTTCTTCCTGATTCAGACTTAAATGTTCTAATTAGATCTGATAAAGAAAGTTATCCAGACGTATTAAGTGTTGTGGTGGGAGAAGACGATATAGAAGAGTTAGATGAAAGTGTGTGGCCTATCTTGTAATATATAAGAGGTTACTGCTCGTATAGCATTATTAAAAAACTCAATGTGTTTACTATATGACTTACGTAAGTGCTGATGACGAGCAACTGAGCAGTGACAGTAACAACTTGATTAGGGTAGCCAGCAGAGGTGGCCTATGCTATCCTAGTGAAGATGTTGTTGTATGTGTAGCTTATTCAATTGCAGTAACTCAGAAATTGCTTTAGGAGGAAGCGACAATGAGCTAGAAGAATGTGGTTTTTAAAATCTGCCGAAGGATATATTTATGAGATTTTCATGTACTGCTGGACATAGTGTTACATTGTTAATTCTATAATTCACACTGCTGTAAATATTTAAACAATTACACCAAAAGGGCTAATGATAGACTTAGTGCAAAAGACATCGAAAATTTAAAGAGGTGAATTGGTAAAGTTTTAGTGTTCTGGGTCATTTATTACTGTCTTGTAGGTCTGCTGTAAAGAAATAATAACACGCCTCTACTATAAATGAATGTTCATAAGATGTGCCTTGTACAGACTTTTGTGCGCCTGTAGTAAATAAACTTAATGTCCCTGCTAAAAATGTATTTAAGTATGTGCTCTCTTCGACATGAACTTCACTTTGGGATACTGCTATTAGAATATCAGGAGTACAGATTATTATATGCCCTGTTTCTGCCCTAAAAGAAAGGGGAAGGAACTAAATATGCATGGAAAAAATGCGACTGAGTGCAAAATAATGCCATTTTCTTGATAATAGTCAACTCTGTATTGTGTTACCCATAGAATACTTGTTATCACACCTTTCCTTTTCATAGTCTAAATATAAATATAGGGCAATGTTAGTATGTGTGTCCTTGAAAGACTAAATAACTACTGGACCGATTTATGTGCAGTTTTTTGCAAAATGATCTGCGTTGTTGGAGAAGTGAAATCCTGGATGTGATCAGTAGAAAGAAAGTTATGGACCTAAATGTTTTATTTCAATCTTACTCTTGAATTAATCAATCGAAATTCAGTTCTCATGACAACAATACCCTTTTAATTCCACTGTTCAGATCAGGGCTTTAGCAGTTGCATTTTAGGGGACAGCACATTTGTGGCAGGACAGCTATTCAGGAGGATTAAATCGTAGCCAGTTTGCGTTGCATTTGGAGGACACAACTGCAGTATGTGGAGAAACAACTTTTAAACCTGGTAAACTGAAAGGGTGTCCAAAAAGTAAAGCCAGTGAAAATTGGGAAGGAAAATGTGGCTATATGTTATAAAAAGAATTTACACACCCAAACTCAATCAACTCGCATTGCTGAGTCTTGCCGCAAACATGCTCTTGAAACTAAGCAAAACATGCTGCAAACAGTTGGCTTTTCTAACATGAAAAGGTTATGTTTCTGGAAAATGATCCCAAACGTGCTTCCCCAGCATTTTAATTATTTGGCAAATAATTATTATTTGACAGGCTACTGATATAATTCATTTTTGTAAACCATTACTGGAGTAAACAAATATCTGGTTTGATGCATCCAAATACGGTAGCTTTCTCTACCCTGGGCATGGACAATATCAATTTCTCACATCACATTTTGATTTAGAACAAAAGGGTATTGTGGGGAAAACGTTTTCAGCCGTCTCAGCCTGAGTTTATGCCAACGATGGATAGCAAGTATGCTATATCATAAATCTGTAAACTATTCTGTCCACTGATACACTATTTATTACTGGAGGCCTTGTATTAGTTAAGAAATAAGTATGTTTATTGGAAGCATTTAAAAAGAGACAACATAGGTTGGAACATTTTTAGTCCCATGTGAGCAGTAAATTGTTATGTCTCAGATTTTTGGGGAAGAATGTGTGAAAGTGATATTGATTTTTGTTTGATTTTAGGCCTGAAATGGTTGTAGCAACAAGAAAGTGGGAAATGAAATATCCCGTAAAGACAGTATTTAAATGTTATGTTACTGGAATTTCTGTTTCTGTTTCTTCTTATTTCAACCCTTAACAGGCATGGTGTGTAAAAGCAATAGGTTAAAAAATTGTAAGTCCTGTATGAGTGATAAAAGTCAAATCCAGATTTTCTGATGGAACAGTTTGAGTGTAAGCCGTTCTTCCTTGCTTCAATCTCAGATCCCTATCCTAAGGATTTTTGACTTGGAAATAAAAAGCCCTCCATAATTTAATTTTGAATTACAGGCAAAATATAAAACCCGGGTGACACCAGGCCTTTTAAGCTGTATTTCAATAAATAGAAATCTACATATTAGAGTATTGTAATGCATAATGATTCTTTTCTTATAAAAATAATAATTTGTATAATTCCCAAGTTGTCCAGCGGAGGAATCTTTGAAAGCGGGCAACCCTAATTGGTATATAATTTAAAAGCAACATTTTTGTTGTAACTGTTGACATTCGTTATGTAAAATTCGCAGTTATATATTGGGAGAAGTATTACACACAACTCTCTCTCTCTCTCTAAGTGTATTGGTATCAGAGTTACGGATATTCAGAAAGTTTGGTTTTTGACAGTCTAGTTTACTAAACTAAGTTTCATATATCTACTAGAGTAAAAATAAATCAATAAAAAAAATATAAAAAAACACTACAGTGATTTTAATTCCACTAGAGTAAATACCAAGACATTATTTCAAGTAACTCCCATAGTAACTACTATAGTAATTATTTTTACTAAAAGAAACAGAAATGTAGCCTACTTTAGTTCTTAACCGGATTAAACTAGAATGTGTTTCATACACTCCTAATATTGTTGGTAAAATGCTAAGTAGTGGTAGTTGTTGTTGTTGAATGTTGTTGATATGTTCCGCCTATATACCACTATATAATAACAACGCTCAGCTGAAGTCTACATGAGGTAAGGAGCAATTAATTAACAACACGTGTTATTGAATTTGATTTTTGTTGTGTTCTTCTAAAAGTATTTTATTATATTAGATGTAGTCTATCACATAATCATAAAATATTAAAATAAACATTGAGCTCAATGTGCTGTCAAAAATTATTAGATATTTACAATAATTAGTAATAAAATTGTGAAGTTATCCTTGTCACAATATTTAAAATATGAATTAAAATTAACATATATGAAATTTAAACTGACAAAATATTCTGATACTTGTCAATTGTTTTAAAATATCACACAGATGTCTGTGTATGTCAAAAAAATAATAATAATTGTATTCGTGGATAAAATGCACCCAGCTTCTTTCTTCTTGTATTTTTGTTGTGAGACTTATTATTGGAGAGTCAATTATAACAATATCATTGTGAGTAACTATAATTTTGTGGTCCTTCTTCTTGGAAATAGCTTAGTGGATCTTGAGTAGTGTAGTGAACTTATCTCTTGTGATCTTCAGCTTTCGTTGTTTTTTAATATATTGAGATGCATTTCGACGTCATATGCATCATCATCAGTCACGCCTAGAATGTGAATAT
The DNA here is from genome assembly GCA_964059195.1 of Ectobius pallidus. Lineage (NCBI taxonomy): Eukaryota > Metazoa > Arthropoda > Insecta > Blattodea > Ectobiidae > Ectobius > Ectobius pallidus. Next base: position 166,143,674 of record CAXKWD010000004.1, read on the forward strand.
TTAGGATATCAAAAGAATCTCAAGTAAAATTAATTATATGATAAGACATCTCGTTAATAAAATAAATTTAAAATGTGACTAATTTAAATGGGTTAAATATAGAACTGTAATGAAGAAATTGCTTGTATGCTAGCCAGTTGTTGTTGTTTTTACTCAGGCTCCTGTTCCATAAAATTGTAGTAAAAAACGCTAGTAGCTTACTATAGTCAACTCAGATTTCTACCAGAGTTAAATTTTTTGTTTCATATAATTTTCATTACCTAAGTAAAAATGTTATTTATTAACAGGTAACCACCTTCTTATTCTGACCACACTGTTTGCATGACCTCTACCGGCATTCCACTCAGCCCTATCCTTTTCGTCCTATATATTCACAATCTTTCTAACGGTATTTTTCATAACAGCAGATTTCTTGCCTATGCTGACGATATTGGGCTTTACTCTAAAATCCACATCTCCACATTTCGTTATAACTAGGGCAAGAAATTTGATGATTTTGTATATTTTTTATATTAAGGTTAAAAGATAGCTTGAATATATATACAAATATATATACATGTAAATGTGTATCAGGAAAAAATTGATTGAATAAAGGCAATATGTTTTTGCATTTTTTGCTTTATTTTGCATTTTTCATCATTTTCAAGAGATAGGTAATTTTTTTGCAATTTTTAGATCATTTTCAGCATTTTAAGTCATTTTTCAGTGGAGATAGAGAAGAGATTTCCATGTACAAATTGTTACTTTCACACAACAGACAGTCTCTTTTATTTCAGAATGTCCACCAAGTGTTCAAAGTTCATTTAAATTCAGGTTTATTACAAACACTATAGCAGTTTGACTTGTAGCAATAAAGGATTCCTTTTTTCTTTCTTACGAAATGGCACATTTTGCTAGGGGTAATTTGATGGGCATGCCAGTTCAAAAGAATTATTATTTTTTTCGCTTAGGATGTCCAAGTAGTATAAATTTACTGACTTCTTTAGTAACAAAATAAGTGTTTTATGTTGTAAATTTATATATAACGCACTGTAATCCATTAAATTTCATTTAGCAAAAATCATTACTTTAAAAACTACTTATAAGTAATTAAGGTAAATTTATTGGTCATTTAAAAAAATATTGTGTCATTTTTTCACTATTTTTAGCATATTTCCCTTTTTTTATGGTAATTAAATGCCATTAATAGTTATAACCAAGCTACTGAACAAGAACACTTAGACACCCTCACACAGCATCTCAGCCATTTAGGCCTAACAGTTAACACCAACAAAAGTCATTCAATCATTTTTCACACCAGATCTATGCATAAACAACCCCAACTATCAATTGACAATCATAGTATCCCCTCAGTCAACCACGCTAAATTCCTGGGTATCCACTTCTCCCATAACCTTAAATGCAATAGACGTTACAGTCATCTTTTTGACAACCTTCTGTCAACGATTCCCCTTTTCAAATGCATTGTGGGAAGCAGGTGGGGTTTCCCCCCCAATTACTTACTCACATTATATAAAAAACTTATTGTCTCTAAACTGGAATTTGGGAATGTCATTCTGCATACACCTACAAAATTCTGGCAAAAGAAACTTACATCACTTATTTATCAAATATCTAAAATCTTCTAGGTGTCTCGGGTAAACCTGCCACTGTCAAGGTTCTAGAGGAACTTCCGTTGAAATCTTTTCTCATTAGACAACAGATCATGGCTACTAAGATCATGGGTTCCCTCTTTCTGCAGACTCAATCACCACTATACAACAAGATACTACTCCTACATCAAACATATATGCATAATCATTTGCAAGCACTTCCATACATCCCACAGTACTTAATCACATTTAACACTTATCAGAATCTGTCACCCTTACATGTACTCCCCTGCCCCTATATACTGCATTGATTACTCAGAAGTTATTCACCCTATTCATTATGACACCTTTTCCAGGAATGACACTGCCCCCAAGCAAAATATTTCAATACTTGGCACAGTATAAGCATAACTACAACGCTCATAATATTCACATTTATTACACTGACGGTTCTAACACGGTTCTCTATTATCACCAAAACTCGGCTACCCTTAAACAATTTACTCTTTCTTCACTCTTTTCTAATTATACTGCGGAACTGATAACCATTTGACAGGTACTACTATCAAATTTGAAAATGTGTAACATGAATTACAAAGATATGCAACCTTAGTTACGATTACCCCTTAATGAAATTGCTTATACAGGATTATGATATGTCTAAGAACTTTTTAAGTTAGATCCAGATATTTCAAGCCAAGTATGGCAATTTGCCTATAATATATAATAAATACAATCTTGTGACATGTAATGTAACGAAAGTTTTCCTTTTTACATATAAATGTATTAATATTAAAGCTTTATCTTTTTAACAGTTTAGACAGTTTAGTCATATTAGTAATCATTCTTATCTTCAATTACTAGTTATGAAATTGGAAAACATGTAACATGAGTTACACATATGTGTAGCCTGTCAGGTACATCACACCTTAATTAAATTGCTTATACTGCAAGTCAAAGTACCCTTTAAATTAAATCCAGATAATCCAGGCAAATTTTTTTAGGAGGAAGTGAAGTGGTGCATTTGGACAATGCAGTAAGGACCTTCATGCTACGCAGATTTGATAAGTGCAATGGAAAGAACAATTATGCTGCAATTTTTCACAGTTGTGTATCAGGTGATGTAGTAAAATAACTATTAGTAACAAGAGTACAGTTGATTTGTTTTAAAACCATGTACCAAAAATATCACATATGAAATTAAGAAAAGTTTTATGCAGCTGTTTAGATGGAAGGGGATAACATGTTATAAAAGACTTGGAAAACATCTCTAGCCAATCCTTTCTTTTACAGGTCTATGGCCTTGGTGTACTCTGAACTTTTCACTATTGATTTTAGTTGGGTAGGGGTGATGGTTATCTGGTTCCCTAGAAGAAAGAAAAGAATTCTCTAATGTGGGTTATGAATTTATTACTGAACTTTTTATTAAAATAGCTGGTACTTTCTACTCCTTACCATGGAATTTGCACCACACCGAGCCTATTTCATATTTCAAACTAATATTGCTTAACTTATTTGAAACTAGATAACCACTAGTTCATGGGAGACCCAAAAGAGGTGTGAAAGGGTGTACATAAATTTTATTCCTTAATTCCTTGTGTTTATAGTAAAATAATATGTGGATTATACAGACTAGACTGCAATTCTGTGAAATTCCTGGGTAAATTCAACATGCTAGTTAATGTGAAAAATTGAAGATTTTCAATATTTTCTTTTAGATTTAAGATATGGATATTTAAAAAATCATAATTCATACCTATGAACAAAATTTAAATTATATAATGTTAGTTACATGCACACTGCAGCAAAATAATTATTTCATTCATCTTTATTTACAGTTGAATACAAAGGTCTACTAACTACATTCAAAACCGACAAGTCTTTTATTTTCATACAAACAGCATACAATACTGGTGTGGCTGAATAGGATGTCCTTTATCTGTAATGTAAATTACAATTCCTATTTCTCAGTAAGCCATGAATAAACTATTACTTCATTAATTGAAACCTATATAATGCTCTAATTATAAGGGAAGACATTGAAAACATTTAGTGAGGACTATTATCTACAGTGTGTTTCACGTAAGAGTTGGCCAATCATGAGGGTTTCTGCATAGCGGCAGCCACAGCTCTAACTCCCGGGTGATAAGGTGAAATATCTATGCAAATAAAGCCGCTAACGGTGTAATGATTCAAGTTCTCACAGTAACAGTTAGAATTACAATGAAAATAACCACGTACCTCATCACAAGAAACATTGGAAATGTCCTCCTCTTGCATCCACACAACACTGGCGCCTTTTTAGGAAATTTTCTTTCACGCGCGTAAGTTCAGCTTCCGAAATATAGTTCATTTCTCTTGTGATAATGGCTTCAAGTTCTTCTATGTATAGGGAATTGACATAAACACTTTATTTTTCAAGTTCTCCCATAAGTAAAAGCCACATACTGTTTGAAGAACTTAAAGACAATATCACTCTCTCGGAAGCTGAACTTATGCACATGAAAAAAAATTTCCTAAAATGGTACCAGTGTTGTGTGAATGCAAGAAGAAGACATTTCCAACATCTCTTGTGATGAGGTATGTGGTTATTTTCATTGTAATTTTAACTTTAATTTGAAACCTGAATCATTACACCGTTAGCAGCTTTACTTGCATACATATTTCACCCGATCGCTCGGGAGTTAGATCTGTGGCCGCCAGGATGCAGAAATCGGCATGGTTGGCCAACTCTTACATGAAAGGCACTGTATTTTATATGTTCAAAATCTGTCTGAATGTTAAGTGAGTTACTGTGGAATGACCCACTATAAGCAAATTCTGACTCAAACCTTATCAAGTCAAGGATATAGGCCAATGTAAAATTTCTTTTCAGTGCCAGGAATTTAGAATAGCATTATCTTGTATTAGAAAATGTGAGAACCATTACTCAAAACACGACCTCTGAAATTCTTCAGCCTTCGCAGTTTTCAACCCTGCCAATGTGTCAATTACTACCTACCAATTAATTATAGTAAGCATTTAATAAGATAAGCAATCGTGATTGGTCTATATCTGAAGAATTGCTAAATGTTATTGGCCAATATCAAACACGTGGCGTATGAATGGAAAAATCAATTAGAAACAGAAATAAAATGAGCTGCATGTAACATATTATTCACAGGTGACCAAAAGTTTCAGTTTGAGCACGCTGTCCCAGTGACTCGAGAAAGTTTTCAGGATCTCAAAAATCGCTGTTTTTGGGGAATTGTTTAGTCAATATAATCTCACATGATTTTATTCCCCCCAGATAGTGATACTATTTATAATAATAGTGTCAATTAGTAAACCAGAGATATTTAATTGCAGATTTAGAGATCCCTACGATAATTTGTTACTGCCATGGATTAAGTTTGCATCTGGTCAAAAGTAATATGTTTCACTCAATTCATGCTATTATTTCAAGTGGTTACTTGTGCTGGCCATTTTTACTTTGTGCCTGTTACTACCTACTATTTCTGCACTGAGGATACTTTAATTATTTTCAATTTACAGTAAAGATGCAAAGAAAATTGTATACGGTGGTACTAAGAAAAGAAAAATCAGGAGCTCCTAAAGCAAATTAATAGTTCTGAAAAGAACAAAAGAGCTATAACTTACTTTGAATAATACACAGGCCAACAATGAAAAAACTTTTTGAATCAATATTCCTTATTCTTATGGTTTTTAAAGTGCTGAATCCAAATATGATGACAAAAAAGCTGTATCACCTACCATTTTTTTTTACATTTTGGTACTAAATATTTAAGAAAATTAAAAATGTAGCAAATTCAACGGTACTTTGTACATTATTTAAAAAGGTAAAATGGTTAAATTAAGATAGCAGTGGTTGCCCGACATTAAGGCACAGGTTCAGCATTAGTCCAGAAAAAACTTACCTGCAAAAAAGATCTGAGAGAAGATCCGGCAAGAACCTTGTGGATCAGGAAAACATTCTACTGCTCCTCTACACATAAAATTAGGGCTAATGAAACAGTTCTTGAAAAGCCATACCCAAAGATGGGCATTGTTTTAAGTATCTCTGTGAGAACTTTCCTCATTTATCAGAAACAAAATTGAAAGATGGCATGTTTGTTGGACATGAGGACATGATATCGGAAAATTCAAGTTCTATTCCAACTTGAAATAAAAAATGAAAGTCAGTGAGAGGGAGGCTTGGCTTCACTCAACCAGGTTGTTACCACGTTCTTGGGCAACAAAAAGAACCCACAATATATTTCTATTGTTGTCAACATGCTGGAGAAGTTAGAAAAGTTAGGATGCTCGATGAGCCTGAAGATTCTCTTTTTTAACAGTTACCTTGGTTTTTTCTTTCACATTTGGGGATGTGATTGAGAAGCAAGGTGAGTGTCTCTATCAAGACATCAAAATGTTTTAAAAGAAGGTATCAGGGCCGCTGGAATACCAGTATTATGGGAGACTACTGCTGGTCACTTCACCAAGAAGTTCAGCAAGTGTATCACAGGAGAAAAAGTTATACCAGAATCTTTAAGGAGAGGGAAAGAAAACCTATGTAATAAAGAGGTTTTTTTATGTTTATACTTAGAGAAAGGCTTTTTACATATTGTAACATTAATTTAATTTTCATTTCTCTAGTAAGGGCCACTAATTTTCTAGTTTGTAACAAAGTCACATTGTAACAAAACTGAGGGCGATAGAAAAAAAATTGAGGTCAGATATGGAATCAGCAACAAAAATACCATAAGAATCACGTATTACCTTTAATTTTTTTTAAAAAGTCCTCTTTTGTTGGCCTATGTAATTAACGTCCATATTTGATGTCCAAGTGCTTTATACTATTCTTCTAATTACAACAATTTGAATGCTTATCGGAGGAGTGGGAGTCTCACTTAGAAGAATGGTTCTTCAGGAGACAAAATGAGGATCAGCACACATATCTTTGCATCGATACCCTTAAACACTGCTGTCCAGAACACCGCTACGGAGTTGACTGCAAACCATGTCCAGGCTATCCAAACAATGTGTGCAACAAGAGTGGGAAATGTAAGGGGGAGGAACAAGGAAGGGGAATGGTAAATGCAGCTGTGATCCTGGCTATGAAGGGGAGTTCTGTACCTCTTGCGCACTTGAATGCTTTATTTCTAAGTAGTAGTAATAATGATAATGATAATGATAATGATAATAATAATACTAATAATAATAATAAACAATGAAAAACATGTTTCACAAACTTTCTCACATAACGTGTTAAGATTTGTATTATTGTGGTTTTAGGCAAGAAAGAAACTGATATGACTAATAAAAAATTAATGTACAGGTGGGGGGGGGGGGAAGCAGACTGACTCTTACAGATGATTTCAGAGCCTTGTTCACACCAGTATTCATGCATATTCCTTATTTGAAATGGCCTAAGTCAACAGTTGATACTAGAACAAATTTCAATACATACCCTGCTATCCTGTGAATGCTGCTAGGGGCATGCGCAATGGCTCATATTGGCAACTTAGATATTTTAGTCGGTTCGCTTTTTTCCCCTACCTTTACAACCACTAGGTTACATAAATTTAGAATCCTTACTGAATTTGTCATATAATATTTTGCTTCTATAACTTATATATCTTTTATAATATATGACTTGGGCCCATTTCAATTATTGCTATTTTAAGTGGGATATTTTTACAGACCTATGTGGTACAATATCTCAATCCTTTTTACTTTTTAAAAATTCAGATTTGTTCAAGAAAATATGGTAATCTATATTTAAGCTTACTATTTTCTTTATTAATTATTATTAATATGATTATTATACCTAGCTTAGTATGCATGCTTTAACAGCATTTAGGTCATATCAATCGTGTATATGCTCTTGCAATAATCCATTCTTGTGCATCTGTTTCTACTTTTTGGTGATGTCTTCTTGACTACTGGCATTCAGTTTACATGATTATGAATAGGGCCCGGATTCTAATGACATGTCATCTTTTTATTGATGCTGCATAGACATTGCCAACCTGTAGATAAATCCTAATCATGGCCTCTAGATTATATAAATATATTTTTATTTGGTCAATTTTTGTCATTTTATGCAATTTTATATTTTTAGGGCATTTATTTCAATTTTAGGTCATTATTTTGTCATTTACATGTCATTTGCTTCCTTATTTAGTCATTTTCATGTATTTACATTGAGTGTATTAACTTTTTTCGCCGCTAGCAGTGCTGTCTTTGAAGTGTTGTTTGTTTAACGCAAAAAGGAAAAATTCGGCGTTAAAGTGTTGTCATGTCTCAGTCGGAAATGAGAATGAAAGAATTTACAAAATTTTGTATTATATTGCTATTATTATTAGATTGACTTGGCACCAGAATCTGCCACCTGCTTGGATTTCAGAGTCAAACTACTGTTTACCCTGAATAAACAACACTATAATCCAGCAGACCACAAAAGGTAATGCCGAATTTTGACTCTCCAGTGCCTCAGTGCCAGTATAAATTTCCGTGAGGAAAGAACATTCACAACATTACAGTTATTTACAGTTATAGAATTATGAACAAACTAGTCTATAACTTTGTGTGTACAATAAAATTTTTTTATAAATAAAATCAGTTTCTAGGTCATTTTTTATAATTATTAAGTGATTTTCTTTAAAATTTAGGGTCATTTTTCAAACAATTTTAGGTAATCAGAATCCGGGCCCTGATTATGAATATTGGGTGACACAATACAGATGAGTTATGTGTTACAAGTCCTGCATTTGCCTTTGTGAATGAGGAAAACATGAAAACCAAAGTCAAATTGACAGGCCACAAGGTTTTGTTTGAATATTTAATAACTCATTAAACTTTAAGTTCTCATAACTAAGTAAGTTTGCTGACTTGTGACTATCTCTCAATGCCCTTCAATTTTATAAAGAAATGTGTGTGACAAAAAATTTTTCATACGTAATCCCAAGCGAGATTACAAGTTTATCAATAGACAATATGCTGCATTTGAGATTCACTCTATTTTTAAGCTTAGGTTAACTCAGAGTTTAAAAAAGGAGTAACTAAACACTATCGCTGAGTGATTTTAATTCTAAGGGTTTAACCCTCTTTGCTTTGGGCAGATGTTATGAAACAAAATGGCGACTTCTAGGACACGCTTCCGATATAACGGAGATCGATAAAATATTCTCGGACTGCGTTCAAAAGAACTGTAACAATCATGTGAACGCGAGGGTTTATACAGTAACAGGATTACGTCGGGCGCCGCTAGACACTATGCAGCAGTCATAACAAAAATCAATATTTCCTAAAAGTCGATATTCAACACGGTACACAAACATTTCTACAAAACTGCCACAAAATAGTATCACATTATAAATGAAGCTTTAAATTTCCCTGTCAATAAGCGATGCGATAAACGCTATGGAAGCTATGAAATGAAATCCGTCATGATTACAAATCTTGCAGTATTACGGTACCGGTACTCCTTTTTGCTCCCCACGAATGTCAAACAATGTCTTTTTTTTTTTTTTTTACTGGCATTACCTACGATCACATAGTGAGATTCTATTTTCTGGGATAATATTGAGAGACAGACGAAGGCTGTAATAATGAGAAACAAGTGAGACTCACACGCGATAGGCATTGATGGTCCTGGACATGTCGAGCGCGCGGGGGAGGGGGTCTGCAGTACCGCCTCACATCCTGTTTCACCGCATGATATCACCGCACTGAAGCGCCAGCAACTACGACGCCAAATCAAAACGTCCATATACGCCTGCGCCACATATTAAATCGAAAACCATAAATGGATTTTCTGACAGGTGAAATGTCTTTCTCATACAGGTAATTTTCATGGTCAGGAAACAACATTAGACATAGGCCAGTGTCTGAACCCTTGGAAATGAAAGTACAGAGGGAATCCATTACTGAAAATGCTAAATTCCGTATTAGGCCTATATATTATATTGTTTTTTGAGTGCAAGTTTCATATCGATAAGACAACTTTCCAGTTGTTATTTTCAGAAAATAAAAATTGTAGTAACGCGCAAATGCATTTCCCTATGACGAAAATTAAAGAAAATTTTAAATTTGAACATACCGGTTTATTTCCAAAACACTGTCCATTAAAACAACGCAATATTTTTTTGCACTCCTAATAATTTCCCCGAAAAAATAATCGGTAAGCAAAATTTATTTTTGTATAAAAATCCAAACTTTTAAAAAATTGTGATTCTTAAAAAAAAAATGTACAAAAGTTATGCATAGTTCTCTTTATCTGCTTCTTCAGAACTCAGGCTGAAAATTTCAAAGAGATAGTACAAAAACTCCATTCCGTGATACCCTTTGAGCAATTAAAATTTTATACAATATTTTTAAAAAAGAATGCTAAATTTAATAACGGTGCTTAATTTTTTAACACATATACTCATTTAAATGTCATTCAAAGGCGTTAGAATGTCAATAAATAGAAAAAAGTGAATTATGGATTTTAAAAGTTTGGGAATTTTGTTTAATACTACAGAATTATATATTTATAAGTTATATATATATACACACACAGGATGTGTGACTTGAGGCTTTCCCGCTGTTTAGAATAGATATGCCTAATGGTTTTTCGGGTTTCCAACGGTATGAGAAGACTTCTCCTAGAAAAGGCAATGGACCAAGCTGTTGAACTTCGAAAACAAAATTCATCTAGTCACCGGAAGCCCGAGAAACCATTATCTACGCCAACGGTACCATACAGTTACTTTTCCCTCAAGATTTCAGTGGTTGTTACTGCCAGTGTCTTAGGCTACGATTTGTTTACGATAAGTGTTATTGTTAAGAAGAAATGTAAATTCCTAGGATTCTAAAAATCACACCGAAACTTCGGCACTTGAAGGGTGCACATTTTGTCGAAGTCGGCAATTTTGTAACATAATGCTCCATAGGTTCAAACTCAGTATCGCCCGTGAGTGAAGGAGAATAGAGGACTGTAAACAGTGTCCACAAGGGGAGGCTCTTCCCCAGCTCTAACTTAAGGAAAGGTGAATTTAGAAAAAATGACTGAAGTGTAAAAGGAAACGAAGCGACTGTACCGGAACAATCGCTCGTCCGAAACTCCGGTCTTACGCTGGCAAAGTTTCTGATTTCTCACTGTGTGGGAACGGGGAATGCTTGGTAGGTTAACGTAAGTTATGAATGAATAACTGGATCATAATGACAGCTAATTCACGCACTAAGTTTAATCCTCCTCCAATTAACTAACAAATATTAGGCTGTAGCAACTATACCTCTATAGCAAATAAGCAAATAAGGAGTGCGGCTGAAAGCGTGGAGAGTGTGTGAGTGTAAGGGGATTTACCTGGCTTCCTTATTTGCTAGAGATATAGCATTTTGAAGGAGGGATGGTTTCGTTTCAGTTGCTAGTACTCTGTATAATAGTACAGTTCTCTTAATGGAAAATGAAGTAAATATGATCTTTAACTTCAGTGCCACTTATTACGTGCGCATAACAAACAATGACATAGTTCAAGTTCGAATCCATGCGCTTGGTAAAAGAATGACCGGCTGACCGAAGCTGTTATGGAGCTATATTGGAGCTGTACAATATTAATATATTCTTGTAGATTCGCTATGTGGTGACCGCAATTTGACAGTGTTTTGTTCATATCTATAACAGCAATACTGTATGTGTAGGTCTAATAGAAGAGTTCAAATATTATCTGTAAAATCACTTCACAACAGGCATATTTCATTTGTTACTATACTGTTGAGAACCATGAAAACATGAATTCGGGACACATTTTCTTACTCCAATATTAGCCCTAATTGAAAGTCATAACAAGTACCACCGGAATAAATATGTTTGGAATGTTCCTTGTCCAGAACAGAGGTGTACAAATCTCGATTTTAGCATGCCCATACCCGCTTGAACGCCAGGCAAGCAAGTTGCAAGCGTCACAGCTAGCAAGCAGGCAGGTTACTTTAGACTTGATGGGCTGGGTTGAAGTATGAATAAGCTTGCGACATTCTTATCAGTTACAACAACTGTAGTTGCTAAGTGTAGGTAATACTTTCTTGCTTTCCTACATGCTAGTAGAAGAAATTCATCATGTAGATAAATGAAAGGTGGATAAAGTATTTAAAATCGTTTATTATTTTTATTATTGTTATTGGTATTATTGATTTTTTTGATGCTTTCTCGAAAATGATTGAAATTTTTTCCCATGCCGGACTAGTACCTTTGTTCATTCAGCGTGTTCCGTTTCTCAACGCTTTTACACCGGACCGGTGGCAAACGATGACGTCACGCTGCAGCGGAATTGGAACAAAACTGCTGTATTTATGCTGCCATCAATGGCGACTAAATTACTAGTTATTCTAATATTTTCTTACAGGAAGCATTGGTGTATTATGGTTTCAAACAAATTGAATTTACATTATTATTGACATAGCTAAACGTCTTCTCATCTAGTAATAACTGAAAATATCCCCCTTTGCCGTACTAGTCACGTCTAACCTAAAACTTTCGGAAGAATGTCTCCATATAAAACCCAAACACAACTGACAAGTGTCACAATTTTTAATATAACACATTTTTGCAGCTAGGGTTTCTTAAATAGCGAATACCATATCAAATTAAATCAGGTAGGATAATATAATTGGTGGTCAATAATTTTAAACATACCATCCAATTATAGACAGCGAGTTCTTATAATCTGAAGAGAAAGCCTACTTCTCCTAATATTGCCTCTAATATTGTTTTTATGCCTATACTCGTTACCTTTCTTCCTAAACATTTTGGAGTTTTATTGTTCCTATGCATCCATCATCAAGCTATACATACAATAATAATAATAATAATAATAATAATAATAATAATAATAATAATAATTAATAATAATTTTATTTTCTTGTCATTGAACCGTTTAGGTAATAGACAAAGTCAAGATTACAAAACGATATAATGTATGTATATATATATTAATATATATATATATACATATATCAAGTCAAGTGACAGCATGGGCACCGGGCAGGATTGAGTGAAGCCCATCGTCTGCTAATTCCCCCGCAGTTTTACGTGAGCCAATCAGATTCATTGGTGGATCCACGCACCACCTCTACAGGCCGGTGGAACCGATGCCAAAGCGCTGTGGAAACTGGTGGCACCGATGACGTCATTACTTAGCTTTGGAACAAAAATGCTGCCAGCGCTTTCACAGCGTTGAGAAACGGAACACGCTGATTGATAATTCAAACTCTCCACATTTTAGGTTCTCCTCGGCTTCCTTCAGGGTAAAATTCTCCATTCTCCTTTCACTTGCACTCTAAACACATCTGAAGTTCCTCAACTACGTAACTGCACGACTTACCAGTGCACTGATATACCCAGTTTCATATTCTTTCCGCCAGGCCTTGCAGTTTCTTTAGGCCACGTGAAACCCACCAGGTTATGAAGAGCTTGTGACTCATAGCGACAGTATTTCTTTCCTTCGTAGCAATCTGACTTGCTCACTTGTCAAGCAAGTTAAAAGCTGTGGCTGGTTGCAGAGTTAGAAAGGGGCAAGCAAGCTAAAATCAGAATACCTCTGGTCCAGAACTGATCCACCTCGTTGTTTTCGGAACTGAAGATTACCTCGATCCTCGTTAGAAAGTTTTCAAATTTCATAACACAGGGCCACAGTGCAACCAAACGGATTAAGTCAACGGAAAAATCTTAACGACCACATCAAAACCTTCCGGTCTGTAAAACTGTGTATTCAACCAACCACTCCAGTGTGGTATTATTTACTACTTACTACTACTTACAACTACTACTAACTACAAGTGGCGGTTTCTCCTATTGTGCTGCAGCACACTGCTTTTTTCTGCTCGCCGTGTAATGTTATTTTCAAACGCAACACTATATTTTCTTTTACGTAGATTTTGAAATTGGCGCGGTATTCAGAATACCAAGGTAAAGTTGCTTAGTTTACCCCGGTAAAGTCATACTTTCGTTGCACCGCGACTTTTACCGCGGCAAGATGCTAACCGGACGTGAAGGAGCTGTAAAGTGAGAAAACCGGTGGGATCTATTTGAAGAATGAACAGCAAATACTGTGCTGTAACATCGATTGAAACGACCTTCCTTTCTCACCTCAACCAAAGCAGGTCCATTCAGTAGTGGGCGTAACCAACTCATTTTCACGATTGGTACAGTATCTATGGTGCTTGAATTCAACGTTGGAATTCAGACGACATATATACGCAACATCATATTCAATTTTAAGTTTATGAACATTTATTACTGAATAATAAGGCAACAAATAAATGAAATATGGAAAACCAATGGGCCTAGGCAAAATAATAAAATTTACAGTGAATGGCTGCATGCATCACGATATAACCTGTACATCGGTATAGGCTATAGGGTATGTAATCATATATCATATCTGCACGTACACGAACATAATTATAACAGCCTATTCATGGCTATGTACATGACTTTGCACCTAAAATGTCTACTAGTCGTACGAGAATAAAAGCGATGCTATGTCGAACTCAGAACAGAGATTTCGTGGTGTTACTTTGCCTTGGATTGCACACGTGTGAGAATTATTCTTTAAAACATCAATGATATTTTATTGAAATGTACAGACAGGTGGGAGCTATTTGAAGAATGAACGATGGTACATATATTTGAAAATGCTGTACTGTAACATCGATTGAAATTACCTCAACCAAACCATGTCCATCCAGTAGTATGCGTACCCAACTCATTTTCACGATCGTTACAGTATCTATGGTGTTTGAATTCAAAGTCAGACATATATACGCAATATAATATTGCATTTTATCCTTATGAACATTTATTATTCAGCAATAAGGCATCAAATAAATGGAATTGAGCGTATAGGCGAGTCACCGTGACTGGCAGACGTGGGGGGGGGGGAGGGGGAGAGAGAGAGAAACTAGCGGCCATGGATGAAACCAAGACAAAATTTATCAACGGGAATGGATTCGTAGCAGAGAAACCGCGATATATTCGAACGTTTGAAAACTACAGTATTGTAGCAATGGTGGACAGGTTTTCTTAGAATATCCCCGGTTACGAAACAGCTGAGAAAACCGGAGAATGGTGCACTCGGGCATCAGAATCGGTAATGTACAGTGTGTCCCACGCAAGAGTTGGCCAATGACGCGGGTTCCTGCGGCGCGGCGGGCACAGCTCCAACTCCCGAGCGATCGGGTGAAATATCTACGCTAATGGAGCCGCGATTGGTGTTATGATTCAGGTTCTCACATTTACAGTTAAAATTACAATGAAAATAAACACGTACCTCATCACAAGAGATGTTGGAAATGTTCTCCTCTCGCATCCACACAACACTGACACCATTTTAGGAAATTTCTTTCACGCGCATAAGTTCAGCTTCCGAGACAGAGTTCATTTCTCTAATGATAGGCCTATGTGATATTGTCTTTAAGTTCTTCTAACAGTATGTGAATATTATTTATGGAGAAACTTGAAAAATAAAGTGTATAGGTCAACTTCCCGTACATTACAAAGGAAACGGATGAAATATCTACGCTAATAAAGCCCGCTGTTGGTGTAATGGTTCAGGTTCTCACAAAGAAAAACATATGTGATTTATTACATCATCTTGCAAGGACGAAAAGACGTCGGTTATTAGCAAAATTCCCAGGTGTACGTCCTCCAAGCAGAGAACCCGTGCGAAAACTTGTAAGCAAACTTCGGGAAACGGGTTCGATTCTCGATAGTAAACGAGGGACCAAGCGGCGCGTACTTACTGAACAGAAATTAGATCAAACCCACACACATTAGAAGAACTTAAAGACAATATCAGAAGAGAAATTTATTCTATCTCGGAAGCTGAACTTATGCGCGTGAAAGAAAATTTCTTAAAAAGGTTCCAATGTTGTGTGGATGCACTGCAGTGAGTCCCACGCAAGAGTTGGCCAATGACGCGGGTTTCTGCGTCGCGGCTGGCACAGCTCCAACTCCCGAGCGATCGGGTGAAATATCTACGCAAATAATGCCGCGGTTGGTGTAATGATTCAGGTTCTCACATTTACAGTTAAAATTACAACGAAAATAACCACGTACCTCATCACAAGAGATGTTGGAAATGTTCTCCTCTTGCATAAGCACAACACTGACACCTTTTAAAGGGAATTTTCTTTCACGCGCGTAAGTTCAGCTTCCGAGATAGAGTTAATTTCTCTTGTGATATTGTCTTTAAGTTCTTCTTGTGTATGGGAAATTGACCTATACACTTTATTTTTTAAGTTTCCGCATAAATAATATTTACATACTGTTAGAAGAACTTGATGACAATATCACATAGGCCTAACACAAGAGAAAGTAACTCTGTCTCGGAAGCTGAACTTACGGGCGTGAAAGAAAATTTCCTAAAAAGGTGCCAGTATTGTCTGGATGCAAGAGGAGAACATTTCCATCGTCTCTTGTGATGAAGTACGTGGTTATTTTCATTGTAATTTTAACTGTAAATGTATTAACCTGAATCATTACAACGACCTCGGCATTATTTGCGTAGATATTTCACCCGATCGCTCGGGAGTTGGAGCTGTGCCAGCCGCGACGCAGAAACCCGCGTCATTGGCCAACTCTTGCGTGGGACTCAAAGTAGTTAATTTCATTCAGGTAAGCTAACAGCAGAACAGAATAAACGCACACGAACTGGCTTGCACCGAATCGAAATTCAATCAATGTAAATTTTTATTATTTCAATTTCCAAACAAGTTATGTTGTCTAAAATAATGTTTTCGTGCCGCTTGGTGGCAGCATCTGAATATTAATCACTGCACACTGATACTCGCGTCTCTAGTAACGAGCAAAATGTTTTATCACGATAAAACACCATCCTCGCGATTCCTACAAGAATACTGCAAGATAAACGGCCGTGATTAGTCTATATCCGAGGAATTGCTAAACGTTATTGGTCAATATCAAACACGGGGCGTATGAGTTGAATAGTCATAGCCCATAGGTAATCCCACGAGAGTTTACAAGTTGATCGATAGATTCGCGACTGCACAGCTGGAGCACACCAACTGGCTTGCACCAAATCGAAATTGTGTTTTTAATCAATGTACATTTCTATTATTCCAATTTCCAAACAAGTTATGTTGTATAAAACAATCTGTTTTCGTGCTGCTTAATGGCAGCATGTGATGTATTAATCATTGTACACTGATGCTTAACGTGTCCAGTAACGAGCAGACGCTTTTATTAGATAAAATAGCATCCTCACGTTAATAGCAAGCATTTTATAAGATAAACGATCGTGATTGGTCTATAACCGAAGAACTGCTAAAGTTATTGGTCGATATCAAACACGCGTCGTATGAGTGGAATAGTCGTGTAAAAATGTTTGTTTGTCAAGAGTGTGGGAGTCACTATGCTGAATCTAATGAAGGTAGTTCAGCGAACCAAGGACTCTGCAACAAAATTAATACCGGGACGTACTTCGACATCAAATAAGGATATATTGCCTCAAAGAATTTTTTTTTTTTTTTTTTTTTTTTTTTTTTTTTTAACGAGGAAACGACATCCACGATGTCGAAGTGTGTCTCGGTATTAATTTCGTTGCAGTGTCTTACAGCTCTTCCAAAGCTTTCTATACAGAAAAAAATGGTTGCAAATATGGATGGATTCAACACGAAAGTCACTGATACCGTCTGCAGTAAGAAGGAACATCACATGAACTTCACTGTGAGGCAGTAATTGTAGGCCTACTAATAATTTTTAATATTACAAGTTGGCTATATGAAATAGTATTTGCAGCACACCCTCGTTTTAAGCTTCCGAGATAGAGTTAATTTCTCTTGTGATATTGTCTTTAAGTTCTTCTAATGCATGGGAAATTGACCTATACACTTTATTTTTCAAGTTTCCCCATAAATAATATTCACATACTGTTAGAAGAACTTAAATACAATATCACATAGGCCTATCACAAGAGAAATTAAACTCTGTCTCGGACTGAACTTATGCGCGTGAAAGAAAATTTCCTAAAAAGGTGCCAGTATTGTGTGGATGCAAGAGGAGAACATTTCGAACATCTCCTGTGATGAGGTACGTGGTTATTTTCATTGTAATTCCAATTGTAAATGTGAGAATCTGAATCATTACACCGACCGCGGCTTTATTTGCGTAGATATTTCACCAGATTGCTCGGGAGTTGGAGCTGTGCCCGCCGCGATGCAGAAACCAGCGTCATTGGCCAACTCTTACGTGGGACTCACTGTACTAACTACTACCACCACCACCGCTACTATTACCACTACCACTGCTACTACTACCACCACTACCACCACTACTATCATCAACACCCCTACAACTACCACCACTACTACTATCACTACTACCAGCACCACCACCACCTCTACTACTACTACTACTACTACTAGTAATAATAATATTTATTTATTGAATATCCACATTACACAAAACCCTATTTCACCCGAAGGTACATTAGGGTTGGAGATGTCACAAATGTTACTTACAATAGGTTATCCTGATATTGGAGTCTGAATGTCTATTATACACTATTTACAATACTGTACAGTTCTTACCAGGCGTAATGTCTACAATATTCCTACAGTTTCTTATGTCTTACGATATGGTTAAGTCTTAAGTTAAAGTTAATCATGTGAATTCGTTTTTATATAAACATAACCTTAAATTATAAAATGTAGATAAGATATTGTTGGAATAAATAGCTTAACTAAGCAAGATAAAATAAATTAACTGTGCAATACATTAAGTTAGGCAAGTAATACCCCAATGGCTGAATAAAAGTGCGAGAGTTAAAGCTTCGAAAATATTCTATTTACAAACGATTGAAAAAGTTTGTGTCCGTTTTTGTCAGCAAGGACGTGTCCAATGGGACTGACATACGAGGCCTGTAACAAACATTTGAGGTGTGTCTAAAAAGTTCGGTGAATGGTATGATAAAAACAGAATGTTAATTGTAAATACCTTTATTGACCTTCAAAATACTCTCCACTAGCCACAACACACTTCTGACAACGTTCGTATAACGCTTGAAAACTGTTGGAGAAGTCTTGATGTGGAATCGTTCTCAGAATAGCCGTCACATGGTTCTGAACCTCCTCGACGTCCACAAACCGTGATCCCTTTAAGGCCTGCTTAAGACGTGGAAACAAAAAAAAGTCAGCAGGCGCCAGATCTGGAGAGTACGGTGGATGTTGCAAAACTGTCACGCCACGCTGAGTCAAAAATTGTCGTACCATGATGCTGGTATGCGATGGTGCATTGTCGTACAGTAACATCCAATTTCCGGTCTGGAACATCTGTGGCCTAACTCGCCGGATGCGCTGTAACAAACATTTGAGAACCTCCAAGTAGAATGCGGCATTCACCGTTTGGCCAGCAGGAACGAATTCCTTATGGATGATTCCTTCTTTGTCGAAAAATGTGATCAACATGGTCTTAACTTTGGATTTTACCGCACGGCTTTTTTTTTTTTTTTTTTTTTTTTTTTGTCGCGGGGAAGGTGACCGCCATTCCATCGATTGTCTTTTCGTTTCGGGGTCGTACTGGTAACACCAAGTCTCGTCTCCTGTAACAATGGAACCTAGAAAGGTTGGATCCCTGTCACACATGTCGATGAAATCGCCACAGATCTCAAAACGTCTTGCTTTTTGTTTATCTGTTAGCAAGTGCGGCACAAATCGTGAGCAAATCTTGCGTTTGCCCAATTCTTCATGGACGATGGTCCTTACTGTGTCTTTGCTAATACCCAATTCTTCTGCTATTAATCGCAGAGTCAATCGCCGATCTTTTGTTAGCATCTCTCGTACACGTTCAGTGTTTTCTGGTGTCCTGCCTGAACGTGGTTCGTCCTCCACAGATTCCTTACCAGCGCGAAAGCGTACAAACCAATCATAAACACATTTCCTACTCACAGCATCCTGCCCGTACACCTGCACCAACATCTCATGGGTTTCTGTTGCTGTTTTACCCAATTTAAAGCAGAACTTAATGTTGTCGTTGCTCCATGACGCGTACTAGAGGTAAATCATTTCCGTAACATCTCTGGGATCTGTTATGGGTAGTTTGAGTGCGAGTCTGGAGTCTAGCACGCAGCTGACTCCCCGCCCCTTCCTCCAAACACTTCGCCAACGAACAGGCGAGACCATCGGAACAGGTTTCAGAGCACAAGAGGCGCCTTTTTCAAATAGCAATGGTCAACCTACAATACTTATTTCTCATACCGTATTTAATTTTTTGCCATAACTGAAATAAAACTGTCGTCTTTACTAGCTGTTGTTCAAATAGTTTTCACCTCTGTTTATGCCGTGAGCCTATCTATTCGTATTTCTGAAGTGCCAACAGCCAGCCACCTTTTACGGATGTAAGGGGTTATAAGCCAAAAATACGAAGTATGAAAGAAAGAAAAAATCAAAAAATCGTATACGATACTTACTAAATTAATTCATTAAAGTTTCTTTAATAGTAATGCCCAGATAGTGCAATGCTTCTTCTTAATAACTGAACATCAGCTTAAAAAATAGCACAAAACAAATTTTTGTAAGGAAAATATATTTTTGTACTTTCATCTTAAATATTTGGTATTTTTAATGAACATAACATGCATTATTATTGTAGATGTTAAATCTATTTCATTACAGCTTATACAACAACTCGCTTCGCTCATTGGGGGCTGCGCCCCCAAACCCCTGCTGAGGTTCTCGGGAAAGGTTTTTTAAAAGATCAATGCAGATAGAGTGCGTGTATTTAGTATGCTGTATTGGCTATTACCCTTTTTGCCACAATAAACCTGAAAAAATAAATGTGGGAAGACTTTGGGTTTTTTTTTTCGGAATTTTCCCATCGGTTGCACGCTAAAAGGTATCAGTTTGCTAAGTGTAGTTTTCTAGATCAACTGGCAGTGTACATACATTTATGGTGTATTTTATGGAGTAAATTTCAACTGAAATGGACATGATACAAGATGAAATAGCGACTAAGATTCATGGTTTGTAAAGTATTCAATTTGGCATTTGCCTTTACGACCACGGAAATCATAGAGAAATACAAGTAAAATTGGTTGTAATATGTTGTAAAGAATGCGGGATTTCATCTCCGAGTTATTATTAAAGAATATAAATTATGAAATTTCTTTAACAGATAGAAGAAACTTTTGTTAGTTCTGGACAAAAATATGTTAATTGGATTTAATTGTTATGAACCTGAGACTTCAGAACGCAAGTCCAAGACGTTACTATCTCGACCACCCCGTTAGGTTTACGGAAATAATTATTTCTAAACTTTCAGAGCCATACGTGAACACATTTTGACAATAACGTTGCCATGGAAACCGAGCCCTTTTTCGGGGGTTTTTAGGGCTAAAAATTTAAAAAATTTACTTTTTGGAATTTTCCTGTGGTTTACAGCCTAAAAGCTATATGTGTACCAAATTTCAAGTTTCTAGCTTATCCGGAAGTGGACAAACATTAATGTCAGTGAGCCGAGCCCTTTTTCGGTAGTTTTTAGGGCTAGAAATTGAAAAAATAAACTTTTTGGAATTTTCCTGTGATTTATAGTCTAAAAGCTATACGTGTACCAAATTTAAAGTTTCTAGCTCATCTGGAAGTGGGCAAACATTAATGTCCGTGAGACGAGCCGAGCACTTTTTCGGGGGTTTTTAGGGCTACAAATTTAAAAAAATATTTTTTGGGGGAATTTTCCTGTGATTTAGAGCCTATAAGCTATACGTGTACCAAACTTCAAGTTTCTAGCTCATCTGGAACTAGGCAAACATTAATGTCGGTCAGCCGAGCCGAGCCGAGCCCTTTTAAGGGAGTTTTTAGGGCTAATAATAAAAAAATAACTGTTTGGAATTTTCCTGTGAGTTACAGCCTAAGAGCTATAAGTGTACCAAATTTCAAGTTTCTAGCTCATCTGGAAGTGGGCAAACATTAATGTCAGTGAGTGAGTGAGTGAGTCAGTCAGTCAGTCAGTCAGCCGTGTGGCTTTATATTATAGGGATAAGGTACAACAAATTAAAATATCAACATTTTAAGGAGTAAACCTATTCACGAAATAGCTTAAATGAAGATTTGAATTATTGTTATAAACATGTTCTATTGAAACGAACACGTTAAAATTGTTTACACTCGATATTTATATTTATAATATTAAAAACACTGTTAATGAAATTAAAATAAAGGCATCCTCAGGAAATGAAAGTTATGCATGAGTACACGCACTTATGGGGACCGATCTGTGAAATATTTATAATTTCTACATTTTTCATTCCATTTTCTTCATTTGTTTTACCTGACCCCGGAAGCATTTAGGATAATCCCTAAAATTTTGAGAGCTGTTAGTTTATTTAATCTTGAAAAAATATACTCATATTTTGTGATTTTATTGGGTTTTATGGTTAAAGATCCTTGGAGTTCAATTTTCAAAATTTTGGAACCGAATTGCAAATTTGCATATTTCATCTCTACACACGTCAAAACCAAAAAGCTGATAGTTTACTATTTCTTTTAGAAATAAAAGTTAACGTTATTTTACTTAATTTTGTCGAGTTTATAATCATAAACTATATATTATAAAGGCATAAATAGCTAATTGTTTTTAATTAACTATTTGTTGAGTTAATTTTACCACTGATAAGTCTAAGAACTTGGTTGAACATTTCAAAGCAATTGATTAAATATTGCTACGCAAGGAATAATTTAAAGTATTTATTCACACAATTTGAGCAGTTTTTTAATACAGTTTAGGTCACCGAAAAAAATAACAAATGCATGCTTAAAATATGCGGACTTTTCGTTTCTCAGTTCTACAAACTAAAGTAGAAGCTATTCATCTCCTATAGTGAGATATTTCCCACCTTCTAGACCACGAAATGCCTACTGCAAGTTTTTGCATTTTTAGAGCGCCTTTATGTTTTTTCCAATAACGTACTAAAATGCGAACTGTTCTGCGAAACATTAAACTTTTACTCTGTATTTTTGTGCTTTTCATTTGTACAACGCTGTGTAATTATTCTTCTTCACTATCTTGAAATTTCAGCACAAGTGCACTGTATTGTTAAAAATCAACTGTAATACCATAGTGCCATCCCCTTCTTTTGTGAAGCAGGTAGAGCAGTTTTGCAAATGAACAATACCTATCATGGAATGCGAGACTACTGACTACTGAGCAGCTAGCCCTGCACATCCCCCACCCTTCGCTGCATTGCTAGGATCGCTCACTGTCCAGCTAGAGAAACCCAGAGATGTTACGAAAATGATTTACCTCTACTCGGAACACTCAATTAGACTGAATGCAATAAGCACTGCGCTAGAAGATTCGCACTAGTACCGACAGAGGTCAGGCCCAGACATGTCCAGACGTGTCTACACAGGCACGCGTGCTTCTATCAAACTTTGAATACCCACTTATGAGACCATTCACCGAACTTTTAAGACACACCTCGTAATCTAAGTCTATTCTGTTCAGACACAAAAGAAGTTCAATCCTCTCCAGTTCATAACGTGGACATGTATACAATATATGTTCAACTGTTTCATCTTGCTGACCGCAATTGCAGGTGGCAGTGTTTGAGATCCGAAATCGGTAAAGATATTGCATGAATTTTCCATGTCCAGTCAGAAACTGCGTCAGAACAAAATTCGGCATGAGTTTTTTGCACTTCAACCTATCGCCCACTGTTGGAAAAAATAGATCTCTTGTTGTAGAACCATTTGAGCTATTCTGCCACAGAGTATCCCATTCTTCTACAGGGTGTCCACCAAGTAATACTGAAGAAATTCCCGGCTTATTCCCTGATTTTCATTGATCATTTCAGCAATTCCCGACCGTAATATGAAGCACTTTCTAACAACTGTGTAAGAAAAATTATAGGATTATACATACTTTAAATAAAAAAACTTTTAGTAACAAAAGTAATTGCAAACAATAATTATTTAGGCTATAACAGATACAAAAATTAGGAACAATAAAATAAATTAAATATACTTTCATATAGGCCTATTATTGTCTAGAGGTCTTTTTGATCACACTTTGCAATTTTTCGAATTTTCCCGGATATTTTAACAAATTCATTGACTTTTCCCGGATTTTCCCGACCATACGAAATTCCCGGCCTTTTCCCGGATTTTCCCGACCAGTTGACACCCTGTTCTAAGATATTTCTTCTGATTGTCTTCTTTATGTAAGAGATGGGACAAGCAGAATAGTAGGGAAGGAGGTTCGAATTTGCAGCTGTTTTGGCCAGTTCATCCGCTCTCTCATTTCCCGCAATTCCTGAGTGTCCACGAATCCAGGAAAGACAGACATGGCCAGGGAATTTTCCTATCAATCTGCGCACTTCGTGTGCGATTGGGTGTAGATTGTATTTGTCATTTATAGCGAGTAAAGCAGACTTCGAATCACTGTACACACATACACTATGGCTGGTATCCTTGCACCATTTTATGGCTTCTCTAATGGCCAGGAGTTCAGCCTGAAACACTGAACACTCAGGGGACAATTTGTTTTTGTTTGTAAATATTTCTGTTGAGTTGGAGTACACAACAAATGCACACCCTACATTCATTGTGCCAACGAGTATGTCTTCAAAGCGAGACCCATCAGTATAAATTTCATAATGGTGAGCCCCACTGTCATTTGGTTTTCTGAGGTATTGCATATGTAGGGCAGGATGTCCTGCCGAGATCTTATCAAGCGGTTTCTCGAGTTCCAGTTCTGTTATATATTCAGGTACAGGTCTGCCTCTTTTTATATTGCTTATGTGCGCCTTCATCGTACCTGTTAAGAACAATGGCTCTATTCCAGCCACGATTAAAGCAGCTTCAGTGGAGATGGTGCGATACCCTTTGATCATTCTGAGTAAATATCCACGTTGAATTTGGAGCAGTTTGTTTTGTGCCCACCGTTTCTGAAGTACATCCTGAAATGCTGCTACACCATATAGAATCAGTGGTTCTACTGCACCATGATATATTATTTTGAGGATGTCGTGATTAAGTCCCCAGGCAGGTCTAGTTGCAAATGCCAGTCTTGTAAGTAGTGAACTTGCCTTTTTGGCTACATGATCAAAATGAGGGCGGAAGGTTAACTTTTGGTCTAATAGAATACCTAAGTAATTTAATTTATCAGTAAACTGTACTGGTGCATTGTTCATGCTGAGGTTGACTGGTTCAGCATTCCTTCGTCTAGTTACCAACAGAGCTTTGGTTTTATTTGCATTAAAATGAAGTTTGTTGGCTTGTCCCCAGTCATGAATTAAAGAGAGAGCAGTGTTAGCAATATTTTCTACTCTTGCTGCTGTATCAGATTTCACCAGCAGAAGAGCACCATCTGCATAGGCAAAAATACTACATCCATTTGGCAGGGGCTGTTGTAGTAGGTCGTCATAGAGTATGCCCCAGAAGCCTGGGCTACAGGTTGATCCTTGTGGGCAACCCCTTGTAATGTTTTTGTTTATGGTAGTGCCACTTAATGCTAACTGAATCTTGCGGTTAGTAAAATAGTCTCTTATTAATTTATATAAGTTTCTTCGGCAGTTTTTATTTCTTAGCTGGTGAAGCACTTTTGGCCACCATGCATTGTTGAAAGCACTAGATATATCCAAAGAAATAAGCAGGCCTATTTTCTTTTCGTTGAGTGTCCTCTGTATCCAATCAACCACTTTACAGACTGCATCCTCTGTTGATTTTTGTGGCATAAAGCCAAACTGGTTTTCGCTTAGCTGATCACTGCTAGTTAAGTGAAACATAACTCTGTCAATTATAAGTTTTTCTAAGCATTTCCTTAGAACCGGTATTAAACTAATAGGTCTGAATGCCCCAGCCACCTTCTTGTTATTATCTTGACTGACGCAATCTTCCAGCAATCTGGGAAAGTACCAAGTTGTAAACATTTGTTGAACACATCTGTGAAAAGGAAGGGAAAACAAAAATGGACATTTTTTACTATGTTAGCGGAGATGTGATCAGGGCCTGGCGCTTTTTGATCTTTTAATTTCAGAATTATATTATTAACTTCATGTGGAGTGAACAGGCAGTCGTTTGGCGTGTAGATATCATTTTCCGCTAGTGTACGAATTTGTTGCTGATCTGCATTATCTATTGTGTCTTCAGGGAAGAATGATTTGGTGTCAGTGAAGATTTTTGGATTAGGGAACAATGCAATTATATTCTTTTCTAGACAGACGATGGTTTGGGACAAAGTCTTCTTAAAATGATTACTATCACTAGTAATAATAAAAGAAGTACTAGTACTACTACTTAGTACTACTACTTAGTACTACTACTTAGTACTACTACTTCTTTTAAAAGTACACAGATTTTGAAGTGCAGCTTTTTTGTTGTTGTACCCATCATACTATAGTGCGTTGCTTTTACTCAGAATTATTTCCATAAACTTCTTTCGGTCCACAAGATTGAAGGCTTTGCTATTTAACCAACGAAAACTATGTGTAGTTCCCCTTAGCATATTGGGCACATTCTTTGTGTCCTTGATCAAATTATTAACTGCATTTAACAATGATCTCCCATTTTTTAGTCCAAACTGCTCCTCAGGTATCATGGCATCCAGTATGTATCACGACTGTTTGCATTTCCTTTCCCTTCGTTCAGAATTGTCACATTAGCGTATCTCCATTTTTCTGGAATATTCCTGTTTTCTATGCATTTGTTGAAGAAGTTAGTCAACGTTTTCAGTAGTAGGCTATGTCTTTTGCATATTTAAGGTGTTCTCTGTATATGTGGTCGATTTCCACTGCTGTATTCTTTTTTGTGTTGGTTATATGATTCTGCTATAATTTCAGGGAGTCTGACAGAAGTCACAACACAAATCAATCTCTTGGAAGAAATAGCCAACAAAACAGGTTTGAAAAACCTCGTAGAAAAAAACAAATTTATCACAAACATAAAAAAAGCTCCAAGATGTTTGATGACCAGATTTTGGTCGAACAGAGAAAGTAAAGAAATGCAAATACTTGAGAGAAATAATTCAAGAAATGGTTTATAAAAATCTGCTGTAGATGAAAGGTTACACAAGATGGGAAGGGCATATGGCTTTAGTAAGAATTCTTATAACAAAAAGAGCTTATGGGTCATTCTTCAAATACGGGAAAATTTGGAGTGTGTAAAATCCAAATTTTTTACCTTGTTTTTAAAATCTGAAAAAAATTACTAAAATACTTCAGGGGCTACTTGATTATAATAAGACACCAGCAGAGCTTAAATGTTTATATTTTTATTTTTTTAATTTTTTTAAAGCCATGTGAATGACATCTGTGTACATGTGGATGGCAGAAGGCCACATTAATGACTAACTTTGGCAACAATATGCTTTTCTTTATGTAGTTTCATATTTTTCTCAGTGTGCTTCAGTTGATTTTGCACCAAATTTGTAATTAATGTAATTTTAACTAGACTGTGTTTTTATGGTTTGGGGGGGGGGGGAATCAAGCAGAAATTCATTTAAGATTTTAAGTACAGGTCACAGACACCGCAAACACAATAGTACCCTGCATTTATCATCTACATGACTTGAGAGTCATCCACATTCCCCTTCATGAGGCATGTGGATGACGCAAAAATCAGGCATGTGGATGACAAAAAAGGAGTTTTAGTGGTCTCAGCAAGTCATTTCTAAACCTCTGTAGGCTCAACTTCAGTCAGGTACTTTGAATTGGAAGGTTTATCATACTGCATAATCAAAATTAATTAATATTCACTTTCTGCCTACTTTCAAGAAGTCATGTCAATGACGGGGAATAAAAACGTTTTCCTTGAAAATGATGCGAAGTCCTTTGTTAATCCCAAACTGTTTGTAAGCAAGCAAAATTCAACCTTACAATCCAACCACAAGCTGCCCTGTTGGCTTTCTAACACTGTTGCCAGTTATACAAATTTCTCATTTCTGCATAAAAAAATTCTATTCTTTTCAGCCATGTGGATGACCAAAAACCCTTGGGACATTCTTTATGTTCATCAGGTGGGATGACAATTTTATTTCATTTTATTTTTTAGGGGTTAATATTCTTCACACATTCATACTCATTGGCAGGAAAAAAGTTGAAAAGGAAATAACATTTTGTTTTGTGGAAAAGTGCATTAGAATATACAAAACCGGGGTATGGGACAGGGCATGTGGATGACATTTCATTGAATTAAATTTGATTTTGGAATATCAGAATTTAAAGTTAGTGACATTTCAAAGTGATAGTTGTAGTATGGAAGTAGTAGAAATAAACTTTTATTTTAATTTTTTTTTTAAGTTGAATTTGAAGGGAAATATCACTCCGGAACACAAATTTTCCCGTATTTGAAGAATCACCCTTATATAAAAATCCCAAAATAAGGTACTACAAAACAGTGATGAAACCGGAATGTCTATACCAGTGATTCCCAAAGTGGGGTCCGCGATGGTGTTTCAGGGGGTCCGCAGCGGTTTAAGAAGAAATAGGATATACCGTAATTTTCTCACATTAAGTTACATATCGTCGCTTAAGAAACAATACCGCGTAACTAACAAAACACAAATTTTACAGGAGAAGCAAAAAAACTGTTTATTTTTGCTTTTAGGCATCGTACAATGTTTACATTTTCAGGATAATAAAAAAACTTATTTCTAATTATATGTTGGCAACATTGAGTCGAATTTTAGTTTCTTGGCACCGTGGCGCTAGTTACGCGGTATTGAATTCTTAATTATTTTAAGAAAATGTCAGTTACGCGGAATTAAATATTTTTATTTCAGAATAAAAGAAGCATTTTTTAAGAAAAAATATTTTATTTGAGTGTAGTATAGTACTATAATTTGTTGACCAAATTATTTTTCTTTATATATTTTATATTTAAATAATCGTGCTCTAACATAAATAAATCAAGTATACATGGTACAAATACAGTTTCCTGATACAGGTTTTGTATTGAAGTTACAATTTGGAAATAAAGAGTTTTATCATACTACTGATGGCAAAATAATAATATAACAGTGTGGGCTTTCACGGCCGGCTACATCATGATTGCTCAGATTTCCCGGGCTTGTAGGCCGTGGTCCAGGACCAAAGCCTACAAGCCCGGGAAATCTGAGCAAGCAAAATAATAACATACTGGAAAGCCAGAAGCCTAATGAAAATTGTTCAATAGCCTGAGCAATAGATTAAATAAATAAACAATAACAATTTTGATGCTATGATTTACAAATGAGGAATGTTGTCATAGAATAGATGGAAATAATGAGGAAATAATTTCTTTAGTTGCTGTAAGTGATCCCACTTAGACTTCTTGATCTTCAGCCTCTCCATGTAGAGTCTGGAGAATTCTCCTTTCTTGAGAGTCTTAGGCCGCTTAGGCAACTCCTAAAAATCTTCAGTGTAGTCCAGATTATAATGTATGACACCCTTAGATTCATATTTTATTACTCTTAAATAAAATGCCGTAGGGTCATTTGGTTTCCGTTCAGGACGAATGGAATAATAAATCTAGAGCTTATTGACACTGTAGTCTATGAAGAATGTGTGATCACTGATCACGATATTTGGTTGTTTGGAAATGACTTTTTTCTTGCTTCTCTTGTCACAGTTGGATATTGACTAGGGAGGAATATTTCTTTAGATTTTGGCCTGCATTCTGTGACACTGATCACTGAATCACACTTCATTTGGATGTGACCATTTTCCAAAAACTTCTGGAAAACAGTAATGTTTGTTTTCATTGTGAATTTCAGCAAAGCTTTCGACAATACTGCGTTCCTATTTTGATATGTGCAGCTGTTGGAATATAAAATGATGGGCACATTACTTTCTTCAATGTGTCAGTAACACACAAGTGGAAAATGTTGATGCTACTTGCTCAGCTTCACTTTCATCGAACCCGTAGCAGATTACATCATGATTAGCCAATTCATACATTGTAATATTATGGACTGCCAATTTAGTTTTGTATATATTGCACTGGCTTGCAAAAAGGGAGCAAAAAGGGAGTCCATCATAAAAACTCTACATGTGCCTGATTCGTCCGCTGCCTTATCTTTTGTATTCCCCTCCTGATCCTTTCCTTTTTGATAATCATACTAATTTACATTGCCGGTTGGATATCCAACACATAAGTCGCAGTCGTCCTTTTTGGGCCTATATTCGTCCTATATCATGTCTGATAAAATATCATCAAGTGTGTGTCTACTTATTGTCCCCTTGTTCATTTCTTTAAACTTTTTCTTTGTATAGGTGATACAGTTGGCTTATAGAATTTATTCCTGGCCCCAGATAGAGTTAGTAGACATTTTCCTAAAGTAATGCGATGACAATTTCGGGAGGTTTTCTAGAAATTCTCTAACAAATGTCTTATTTAGTCCCAAAAAAATTCACTTTCATCTGTTCCTCACTTTCTGTATGATTTCCCGAAGAAGTCCCTGAAAAATGATCCTCATAACTTAGGTCATCTAAGTTATAGTCGGAAGAATAGTGAATATGTGTGCAAAAGAAAAAAACAATAATAATAATAATAATAATAATAATAATAATAAATTTACTTCAAAATACGTTAACTTTTCTTTTGTCATTATTGCTTTAAAATTATTATTTTTCCTTTTATATCAGTCAAACCACTCACAGAAGGTCCTTCAAAAATATTTTCTTCAATCATAGGTAGGGTCTCTGCCTTGCTTCCCTCTGGTACACATAGAGATTAATCTGCGATGAATATATAAAAGTGCTAATAGCATAATCGTGGATAATAATAGATCTAATTTTAAATTAAAACAGGCCTTGTAATACAAAAGTATGAACTATAGATACAGGTTTTAATATTTTTTCATATGAATCACAAGTTATATCTCATATTACAATTTCCGGTAGCTGTCCTTGTTTTAAAGTCCCGGTATTGTCGGCATGTTATTAGGGCGTACTAAAATAAATTACAAAACACATTGTCTTCAGATATCGATTCCCCTTCCTCACCTTCATTTACATAGATTGTCTTATTTATGCCTTCTTCTGGTGCACCAACCGATGAAGATATCCCTGGCAGTTTCTTCTACTAATGAAATACTTTATTTTGAAATATAGCGTTTAAAAAATATACCAATGTTAATTAATATTCATGACTTTTTGAGCCAGAAGATTCTCGAGAAAACATTTTGAATAAAAATGTCTGACATCATTTATTCGAAAACTAATATTGTACTCATATAGGCTACTTACTTCGTTTTATCCTGGTAGAATTTCTAAAATTACTGAATATAAATCCTAATTGTGCAATTATTTCTTCTTCAGTAAATAATCCATCTACAACTTCTTCAAGCAGATCCACCTAATCTACAGGACCTGTGTGTTCGGCACGATTTCAGGCAATCTGTTTCAATACAAGATAGAATTTTTTAAAAATAATTGTTTCGTGTTAATTACAAGAGAATGTGTAAAATCGATTCATACAAAACATCTTAAATTGCACTTACCATGTAATGCACCATCTATCGTCAGAATAGATCTTAACTCATACTATGAAATATATCTTCTCTCATCTTGATGTAAAAGTAAACTGACAGCAGCCTAATAATGTTTAATCCACAGGTGCAGAAACGGAAAAGGGTGAGCCCAAATAAAAATCCGAGGGTTATATGTCACCTTGTGTTGCATTAGTAAACTAAGTTGAACCGTGCGCCGTATACGACAGATAGGCGGTATTATATAAAGTTTTCAATGAAATCAGATACGCGGTGTTGTACACTGGTTCAGTTACGCGGTATTTCTGAATTTTCTATGTTGCTTCAGATATGCGGTATTGTGTATGCCTCTTTAGCAAGGTCATGACACAAAATTTCATCTTGACCGATATTTCATCATAAGCGCGCTATTTCAGTGATGCCAACAGTATAAAAATGTAATTTTCACCAAAAGTGTCAGTTACGCGGTATTGTTTCTTAAGCGACGATATCTTCTAAAGCAAAAAGGAGTAAACTCTGTTTGTTACCATTGATATGGTTATTTTGTCTATTGAATTTTATACATTTGAATCAAAGTATTTATTTAATTTTTTTTCAAAACCCAGAGGGGGTCTGCGAAATTTTAATTTTTTTCAAAGGGTCCGCGGACTGAAAAGTTTGGGAACCACTGGTCTATACGCAAGCAAATGTCTAGTTTTGAACTAACTTATAGTTTAGAAAACTTCAAGGATTAGGAAGAAAATCATGAGAAAAATCCTAGGCCCAATGAAACAACAGAACAATGGAAACTAAGAAGTAATAAAGAAATATACCAGAACATAGAAAATATAACAGAAAGGATAAGAAAAAGGAGATTGCTATTTTTTGAACATATCTATACAATGAGTGACAATAGATTAACTGAACAAATACTCAAGTACCTTTGGAAGAAAAAGTCAACAAGCTGGATTCAAGAGGTCAAGAAAGATCTGTAAAGAAAGAAAATAAGAGAAGAGGAAGCTATGCAAAGAGAGGGTTTTAAAAGTAAGGTTTTAAGAATGGAAGGATTCCAAGGCAGTATGAAAAAGAAACCCAGTCCAAAGTGGTCTGAGGAGAGGAAGAGAAAGTACAGCAAAAATGATGAAGAAATACTGGAAAGAACAGAAGAGAAAACATCGATGAAGGATGATTTGAAAATGACATGTGGTTCCAGCCGGTCTCATCGTAAAGAAGAAGAAAAATCAAATCAGTTAAATATTTCAATTCTTTTCTTTTTAGCAACCCTAAATAAAATTCCACTATTAGATCATGTTTTAACAAACTGATGTGAAATTCATATAACTTTCTCTGCCCAAATAAAAGTTAGTCTTTTAGTATAATATAATTATTACCAGTATGTATGACATTTTCTTCATGTAATTGGTTGTAAAAGTGAAAAGAATGTTGTTGCCACATCACACCGCATCGCCTAAGGATACATAACCCAAATAAAATCTGATTAACATACTCTCGTAACTTTCTTTACAATTTTCTCACTACCTCAATACCGGTATAATGTTTCCATCAGCTCATAAAAACTTAAATATGCCTATTTTAATTTGGTGCCAAGTTCGCAGGTTGTGCCACCAGGAGCGCTGCAGTAATCTGTCCCCCATGTTTCCATTCTCAAAGCATTAAGATCTAGGGCGGTATTCCACTATCAAATTCATTGGATAAGAACTTCAGCAAGAACCTGTCAGGTGATATTTAAATTAAAGATGCATTATTACACTACATCCAACACCTTTGACCAAAACCAGTTTTCTGCATACAAGGCTATAGGGAAAACTTGAGTTTCGAAGGTTAAATCATTAAAAAATTCTATATATTGGCATTAGTTTATTAGTTTTATATAACTTTTTTTCCAGCATTATTGGAGAAATATCCATATAACAAAGAAATTAGGCCGAATCGTATATTTTTTTCATCTGAAGGTTATATTGATTATAACATGAGTTTAGGTTAGCATGCAATGCCTTTTTATAATAAGTGCCAATACTTTTATCTTGTGGCTTAAATATGGAAATGCTATTCTAATATCTAAATGACAAGGAAATCAGGCCAAATCGTTACTTTTTTAAAATTGAAGGTTATGTTAATGATGACATGAGTTTAAGACTGGATTGTAACAGTGCGGCCTCAGATCATGTTGCAGCGTTGTGCAATTACCAGTTTTCTTATAAAGAATATTTTGATTTTTTTCTTACTTTATACTTTTAAACTACTTCCAAATCATCTTTGTGATAGGCTCTTATCAATTGATAACATGCCTCACATGATATTTAACAATTTAAATCAATTAAACATGTAAATGCGCGTTGGTCATCGAAATCCAATTGCAACGACTTGCTGCCTCATCCTGCGAGTGATGGCTTATGCGAGATGCCTGACTTGGTGGTTATCATTCCTGGGGTTTCGCTCTGATGCACTGAGCTTCTCTGCATTGTGTCATCTGCTGTAGGCAAGCGAGATTTCCCTTCTTCAAGCACGCGAGTTTTGCCAATGTAATCACTTTGTGGCGAGATCAGTATTGCTTCTTTCTATTAGACATTAAATTAAGCTTCATGGCTGTATGTCCCTGGAGAGAGTAGGCCTACCATCCGATCGCTGTGTCACCTACCATAGGCGGATAGCAGGATTGGGGGCATGTGGTTAGCATGCTGACACCCATGGCTATTAATAATGGTTTCCGTGACTGAAGCCGTTACTTCTCAATCAAGTAGCTCCTCAGTTTGTATCATGAGGCTAAGTACACCCTGTTTTCAAATTTTCCTACTTCAGAAAAATTCGAGTAGGTACCGTGAATCGTACCCGGGCCTGTGGATCCATAGCCAGCAATGCTAACCACGAGACCATGCAGGCGGTCCTATTAGAAATCTCATATATTTATATATTCTCAGGTTACAATCTTAAAAACCTTGGCAGTGTCCGCCTGGCAGTCCATTAGGCATATGTATTTAATTCCTGTAAAATAGTGCAACACGCTTTTTCAACACCCACAATCTGCCGCCACTGGATTCTAATGCCTTTTTATATCTTGTGGCATGTCACTTAAATAGTGTTAATGCTTTGCAATAAAAGTTAAATACTGTTTTAATGTTGTGATTTGTAATGCGGTAAATACACACGGTCTACTCAATATTACGTAGAAAATGCAGTCTACATGGAAGGCTTGAATTTCGAAGGTGAATCGCAAAAAAAAGTATACATAATGGCATAAATTTATTAGTATAGCCTATAATTTTTTTTGTAGTATTTGAGAAATACCTAAATTACAAGAATATCAGGCTGAATTCTTTTTTATATTGAAGGGTATGTGAGGAAAGTTTAAATTAGCTTGCTTATTTTTTTTTTTTAAATACAACCCAATATTACTATTGTAGCAAGTAGTATGTCACCTTCGAAATGTGAATTAAATACTGAATATTCATTTAAAGGCCTACTTGAAGAAAATGTAGTCTCAAACGAAATATTTTGGTGCTGTTGACTTCTAAAAACAGTCCACGTTTAGCTGCCATTTTGCACCCCTATGCTATGAACGCCAGGAAATCTTTGATCCAATGTAACGACATGCAGAAAGACTTCAAATGATCATCCAGTACGGTCTGTTTGGAGCAATGGGTGGCCATTTTATCTTTTCAAGACGATTTGACCAAATAACTTGGATAGTGGAATACCGGCCTTATATATGTAAGATCTAATTTTTTTTAAAAATCCCGAAAAAGTAATTTTGTTCACTAAAAATGCCATATTTCGGTAGCTTTATAGTAATAAGCATTACAACCAGTGAGGGAAGTGAGCCGGTATGCGCCGGTATGGAATACCGTCACTGCTTTTAAAGGTTCAATTGCATACCGGTACTGGTTTCAATCCTTAAAAAGCATACCGTCTCTGAAAATCAGTGGCTATTTAACACAAACTGTTAGTGTTCCTTTGAGTCGTAATATAATCATTAGTTTTCATGATTATTCATCCACTCGTACGTTTTCATCGGTAGCCATCTTTTCTATAGAAGGCTGCGACGATAACTTGTGATGGTCTTTGTTGTCATTTTAATTGACTATACCACTAGATTCGATGTTTTCAAAAATATTTCTCGGTAACAAAATGTTGTAACTTTCATATTGTTTAAATAGGTCTTACATATTTTAAAAATATATTTTTTGAAATTAATAAACTAAACTCCGTGGCGCTACATCCCTTAATGGACTAGGACTACCACCCAACCGCTGTTCATCTACCATAGATGGCAGGATTTGGGACATGTGGTCACCATCATAACATCCACAGCCGGTACTGGTGGTTTCTGTGACCGTGAAATAAATAAAGGTCTGCCAATCGACAGTACAACATGTTCTGGTGTATAATTATATTATGTTGTAAGGGAGGGAATGTGCTCTTTTAAATTCAGGTATGATAGTGAAAACTTCTGGAATAGCATACCGCCTCTGGATTTTTCCCACTTCCTTCACTGATTACAACATTATATTTTTCAAAGTAGAAATTTCTAATAGTGATAGATAGTGGGAAGAGATAATATTCAAAACAAATTTTTTTACTGGAAACCAACTTACAAACAAGAAACTCAAAGTTACAGAAAACAATCCGGTACCAAATCCAGTCCTGGAATCTCCGTAATTCACCCTGACATTCCTTTGTCTAACAAGTTCAAGCCTCTTATAAATGAAATGGAACAAGACATAATACTGCCTAACACAAAAGATTGAACTTCCATGCACAACCAAACCTCTAAATCAAAACATATTAAAATAAATAAATAAATAAATTAGAATGCCACCTATAACAGTAAAGAAACTACCTCATGGCAACTTCTTTGCACAAAATAGAAAATTACAATCATTTTTAACCCAGCCAGTTAACCCACTCATTATACAGGGGTTTTCTGGGCTAGGGAACTTGAATCTGAGGTTGTTTTTACTAAGCGGCACTATCTAATCATGGAATGAACTCCAACAGATTTTTAGCTGTTTCATTATAATCATTTAGTTTATGAATGATTCGTGCGTAAGTGTTAATAAATATAATGTTTTAATTTTGTTGCTTTTAATTTTTAATCTTCAAATTAATTATCATGGGTGAAGCAGCAAGCACCTGCTAGTTAAAAATAAGGAAATGGGGGAATTAAGCATACTGAGTTTTTTAAAACAAGGATGTAAGGAAATACAAATTGACATCACTATTGTAAAGTAAAGTAAAATAAAATAATTAAAAAATAAAACAAAAAAATTAAGGTACGAATTTTCAGAATTATGCAAATAATTTGGCAAATTAGATTTGAATGATGATGTAGTCCTACAGGCTCTGATGTCGTGTGGGAGGCCATTCCATTGTCGAGGGGTTGTGATGGTGCAGGGTTGTTCTGTTTTGAGGGATTAGAAGAAATATACTAAGTTGTGAACGAGTGTCGAATGTGTGAAGCTCTGATAATAAAATTGACAGGAGGTAAAGGGAATTCATTTTCTGTGATCATTAAGTCAAATCCAAGATAATTTTGAGAAAGAGGGCAAGATATGATCAGCTTCCTTAATTTCACAGATATATCGAATACACCTATTATGAACACATTGTAGTTAATAGACTGTAAACTCTGTTGACACAGAATGATTGCCTGCGATTTTTCAGCATTCAAGTTCAATCCAAATGTTGACAACCAAGAGGATATTGCCAATGATTTAATTTATTGAGGTTGTCGAACAATGTTTTAGGCCGAGATTGCATATAGATTTGAAGATCATCAGCATAGAGAATGTGTTTGCTATGAGCTAAGGTTGTGGATATGTCATTTATATAAACTGAAAAAAATAGCAGTTCAAGTATTGAGCCCTGTGGTACTCCTCTCTCTACATCTCGCCAGGTGGAAGACCAGCAGGATGATAAAAAACATTGCTGACGATTGCGAAGATAGGAAGAGAACCACTGGAGGCGGCTATTGGATAAATGAATTGCCCGCAGTTTAGCAATAAGAAGATCCAGGTCAACATTGTCAAAGGCTTTACTGAAGTTTAAAAGAGTTAGTATTGCCATTTGGTTTTTGTCCATGGCTGAACGTATGTCCTCTGTCACCATGAGAAGTGCTGTACTTGTTCAGTTGGCCTGAACTCAGACTGAATTCAGACCGATATGTGTCAAGGATATCATATTCATTCAAATAGTCAGTTGTCTGTGTAATATTCTTTCCAGGGCTTTTGATATGGAAGGAAGAATGCTGATAGGTCTGTAGTGACTATGTGCCATTGGTTTATTATTCTTAGGTACTATTTCTTTTTTCCATTGGTTAGGTAAGCTGAAGTCTTAACAGAGGCATTCAATACAAACGTAAGCCTAGGTAAGATGATATCAATAATTTTGTGTAACATGGTTATGCTATTATCTACGCCTTGTGGTTTGGAAATTTCGCTTTTACCTACATTATGGTATAAGAGAAAGTGTAGCATTTGGGCCGGGAGGGTTGGACAAAATCATTCATCGAGACATCTCCTCTCCACATATTGATTTATAATAAAATAATGTGATATTAGATATTTTATGAAGACAAAGTTGGTTTTAAAAGTGGGTCCCCTGACATTGCAACTTAACACTTGCCTACAGTGCATTATAGAATCACACACACAAAAAAAAGGTGCATACCTATGTGGATTTCACAAGTTGGTACGGGAGTAGAAGACCCGATCAAAGAGATTTATTGTATATTTCATTAATTAAAAATATAAATACATCGCATTATTTTCTTCTGTTCATATATACTGACAAACATGGCGAATGAATTTTACTTTTTGAGAATCAATTATCTAAGAGGTATTGTGTGACTAGTCTGTACAGTAATGGCGAGCATATTGAACATTAGAAATTATAAACAATAATCACCTTTTAACAGTTTTGGTGATTTACAGTTTTACTTGTAATGAACTTCTATTTTAAAAGAATTTTCTCCTGTTTGCTGTGTGTCCTTATAAAATACTAGCATGTGCCCGCGGCTTCGCCCGCGATAATTACTTCATAAATTAAAAACTAAGAGCATAATAGTTAAGTCATTATAATTATTAACACCTAAATCACGTGGACTACATACCACGATTAGATAGCGTCGCCTGGTAAAAGCTATCTCAGATTCGAGTTCCTTGGCCCAGAAAATCCCTGTATAGTGAGTTCCGTCCAAATTGAACGATGTTTAACCATATTTAGGTCTATGTTGATTACCCCTCTTCCGTGTTGGTTGAAAATTTAATATGTCTACGGGCCTTTACATTCTAAACAAATGAATCGACCAGCGTGGGCTTACAACATTCAAGCGATCGCGATGCTTTTATTTCGACGGTATGATAAAAATAGCTAAAGCCAACTGGAATTGATTTGACATTGAAATGTATTACTGAAATCTGATGCTCTGACAGCGCGAATCACGTTTTCTGCCAGTTTTCACTCATAACTCGCGAACGAAAGCTAAAATTAAAAATTCGGCTTCGAGGTGCATTCGCCCACCTTTCAGTCCATCTATCTTTAAAATTTCAGATCTCTGCGTTCAGTAGATTTCGATGGGCATCGTGGACAGACAGACAAACAGCATGTGCCCGCATGTGCCCGCGGCTTCCCCCGCGATAATTATTTCAAAAATTAAAAACTAAAAATTAAGAGCATAGTTAAATCATTATAATTATTAACACCAAAATCACGTGGAGTGCATTCCACGATTAGGTAGCGTCCCCTGGTAAAAGCGACCTCAGATTCGCGTTCCTTGGCCCAGAATACCCCTGTACAGTCAGTTTTGTCCAAATCGAACATTGTTTGACCATATTTAGGCCTATATTGATTATCCCTCTTCAGCGTAGGTTGAAAATTTCATGTCTTCGAGCCTTGATATTCTAAATAAATGAATCGTCCAGGATGGACTTACAAAATCAAGCGATCGCCCGCGATAATTATTTCAAGAATTAAAAATTAAGAGCATAATAGTTAAATCATTATATTTATTACCACCTAAATCACGTAAACTACATGTCACGATTAGATAGCGTCGCCTGGTAAAAGCGATATCAGATTCGAGTTCCTTGGTCCAGAAAATCCCTGTATAGTGAGTTTCGCCCAAATCGAACGATGTTTAACCATATTTAGGTCTATGTTGATTACCCCTCTTCCGTGTAGGTTGAAAATTTCATATGTCTACGGGCCTTGACATTCTAAAGAAATGAATCGACCAGCGTGGGCTTACAACATTCTAGCGATCGCGATGCTTTTATTACCACGGTATGACAAAAATAGCCAAAGCCAACTGCAATTGATTTGACATTGAAATGTATTACTGAAATCTGATGCTTCGACAGCGCTAAAATCACGTTTTCTGCCAGTTTTTCACTCACAACTCGCGAACGAAAGCTAAAATTAAAAATCCGGCTTCGATGCGCATTCGCCCACCTTTCAGCTCATCTATGTTTAAAATTTCAGATCTCTGCGTTCAGTAGATTTCGCTGGGCATCGTGGACAGATAGACAAACACGTCATTTTATTATTTTAAGATAGCATGTGCCCGCGGCTTCACCCGCGATAATTATTTCAAAAATTAAAAATTAAGAGCATAATAGTTAAATCATTATATTAACACCTAAATCATGTGGACTACATATCACGATTAGATAGCGTCACCTGGTAAAAGCGACCTCAGATTCGAGTTCCTTGGCCCGGAAAACCCCTGTATAGTGAGTTTCGTCCAAATCGAACAACGTTAGACCATATTTAGGCTAATATTGATTATCCCTATAATAATAATAATAATAATAATAATAATAATAATAATAATCCTCTTTGGTGTAGGTTGAAAATTTCATATTATGTTTTCGTGCCTTGACATTAAAAACAATTGAATCGACCAGCGTGAGCTAAAACATTCAACAGATCGCGATGCTTTTATGTCGAAGGTTTGACAAAAATAGCCAAAGCCTAGTGTAATTGATTTGTATTACTGAAAACTCATGCTTCGAAAACGGAATAAATACACGTTTTCTGCCCGTTTTTCATTCATAACTCACGAACTAAAGCGAAAATTAAAATTCCGGCTTCGAGGTGCACATTCCGACCCTTTAGTCCGCCTATGTATAAAATTTCAGATCTCTGCGTTCAGTAGATTTCGCTGGGCATCGCGGACAGACGGAGGACAGACGGAAGACAGACAGACAGACAGACAGACGGAGGACAGACACTTCCTTTTATTAATATAGATAAGTGGCATAAACATGAAATTATTTCAAATTTAACTCAACCATGTAGTACAAACACTGTATAATTGTGCTTTTTTTACCAAATTTTTAACTGAAATATGAGGTTAAATTACAAATATGGCCAAAATATGACCAAGACCACAAAAATGACCAAAATATGACTTTATATGCAAAATAAAAATGGTCTAATTAGGATAACAAGCATGAAATACAAATTTAATTTGTATTTGCAGCAAGAATGGAAGTCAAGTTAAAAATATGACTTGTCATAAACATCCGAACCTTATTAATGACGAGAAAGATTTCTGTTTGGTGGGCACCGACATACAGTACAGATAGATGAGTCTTGTGTAACAAAAAATTCCCTTTAGGCAAGCCTACAGGCTGAGGTAGATTTCAAAATGCTAAATCTCGCTTTTGAGAAACCAGTTATTGATTTGTAGAGTACTCATCAAGAGCTTTTCAACGATACCCCATAAGACGTGGTTTCAAAAATTTCGAATTTCCATCCCCCCACCAACCACCCCCACTCGTACCCCCAAATCGTTGGTGTCACTGTGAACTCCATAGGGAGTACTCTAATTTATTCAAACAAATTTTCCCTCTAAAGGCTACTTCATACGGGCCGAGATATAAATGTTTTAAAATTTCAACCCCCTCCCCCGACCACCCCCTTTGGCCAATTTTGCTCGTTAACGAACTTGTCCGAACTATTGGGCCTAGAAATAACATAAAAAATTTGGTTCAAATATCTTCAAAATTACGACCGCTAGCGTGTAAAGATATATAAATATCACAACATTTATTTTTTGTACGGGCGGTGGTTTTGTACTTAGGGAGGCATGAAACGTAAAGATATGAAAGAAATTTTCGAAAGTCATGACATGGTATCGATTGCAATAGGTAGATTTTTCTTCGAAATCTACCTAAAAGAAAGCAAAACATTTGGGAGACCTGTTCCAGCAAAGTGGGTAATTGGAATTTACGATGTAGGCTATTACAAAAAAGGGG
This sequence comes from Ectobius pallidus, assembly GCA_964059195.1. Lineage (NCBI taxonomy): Eukaryota > Metazoa > Arthropoda > Insecta > Blattodea > Ectobiidae > Ectobius > Ectobius pallidus. The sequence goes on from CAXKWD010000004.1 coordinate 166,184,968, forward strand.
AGTTGTGATATTTGTTGTAAGAAGAAACCATCAAAATTGATTGCCTGTAATTCAAAAGGTTGTGTGTCTGGGTTCTGAAATTTTGACAGATGAGTGGCTTGCATACAGGGGCCTCAATTAACTTGAGTATATCCACAGAACTGTTAACCACAATTGGAACTTTATTGACATAGTGACCAGTGTATGCACAAACGGCAAGGAAGGGTATTGGTCCAGTTTAAATAGGTTTCGTCGCCAGACAAATATTCTTGGGAGCTCCCTCTTGGCCGAGCAGGTTGATGAATTAATGTGGTGAGAAATGTACTGCAGAAGAGCAGTTCCTTTTCAGATCTTCCTGCAGCACATTCAGGAACGCTTCGCACTTTAAAGTAAGTGAATAGTATTTGTTTCCGTAATTACTTGATATTTAGTTCAGTTTCCACTGTGTAGCAGGCAGATTTTTCAGTATTTGCAGCTATGTCAATCTCGTGGCTGTTAGGTTAGGCTACTTTACATTAGATTAGACTTGTTAGGTTATGTGTGCTAGGTTAGGTCTTGTTAGGTTAGGTTAGACTTGTTAGGTTAGGTTGGTTAGGTTGAGATTATTTCACGTGGAATAAATTTGAAAAGTTATGACAATGTATCTTGATTATTTAAGCATGTTATTAGAGTAATAATTTTGATGTTATTAGTAGTTTATTTAGAGTTTGACGGCTGTAATAAATTTGATGTACTCACTTGTTACTACAATAAAGATTTATTTATTTATTTATCCTTTCAGTCAATCTGAGGTCACTTACCTACCATTCACTGCAATCCTGAATAGGGTAAGGTTTACAAGCTTTTCTTTTCCTTACAAGTAATATTTGAATAAATTACTATAATGCAACATTTTTGTAGGATCTACTTTAAAAACAACTCAAATGCTCCAATCAAGAACAAAGAACAAAGTCTTTAGACCTACAAGATCCTTTATGCATTTACAGTTTTTACAATTATGTACAAATTAGTCTATAACTTTGTGTGTACAATAATATTTTATGAATAAAATATCAGTTTTTAGGTCATTCTTTTTAATTAAATCATTTTCTTTAAAATTTAGGGTCATTTTATAGGTCATTTTTCAAGCAATTTTAGGTCATCAGAATCCGAGCCCTGGTTATGATAGATTCGGGGTAGGAAATAATGGAGTTTAAATGAAATGAAGTTTTCCATCTTTGCGTCTTGTGGAGAATATCGAGATGATGTACCTCGGTAGTGCTTTGGACAGTGAAAGCGTCAGCATGTCATGTTTACAGCCCTGATTCCAGCCCCACTTGACCAAACAGCTTCCTGCCCGCACGTAGCTGCGCTATCTGAGGCAGACAATTCTCGTGAGTGAGCTTCCTTTTACAGTGTCATTTTAGGTTGGTTTTCTCTGAAATACTTAGTGATTTTCCTTTTTTTACAACATTCCTAGAAACAAATGGTACTTAAATATGGATTCTACAAGTTTTGAAGAATAGTATTACATCAAATCTGTTTTTCATGTGAAAAAATACAATAAACCAATCCAGCAAAGTGGGAAACTGTCCCTCCTAATATTTTTTTAAATATGGGGGGCTTGAATGTAGTTAGGCTACATAATTACCTCGACAAACTTCTCTCATAAGTATCCCAATTGGAAATGGCCCCAAGAGATACATCTTCTGTATTTGAAAAGCACACATAAAATTATAACATGATGTAGGCTTTCACGGCCGGTGTCCAAAAAATTAAAAACATAAAATACTCATAAACATAAAATTGTTGGCAGCACTGTACGGAACGGACCAATGACATGCAAGGTCACTGGCAGCCAATGAAAGTGTTGGTCTGCAAGCCACAGCCTGCATAACCATGCTGAACACTGTATGTGGAAATCCAGCAAAGTGGGAAACTAAACCCAGATTAGGTTATGATATTGGGGCAAAGACCCCAAGAAATGGGGTTTGGGAGCAGAGCCCCCAAGAAATAAAAAAAGGACAGGTTTAAAGGGAGTTTGGAGTGTAACCCCACGAAAAGCCCCAGAAATAAAAAAGCTCAGGTTAGGTTATGATTAATTGGGTGTATGAGGGGTAGGAAATTATGGAGTTTAAATGAACTGAAATTTTCAATCTCTGCGTCTTGTGGAGAATATCGAGATGATGTACCTCGATAGTGTTTTGGACAGTGAAAGTGACAGCGACTGACCACCATGTCATGTTTTTAGCCCTGATTCCAGCACCATGTGACCCAACAGCTTCCTGCTCGCATGTAGCTGTGCTACCTGAGGTACACGATTCTCGTGAGTGAGCTTCCTTTCACAGTGCCGTTTCAGGTTTGTTTTCTTTGAACTTCTTAGTGATTTTACTTATATTTACAATATTCCTAGAAACAAATGGTGCTTAAATATGGATTGAACTGTAAATTTTGAAAAAACAGTATTACATCAAATTTGACTGTTTTTTGTATGAAAAAAATACAATAAACCATTCCAGCAAAGTGGGAAAATGTCCCCTAAATCGGTTAATAGGTTAGATTAGGTAGGTTATAACCTACATGTTAGTTTAGTATAGCTAAGCAACAGTCCTGGATTTGTCATATAAATATGAAATTGTATCAAAGTCATTTTGACTTTTATTGAGCGGTAGGCTATTCTAAAGTTTTAAGCAATTTTATATATATATATAACTTATATCTGCCACTTTTTCTAGAACTTCCTTTCAGTTCTTTTATAGGCTTTACCAACAGCAGATGGTGAAAGCTTTATCTGCTTGCTTTTTAGTAGCATGGCTTCGTCTTTTTCATTCTGCCTCCTTTCCTTTCCTTAATGTTGCTTCTAGTGCTGTTATTTCTTTTTCAGTTTTTTCACCCTGTATAATTCTTTATTATGTCCTTTCTCTTCAATTTAAATTTTTAATCAGTCTTGTGACTTTCCATAAATAACTTCTGCCTTTCACAATTTGTTTTGCCCATGTTGTTGAAAAAAGCAAATGTACAGCTCATAATTTCAAGGAAATAAAATATTTTTGGCTTGTAAATATATTCAGAAGTATATCTGTTTGTTGACAGATATGTGCCTACAGTTTTCTCTCTCGAAATTATATGAATATATTGAAAATATGCACACAAAAGCAGTCCAACAGTGTGAACTTTAGAGTTTCCTCCCAAAAGTTGTTAGTATCAGGACATAATACAAAAGATTATAAAAAAAATTCTAGATGATTTTTTTTAAAATGTGTCTACTGCTATCTATTACCTGGGTCATAAACTAGCAGTTCCAAGCATTTTGTACACATGGCCTCTGTGAAAAAATTATAATACAACTTTTTTGTATTTTCTGTTAGTATCGGGACAGCAAATACTTGTCATTTTTCAAAGTGGGGTTTTCTGCATTTTGAAAAATCTTATGCTGAAATAAATGTTATTAAGCATACCTTAAAAACACAGAGAAACATTCAGCAAATGTTTTTGTACCATGTCTTGGTAGTTTAATTAAAATATAATTTTTTTTAGTATACAAATTTTGTCAAGAACTTGCTGCAAAATTCAAATGTAAGTTTGGGCTTCAAAAACATGGAGAAATACCCAAAATAACGTATTTTAAAATTGAGTTATCAAAAATAGTGTATTATAGCTTTCTTTTGGTGTACCAATCAACACTGTATTATTACTTTCAATTTTTGGAGAATGTGGACCTCTTCTCATGGACAGACCCTTATATAGAAGTTATGTGAGAATTAGATTTAATTTACTGTATTAAATGTTAGCATGAAAAAGAATAATATTTATTACCATACGAATGGATTAACACACAAATTTTTTATTATTTTTATCAATGTTAAAATAGATTACGGTATCACACTAAAATCAAAACATGATATATTGTCATAAACTATTAGGCTATACCAGTATCTTCTTTAAACAAAAAATAATAAATGCAGACAGTTAAATATGTCATAAATTACAACATTAATTACACCTAGCCATGGATAGGACTCGAGAGTAACAGTAACGGAGGTGAGGGTAACGTGGAGGTGAGATTTTTCTCTAATTTGTCAAACAGTTTGGGAACATTTGAGGTTAGAAAATCTCAGTTCTAGAGTTTGAAGTTTGCATTCCTTATTATTATAATTTATAACAATAGTAAATATAAAAACATACAACTTTACTGTTGGATGTAGGTAACGGAGGTGAGGAAGTCCAATTACCAACTCTGCATTTAGCCCTTTTACACAAACACTAACAGCTTGGCTTTATATAAATGATAAGAAAATTGCCAAAAGCTGGAGTCCAAGGAAAATAGAAAGACTACAGTGCCATATCTGTGAAAATAATTGAACTTTTATATTGTTTCACGGAGGTGAGGTCTCACTTCGGGACAGGCATGTTTAGTGCAAAAAATTGTCTTTACAAAATTATATATTTTCTTTTCAGTTATTAATGACTCATTTTTTGAGCTGTTTGTTCTTGTTATAACATTAAAATGGAATAAAAATTAAAACTTGCTGAATTATGAAAGAATAAAAATGACCAGTCAGGCATTGGGACATGACACGGAGGTGAGATCTCACATACTGTGCCCTAAAATGCAGAAAATCGTAACTTAAATTCATAATCCATAAATACTTATTTTACACCAGAAAATCAACTGCGACATGAATCTGCCCTTTTCTGGAGAATAACCCATATATATATAGGCCTATATTGGATTCTGCAGGTTCTGAAGAACAATATATAGGGCATGTTTCTAAAGTCATCAGTAAATCCACTGGTGGAAAAGTGCAATGAAATTCCAGTTGAATGTACGATGAATGTATGATGAGGCTGATGAACCTAATGAGCTGTTGACTTTATGAACAGGTTGATGGATTTCAGCGGAAGAATTAGAGTTGTATAATAATTATTGTATTTTGGATTTGCAAGAAGTGAAAATTATAATATAGGCTATGATGGGCACGGAACTAGTAACTGATTGCTACCATTCTCATAAATAATGTTTTGAGCATATTAAAATCTATAAAACATTTTGCAAGTTAAATACGGTACCTAACCTCAACCAGCAATTATGGATAACCTATGAGGCTGTCAGTTTTAAATATTTGAAAAACGACATTAATTAATAGACTTTGCTAAACTTGAGAATAAGGTGACCGGCATCACAACTGGGCCGTACCGAGTGGGATCAAGTCTACAATGTCACCAATATTACGAACATGATTACATGCCAATTGAATTCGGCAGATAAACGACTGTTGTAGCATGTTATATGAAAGATGTGGAAGGGTAGAAAAGCTTCTGCATTAAGAAGTCTAGGTCCGTGACAGGTTATGTTAGGTTAGGAACAGTCATGTTAGTTTAGCAGCAGCATTCTGCATAGCGCAGGGTTCGTGCCATGTAACGATGTTTTACAAAAGGCGTGGAAGGGTAATAAGGCTTCTAGAAGAAGTGACAGAAAAATTCTAGGTCAGTGACAGGTTATGTTAAAGGTTAGGAACATTTGTATTAGTTTAGGAGCAATATACTGAATAGCATGGGGTTCATTATGTCTCACATTGAATCTTTTCTGTGACGGAAATGTTACCCTTGCACCGATCGTTTCTCTTTTGTTCCCTGCGGCTCGGAGGGGCACGGTCACTAATGGCAGAGCATGGCTGGCTAAGCTATTCTGAAGGAGTTCCATAGACTTTTATGTAGAGTATTTTTTTTATTTTTCTAGTCTTGAAACAAAATTAACTCATCACTTTCATTTTTGGAGACTCACACTGTGATGAAGAGCAATTCATTAGCTTTCGCACAAAAATAAACTCAATTTATTTATGTTAGTGGTAACTGTCTTCTGCTTCTCTGCTCCACCATGTTTGTCATCTAAGAAGCATCGTACTTTAAGTGTGAAGAGTCTGATCGCAATCGATTACTTTCACCAGTGAGTTTACGAACAGGTTCCCGGTGGATTGTCCGTTGAATTTACGAACACCATGCTACAATCCCTGGGGGCAATTGGTAATTCTCTTTAGCCCAAGTTTTGGCAAGATGGTACTTTGCGACAAAAGCAGGTCCCCTTTCCACACTCCACTCGCCTGGCCGCTTCTCGCCTGGCCCGCTTCCCCGCAGCGCATGCCATCATGCCTGTAGCCGCTGCTCAACCTGAGCGCCGGTAATGCATAATTGCAATTGGCATGTCACCTAATATTTCACAATAAAAAATAGACCCTTGCACCTCCACATAATATTTCACAATTATAAGAACGACCCTTGCAACAAAATAGGCTATTTCACAATACAAAAATACCCTTGCACCACACATAATAGTTCACAATTATAGAAAACGCTGTATTATAACATTAAATATGGCTTAATTGATGCAGGAAAACACTACTCTTTTCATAACTCAAATATACGAAAGCTTCCTTCATTGCTCAACATTCATGCGTGGTGTAATGGTTAAGTCTCCTAGCTATAATGCTAGGGGTCCCGAGTTCAAATCCCGGTCGATCCAAAATTTACTAGCAGGAATAGGTCTCAAAGAGGTAGGTAGGGTGAAGAGGAGGTGAGAAGAAGAGAGGAAGGAGATGGGAAAGGAAGAGAAGAAGAGAATAAAGAAGAAATGGGAAAAAATAGTTTTATGCTGCACCCTAGGCTCCTCTCTAATGAGGCCCGCCTGGGAAGCTGGGGTTTAGGGTTTTGTCACAGAAGAAATTCAATGTGAGACATAATAAACCTCGTGCTATTCAGTATATTTCTCCTAAACTAACAAAACGGCAGAGCTTGGCTGGGGTGCAGCATAAATCTATCTTTTGCCGAAGAAATAAATGATTTTTTCTGTTTCATCAGTTGCTGAAGAGATGGCGCTACCGTCGCTGCTAGTAGTTCAAATGCCGCCGCTAGGGGAGGGATTGAGAGTAGGAGGGGAGGACTCAGTTGTGTCGTAAAGTTTCTTTGGCTGATTTTCTGCGTGAAAATAAATAAAAAAAAACAAACCAAAATGCCAGCTGTACAACCCCCCCAGTATCGATTACAGTTACCATCAGTAAGGTACAAGTATGCTGCATGATCAACTCTTAGCATTGTTAAGTGACCAGGAACGCACAGATTACATGAAATTCAGCAGGAAATATTGCCTTTGTAGACAGCATTCCCTATTATCCTCCAGAGGACAGTTCCATACGACAAAGCCCAAATATGCTACCTCTAGTAGGGTGTATGTCAAGATTGTTCAACTAACTTCAAAAGCAGAGGGAGGCGTTCATCTTTTCGATCCTGGCTTATCATCATCAACATTATTTGAGTAACAGTTAATAGAAAAACTGGCCTGAACCCGACCGTGAAAAGTTACTAAGCTACTTACGGTTCGTCTCTCTCTTCCATTAGAATGAATTCAGCTGACACCATGCGGACATCTGTCCGATCAGTTGGCCATTCTTAACACCTGGAATAATTATTTTTGCTTTAATCAATTTGAAGCCACAACAAATAAGAATTAAACTTCAAACCAAACAAAGGGAATCCTTCTGAAGATGACATAAATGGAATGACAGTAGGCCTACTACATTACCACGCATTTCACTATTCTAAAATACTGCGGACAATATCATAACTCCAAACTTTAACTTTTACCAAATCTACCATGATATATATATGCCAAATAGAGGATTTACAACTCAATCTTACCCAACATTCATTTTCTTCGAAAACCAGAAATATGGAGATGACCATACAGCCCGTCACGAAAGTCTACCCACAGCGCACGGAGTGTTTCGCCTTCACGCAAACACGCAGTCTTCTGTGAGTGTAGCACAACTGAGAAAAATGGCGGCTTGTTTAAATTGTAATGTTTCTCTTGAAATTGAAAGAACTAACCGTCCTACATGTCAACTTGAAAATATTATTAGTGGGGATAATAATTATATTTTAAGGTTGTTATTAGTTTAGCATGGACCTATTGATACTAGATGTATAGAAATATCCGCCTATATACCACTAAAAAGGAAGCAACAGATGAAGCAAAGCAGGAAAAAACAAGGCAGTACTGGAATGAAAGAACACGCTTTTGATTGAAAAATTAATTTTGTTACTTCTTATATTTGGTGGTTATATATATAATGTCTTGTAGGTTATGATTGCAATTTATGCCCAGTATAGTGAAGTAACAGTGAGCTCAGTGTTATAACTATTGTTTGCAATTAATTTAATGGTTTTTATTTATTTAATCTTCCCATAGTTATGGGTTGCCTACACAGACAAAGAGTACCAGAAAAAAAAACAGAAAGGTAATTGAACATAGAACATTGAAAAGAAAAAGAGAATAAAATTAATGAAAAATTAATACAAAATAGAAAATCATTAACAGTTACGATTAGGATTTATATATGTGATTCCTCAGTATTGAAACAGATCCTCTGAGGGTTGCTAAAGCAACTTCAGTTATAACTGATGGAGGAAGTCTTAAAGCAAACAAAATTACAAGTTAAATTAATTTTGTAAATTATAATAAATACGCTAAAATCTATCAGTCCACTAGACAAGAGAAATATGCTTGTTGATTAGCGTGTCTTTGTTTGTACTAGATTTTAACAGGCCTATTCCTGTCATAGATGGTGGCTCGACTCGTTTTTTAGGGGGAATCTAAGTGAAAGAATCCAACAGCTTAGGCCTATATGCATATCTCAAGTCAATAATAGTAATACACTTAGGCCTATAGCTAGAACTAATAAATCATTTGCACTATTTCATCAAAACATAAGGGGGCTTGAAAATAAAATTGAAGAATTTAACTTAGCCATTCAGGATACAATTAATTCTAATAAACAGGAAATTCAAGTTATTTGTCTAACGGAACACCACTGTGCAGAAACAGATCTGGAACAATTAAAAATTGATAATTTTTCACTATGTTCAAAATTTTGTAGACATTCCATTAAATGTGGAGGTGTGAGTATATTTATCAAAAGAAACTTACATTTCAGTGATATAGACACAAGTTCCTTCTGTAAAGAACAGGATTTTGAGTGTTGTTCAGCCAGATTGAATTTTGACAATGATACATTTGTAATACTAGTCATTTACAGGGCACCATCAGGTAATTTCAATTATTTTGTAAATCAGTTAGAAAGGGTTCTTAATTCACTGTATAGTACTAATGTAAATATTATACTGTGTGGGGACTTTAATGTAGATTTCTCAATTGATAGTGAGAAGAAGATCAGACTGATATCTTTATTGGGTAGCTATAATCTAGATTTCATAGTAAACTTTCCAACGAGAATTCAGAGCGACTCCCAAACAACAATAGATAATATATTCATAGATGTAGAAAAACATTTTAATTTTAAAGTACTTCCAATATTAAATGGATTATCAGATCATGATGCACAAATGTTAGTGCTGAACAATATTAAAGTAAATTCGAACAGTAAACATGCTCATAGTAATATGACTAGAGTAATGAATGACGATTCAATTTTAAATTTCAAACAAGATCTTGCGAATGAAAACTGGGAATCTATGTTATCCTATGACAAAGTAGATAGTAAATTAAGTGAATTCCTAAACATAGTGTCACGACATTTTGAGGCAAATTTTCCAAAAAAGAAAACTGCTAATTTACCTAATTCAAGGAATAACACATGGTTAACTGCTGGTATTAAAATATCATGTGCAAACAAAAGAGAGCTCTACCTAAAATATAGAACCAGTAACAACCAATCTCATAAGGAATACTAGAAAAAGTATTGCAACATACTGAAGAAAGTAATCAAAGAAGCAAAAAGTAGGCATTTTTCACAAGTAATTAATAAATCAAATAATAAAGTTAAGACTGTATGGAATATAATAAAAAACGAAACGGGGAGAACAAAGGGAAACAATGATTGTACATCATTAATATACCAAAACATAAAACTAGATAATTTATCAGACATTACAAATGTTTTTAATAGTCACTTTATAAATATTGCAGAGAAATGAATTCCTATAAATAATATTAACATTAAGGCAGTAGACCTACTAACAAAATCTACAGTTTGGAACCATAGATTTCAATTGAACCTGACTTCCCACATAGAAATTGAAAATATAATCAAGTCTCTCAAAAGTAAAAGCTCGTCTGGATGGGATGAGATAAGTAATAAGTTATTAAAAAGCTGCTCATCGGAACTCAGTAAACCTCTTAGTCACATATGCAATTGTTCATTAGAAAATGGAATATTTCCAGAAAGACTGAAGCATGCTATTGTTAAGCCCCTCTTTAAAAAAGGTGACAAAAATCTACCATCAAATTACAGACCTATATCACTCTTAACCTCATTTTCAAAAGTTTTTGAAAAAGTCATGTACAACCGCATAATACACTATCTTAATTTGAATGACATTCTTACTTCATCTCAGTTTGGATTTAGAAGTGGCATGTCCACTGAGAATGCTACATTTCAACTTACTACAGAAATATTGGAAGCATTAGATAAAAAGAAATATGCTCTGGGAATTTTCTGCGACTTAGCTAAAGCATTTGACTGTATAAATCATGAAATATTACTTCAAAAATTGGATCATTATGGGTTCGATAATTTAACACTTAAGTGGTTCAAATCATATCTTTCTGATAGAACTCAAAAGGTAATAATAAATGGAAATGAATCTAACCTAGGGATTGTTAAGAATGGGGTACCTCAGGGATCAATACTGGGACCTTTGCTCTTTTTAATTTTCATTAATGACTTGCCCTATAACTTAAGTGACGAATCAAAGGTATTGCTCTTCGCAGATGATACTAGTGTACTTGTAACAGGAACGTCACAAGAACATTTATCAAGAATAGCTACAAAGGCTTTTCACGAGTTAAACACATGGTTTCTAGCTAATAAAATGACACTTAATATTGATAAGACCCATTTTATACAATTTAGGACAAAAAACAGATGTATCTCAAATCTTGAAATTAATTATGGAACACAAATCATACAAGAAATTAGCAATGTAAAATTTTTAGGACTGCAAATTGACCAAAATCTTGACTGGAAGACACACATAGAAATGATAAGTCCAAAACTGAGTTCAGCATGCTTTGCTTTAAGAATTTTGAATAATATATTAAAACAGGATGCATTACTTATGGTATATTTTGCATATTTTCACTCGGTAATGAGGTACGGGATCATTTTCTGGGGCAACTCTACCCATAGGGAGAAAATATTTAGATTACAAAAGCGGGCAATAAGAATAATATGTGGAAAGAAAAAAAGGGAATCTTGTAAACCGCTGTTTGAAAAATTAAGAGTCCTCACTCTTACAGGGGAGTATATATACTCTGTTATGTGTTTTGTAGTGAATAATATTGATAAATTTCAAACTAATTTTAGTGTACATGGACGTACTACCAGAAACATGAATGATCTACACAGACCAAATAACTCGTTAAAACTCTTTCAGAAGGGTGCGTATTATTCTGCAGTACAGATATATAACAAGCTTCCAAACAACATTTTAAATTATTATGTATTCAAAGAAAGATCAAACCTTTCAAAACAGCTATCAAGGAATTTTTAATAACTCACACCTTCTACAATTTGGAGGAATATTTCCAGCTTGGATAAATTTGGCAGCTTGCAGTTTCTGTAGACCTATATTATTGTTATAACATGCATGTATTTTTTGATCTGACGTGTTCTATATCCTTGAGCCCCGCTCAACACAGGATCTACAGGACGAGATATCTACATCTACATCTACATGTACCACCGCCGTCACGATTAATACAGTTTAGAAGGCAGTGGTTTGTACTTGGCACCGCCGTCTCGAGAATTACACTGCCTGTCCTATGCTTTATTCACCGCCTTCTAGACTGTATTACTCGTGCATACACTGCCTGTCCTATACGGCTAATTTTGCGTACGCGGCGACATTACAGATGGCAGCACCTTTCACACCCAGCTGCAATACCCTTTACATTACCGTGTGCTCTGTGTTGCCCTCTGAAGTACAAACTCGGAAACTGAAATATGCTGCAATTTCATGCTGTCTGGGTGTGAACTGTTTCGCCTCTACTGGAGAAATGAGGCAATTTAACAATACTCTGAACTCCATGTTAAAATAAAGCAGAGGACAGACAGTGTAATTCTCGAGACGGCGGTGGCTTTATGGGAACCTTTTAAAATTTTGTCCACCAGAGCGCAGCAGGGTCTGAGGAGGCCCTGCCATCTCATTCTGCCATATACTTATGCGTATCAATAGATGTGAATAATGTTGGCTTTCCTATAAAAACTGGCGATTAATAACGTTTAAGTTATATTCCAGAAATCAGATACCTATATTCTGCCTAGGAGAGTGTGAGATCGCCAGAAAAAGTATTGATTTGTTAAAAGAATTAAATAATTAATGTCTGTCTGAAGTAATAATTGGTTGTAATTATTAAGTCGAAAAGAACCCGTGGGGTGTGTCAGCAAAAACAGGAACAATAATTATTTTGCAGTGGCAGAGACATGTCTAGCTTAGTGACAAATAATTCAAAATATTAAAATTATTCCTGTATATCGCGATGACATTTGAATTCGTTAAATGGTGAAGAAATATTTCAAATTTTATGGAACATTTAAAACTTGTTGTACAGTACTTCACAAAGAAAACATCCCATCTTCTTTAGATTTATAACCATAGTCGTAAATATGTTAAAAAAATTCTTTATACTGTAAGTCATTTTTAAAAAGTAATTTAGGTTCATGGTTGTTTGCTTTCACAATATTCTGTATATATTTCAGCGTTCGGTTATGGATTTACTGTGTGGTAAACAGATGCTAATATTTGATTAATATAACACAGTAGTTATAGAAAGTAAAGAACTTGGATACAAATGTGTAAATATTTTGTTCCTATTATCATTAATATTTTATAAATAAATTTAGGTTACGTTTGCTTGCTTCTAAATAATATCCTTTAAAGGCTTACGAATAAGACATGCTCCAGAATTATAGCTGTCATTAAGTTTTTGTGTGGAAAACAAATAAAAATAAAAGTATTTGAATAGTGTATCATATTAGTAATAGGATGTTCTTTTCATGAAGTCAACGTAATTTGAAAGAAGCTGGAATGTCAAAATAAGGTAATAAGGAAATGATTTTCTTGTGATTATTACTATAGGCCTAAATGCGTAATATTTTTAACGCCAACGCCCATCCATAATATAGGTTCATACTTTTTGTTTTAGTATTATGTTGCATAAGTTTCAGAATTATGGCTCGCAGGTAATTGTTGTTCATTATACTGGGTTCTCATATGCTAATAATTCAAAATACTATGTTCTCTTCGATTCGAGTTAAAATATCTACGTGCATCGGTAATTCCAGTTCTAATATAGTGTTTTAATATCATTAATGTGCATTATAAAAGTGAGTTGTATATAATAACAGTGTAGTTGATTTATTTATCTTTTTATTTTTTGTATTTAGAGGGAAAAAATAGCCAGTGCCAATTGCCAGTATAGAAAGGAAAAATATGCTTTGACGTCTTCTTTAAAAAATATATATATATTTTTTTTAATCTTCAATTTACAAGAACAACCAATGTCTGTAAGAATAATTCAGTTGATGTAGAACAATGATGTAAAAGGAATGATGTAGAAGGCCATGACTCAGATGGTTACATCCAAAGCATTAGCTCTGTTTGATTTAAAGTTTTTACTGAATATTAAATCTTGTTTTAAGTTAACCTATGTTTCATTTTGTTCTTTAAATACTGAAGTCTTGCTTGAGGATATTAGTCCAGTCAATGAAAAGTTGTAGAGGGAAATGGAAGGAACACAATTTTTTACTTTGGGACTTTGTTTGGACTAGTTAGGAGGTAAACATACTAAAAGTCCTCACTCCTAGGAGGTGAGCGGGGGGCAGGGGGGCCCTCAGAAGATACCTTTTTTCAGTTTTTCGCTTATATCTCGGAAACTATGGGTCCTAGCGATAATATTACTCTATACAAAATTAAAGCTGACAAAATGATCCACAAGATTGATTCTATTATGTTTTTCGCTATCTCTCGTAGTTTCCGAGATATCCGCGCTCAAAGTTAGCTAATTTTGAAATAAAATAAAATTGCCTCGCGTTTTTTGCCATATATCATTAGCTAACTCTTCGGCCCTTCGTCCTATAAAAAAGTCATAAGGGAGAAAGTTGTATAGAATTAAATGTCCTTTAAGAATATATGATACTTTGTGCTTTATCTTCAACCGTTCAAACCTTAAAGCAATTTTAACTGAATGTATAAATTCCGGGATTTTGTAGAAAATCCTTATCTTGTGTATTTTCCGTTGTTCCACTGCTCAAACTCTATATAAAATCCAATATACACGTATTATATATAGTTAAATGTATATATTTATATGTATAAATAGTATATACTATATAATTATGTGGCACATAAATAAATTATATGTGTATATAAGTATTTATACTATATTTTCGAAATTAATATTGTTTGGTGTAGTTTAATACTATTTTCCACACCCCGAATCTAATGGAACCACTTTGAGAGCTCCATCTTCTACCCCTACATAAATACAATTACTACATATATGATGGATATCTCTGATAGTACTCAAAATTGACAATATATTGAGGATCGCTGAATCTTTATTGTTATTTTGGAACCATAATAACCCCCTTCATAGGCAATAATACTTGTATTCAATGTATATAATATATAATATACAGTTAACATAATATATTAACTGTACATTCGCTCCGCAAAGGCATTGGGGTAGGGTGATTCCAGAGTCAATAACAATTTGTACATAACTTTTTTATTAACACATTAACTCGTAAATGTTTCTTTGAAACTGTGTTACGTTTAATTTAATAATATATTTACACTTTATAGTACAATAATTATTATAAATTCCTGGCTCTCTTGGAGCGGGGTGGTTCTGGCTGGTCATGGGAACGTGGTTCTGGGGTGGGTTCTGCGTAAGTTTCTTCTTCATCCGTAGAGAAAGATACATCCGTAGATACATCTTCTTGGTTAACTGCCAGAGGAACAATGTCGAGTTCTTCATCCTCATTTTCCAAGAGGGGCCCCCCATTAAGACAGTTCCCCTGGCGGTTTTGGCACGCAGGGGAACACTTGAGAGATGCCTTTCTGCATCCGCATTTGGTGGTGGCACAATCCTTTGTGCACCGACAAAAAATAGATTTTAATATTTCATCTGGTGCAGCCTGCTGCTCACTGTGCACCGGGGATAGAAATTCTTTGGTGGTTAACTCCCACCCATACATCTGAGGAGGCAGCTCATGACCCAACCACATCTGGACTTAGTGATATGTCCTCAGAGAATGTTGTTTCGCTGCCCTCTCAGTTGGTGGGAGGCATGAGATGTCTGGTTAGATATTGGCTACCGATTTTACGAAGGATTGGTAACGGTAACGGTAAGCGTTTAGAGATTTCTCTTTAGGTGGGGCCCCGTACCACCTCAAAATACACTTTTTTCCCAGCTTTGTTGAGGAAGGGTCTGAGAAGACTGCAGCTGCTCCCTGGACGTCTGGAGACTTCAAATTCAGTTTGAGAAATCCCAGCTTACTCTTTCGGAAGGCTGCTGAGGTGGTATCGCACCCAGTGAAGGCATGTAGAAATAGTATGTCTCGCAGCCCCTGGGTCTCAAGCTCCTGGCTAGAAAACAGTGTAGGTTTTATGTTTCCACGTCCAGGCTTGACGAAAATTATGTCCTGGTCACCAGGTGTTTTGGCCATCAACTGTACAGGACTATTAGGTCGACACCCTCACCAACAACAGCTACAGCGGTGGTACGTGACAACTCCACAGCCGTGTCTACATTGAGGACATCCGCATCATTCTGTGCTTGAAGGGTTCTGATTCCATGTGCCTGTAGTGTGACCTCCAGCATCTTAATCAGCCGACTTCTGTTGTGAGCATTTGACAGGAAGTCTTCCTGCTTCACAGTTATGACTGTCTCCTGATTGAAGTGTATGTCGGCTGACTTGCTGAGACGGTACCGCCTTTGCTGCTCAGCGACCTTTGTACTTGAGGATGAGCTTGTGTACCCATCAAACACTACAGTGATACTCCTTTCACGATAGTGACTGTTCACAAAATTGACATACCCATCACAAATGGCAGATATCGTGGGACCTCTTTGCCAAATAACCACAGTATCTGAGACATAAAAGAACACCCGAAAAAAGGGAATTTCTACGGGCCCCCTGCCCCCTGCCCACCACATAGGAGGGAGGGTTTTTAGTATGTTTAACTTCTAACTAGTCCAAACAAAGTCTCAAAGTAAAAAATTGTGTTCCATTTCCCTCCATTCATTCATTGACGGGACTATGCATAGACATATAAGTTATTTGAAAATGTATTATAAAATACATACACTGTATGCATATTAATTCCTTTATGTACAACTTACATATAGTGCATACTATTTATACATATAAGTATGTATATATTGACTTTTATATAGAGTTAGAGCAGTGGAATAACGGAAAATACAAAAGTTAAGTTTTTCTGCAAAATCCCGGAATTTACACATAAAGTTAAAATTGGTTTAACGTATGAACGGTTAAAGTTAAAACGCAAAATATCATATATTCTTGAAGGAAATTTAATTCTCTACAACTTTCTTTCTTATGAGTTTTTCGTTGGACGAAAGGCCGAAGAGTTATCTAATGAAATATGGCAAAAAACCCGAGGTAATTTTATTTTTTTTCAAAATTAGCTAACTTTCAGCGCGGATATCTCGGAAACTACGAGAGATAGCGAAAAAAATAATAGAATCAATCTTGTGGACCATTTTGTCAGCTTTAATTTTATATAGAGTGGTATTATCGCTAGGACCCATAGTTTTTTAGATATAAGCGAAAAACCTAAAAATGGATCTTCTAAGGGCCCCCCTGCCCCCCGCTCACCTCCTAGGAGTGAGGACTTTTAGTATGTTTACCTCCTAACTAGTCCAAACAAAGTCCCAAAGTCAAAAATTGTGTTCCTTCCATTTCCCTCTACACCTCTTTTTGAGCATTCATTGACTGGACTATATTCCATGGTGAGTTAATGACTTATTGACTGAGACAAAGGTCTAAATATATGTGTTATAGCAGTTGTGAAGCTCGTTGCTATAAACAAACTTTTCATCAAATGTCTTCATATTTATTATTTTACTGAAATGCAAGTGGATTCTCAAAATGACATCACTTTAAATGTCCATTATGTGAAGGATTCTTCAAACAAAAAGGACTAGCAATTCACATCTCCAAGACCCACGCTTCCTCTGCAAGCCAGACAATAGCAGGTCGCTATGCTGATAGCTACAATGTTGACGGAAATGGAGCTGTAGGAGAATCGACATTATCGCCATGAAACCAGGTGATAGTAAAGGATACATCTTGGATCCTACTATAAGATTTGAGACTCATATCGACCAACCTCATGAAGTGCACTTAGAGAAACAGGAAATATGAACCAACAGTGCCCTTTTATAAGGAAAAATATAATTTAGAAGACATTGAAGTACGAGGCATAATGGTGGGTGCAAGAGGCACTATCCCTCTAAAGTGTGTCACTCTACTTCAAGATCTGGGAGTTCCAACATCGCTCTATAAAGAAATTGCCTTACAGGCTTTAAAGTTTTCTGTACGAATACTCAGATACCATCTGTATTCGAAACAATAGACTTCTTATTTCTTCTTCTTCTTTAGAGTTAACCCAATAACACATTTATATTGTATACTATATACTTCTTTGTTGTAATTATTAATTGTTATGCTATTCTTTGTCATATGGCAGCCTCTGATGTAGAGGAAGATTGTTAAAATAAAAATAATAATTGTTTCAATTTTACGATTTGTTTTAATGTTTGCAATGAAAAAACTTACGAATTTAAACAAGATATTAATAATTTTATTATACAAATTATAAAAAATGTGAAACAGTAATATGTGAATTTTTGTTATGAAGTTGATAAATTAAGTAAGTTGTATTTATCAAATACTGTCCATAGAAGTAATTTTGTATCATAGTTTGAAAGAGAATAAATGGTTGAGTTTCCTGCTGGGCGAACTTTCTGTTTAAAGCAACAGAACATAAGTGAATCTTGTCCATTTGATGAAGATATTTGAAACATGGCCTTCTGTTGTAGATAATGAGAATACTACTTCTTGTTAAGTGTTATTCTTTGTAAAAATGATTAAGATAGTGAGTCAATTCTGAGGATTTTAGAGTGTTGATCGAGGAGATTTGAAGGAAATCATAGACTATTCACTATTAGCATCCGTTTAATCTTCCTTATATTTTATAACCATATATTTCGTAAAGCATATGTGTACACCTGTGTTTTACACAGAGGATCGCCACAACATGTTTTCTGGCATTCTGATTGATGTTTAAATAGTCTGTTCCATTATGTTCAATGGACAGCAGACGACATGCTTGGACCTCTTTTGACCCTGCTGCCACCTATCGGAAGTCGCTGACAGAAAGGTTCCCATTTTAACATGGAGTTCAGAGTATTGTTAAATTGCCTAATTTATCCAGTAGAGGCGACACAGATCACACCCAGATTGCAGCAATCACTAATCAAAATAAGCATTAAACAGACACAGATACTTGTGTTATTTGTTTAGAACGTAATATTATTCCAGTATATGACACTTACCTTGAAATGGAATTTGGGAGCAATAATTAAGATAAATGTAAATTAATTAGACGCATTGATAGACTATATTATGAGCACCGCCGTCTCGAGGAGTAATACAGTTTAGAAGGCAGTGATTAGGTTACTTTTACAACTCTGTTTGGTTATGACTCAGAAAATGGGAAGTAGCATATACGATTTTTTGTCTCACGCAGAGGCAAGTTACCCTTCTGAAAATAATTCTTTATTCATACACATTTCCAGTAGAAACTTAAAGGGCCTGTCCATTTTATTTATAGACACCAGCAGACTATTAACAGCTTATAGATAGGCAGAAAATTTTCCTTCTTGAGCTGACCACCTACACTATAATAGTGATTCTAGTATTATAATACTTTCATCTCATGCAGAGAAATTAGGAATCCTCTTTTGCAGTAAAATCCTTGGACATTTTATTTATGTACTCTCCTAATAAAACATCTTTCAGAAACTGACTGGGCCTCGCCCACTGGGGGAAGGGGAGAATATTCAACAATGGATCTGTTTTAACTGCAAAAGAATGGAAAACTAGATTCCAACTTCCTACTGAAGATGAGTTTATGACTTTTTTCTCATTCTTTTATTATAAGCGCGTCTTAAAATCCATTTTTACATGAAAAATGTTACTAAATTACTTAGTATTGAATCTTGAACTGTTTGACCATTTAAATGCTGTCGGTCAGTGTACAGAGTGGGCCAAAAGTCGCGATCGGATAATGTTTATATTGAAATAACTCATTTTCCGAAACCGAAAACTAATTAAAAACTAGTCATAGGCTGAGAGGAATATTTACCCCCTTCATATACGTTTTGTAGGATAAGTTTGTCAATTTTCCGATAGAGCAAGGACATTGTTATGTTTTAGTGACAAGCCAGAGTTTTCTTGCGCGCGGGTTTATTAGGCGATTGTTGTCGATGTGAAACGCTGTGTTACGTTTGTGTTGTAAGCAACGGCGGATACAAGCAAATACACGATTGAGGAACGTCTCGTTGTTCATGAGAAAGAACAAACTGGCGAAAAGTACCAAGAAATGAGAGAGAACTTCTTTCTTCGTTTCAATAATGCAGCTCCCACTGAAGCCAAACTACGGACACTGGAAAAGAAGACTTTCTCAAAAGGCTCTGTATTGGATGCGGCGATGATGTCAGTAATCGACTGAGTGAATCATTGGAGCGTTCACCGATGAAATCAACAAGAACCAAGCGATCGGCAGAAATGCAGATCCCAAGAACTTCGTCGTGCGACAACTGGCTGTGGTCCTACTTAAAAGAAAATCTTGGAATGATTCGGATGGATTCTGTTGAACAACTGAAGAGAGAGATCATCCGTATCTTCAGAACGATCACTCCCGAAATGCTGAGGCGAGCAAGCAGAAGGACATGGCGGCGCATTCAACTGTGCGCGGAAAACGATGGTGCACATACCGAAACTTTTGACGTTTAACAATGACGCTGACAGGCCCAGGGAACTTTATTTTACCATATTTCCATCCCTTAATACCTGCTACTTCAATAAATAAAGATTTTACGTCAATTGTGGCATTTTATTATTGCATAAACTAACATACAAAATAACCGATCGCGACTTTTGGCCCACCCTGTACATTTAAAGATATACCTGTTAACATTTATGACGTGATCGCTTTGAATCATTTGTAAATGTTTATTTCAAAATGTTCTACTAACAGAACACAGACGGGTTTGTAATATAATAATTGTTATTCTGTGCGCACATTTTATTTGGCTACATCTTTCAGTTTTTTAATATAATAATATACCGCTTCCAGTTTATGAAATAAAAATAGTTATTCCGTGCGCACATTTATTTGGCTACATATTCCAGTTATTGCCTCTGGAAAGAAATTATTCCAAGTTGTCAACTTTTAAAACTTCTATTCTTCTTTGGTTTTAATAATCGTTTGGTATCTATGATTACACGCTCTGTAATTAAATTGTGACAAATACATTGCAATCAGAAGTGTCTTTGTTCATCTTATAGAAGTTTAATTTAACTTACTTTCATGTAAAATAAATATAGAAAATACACAACTTCACGTTGATCTAATTGAGCAATTTGTTTTTCTAAGTCAAGACGAATATCCCAAAGTATACTAAAGTCTATTCTTTTCAAGCATCATTCCACAATTTAGAATAATTTACCTAAAATAAGTAAACATACCTAGAAATGTAAAATTAAAAACCTTTCAAGCATAATTTTATAGATATAGTTGAAAATGATATTTGTAGCTCTGCTACCTTTAACAGATGAATTAATGAACAGGTTATAGACCATAGTCTAAGCAGTATTCCTAATATATCCAAAAAAGAAGTCTTATGTATAATAGATAGTTTAAAGAACAAAAAGTCCGCTGGCACTGATGAAATTTCCTCTTTTCTATTGAAACAATGCAAAAAAGAATTACTCAATCCTTTATTACATCTCATAAATATTGTTATAGAAGAAGGCATATTTCCCAAAAATCTTAAAATTTCAAAAATTAAACTTCTGTTTAAAAAGGGTGATAAATGTTGTCTACAAAATTATAGGCCGATCGCATTGACCTCAACTTTTAGTAAAGTAATAGAAAAATACATTTTATCCAAAGTTAAAGATTACTGCGAAAAACATGACATACTGAGTGAATTTCAACATGGATTTCGAAAGGGCCGCAGTATCAGATCCGCAGCTTAAGAATCTATACATACAGCTCTAGAAAAAGTAAATGAAGGTAACCAAGTGGCAGGCATCCTGTTGGACCTGTCCAAGGCATTTGACAGGGTAGACCATGAAATTCTTTTATATAAATTTAAAAAATCGGAATGATTGAAAAGCTTTTACAACTATTCAAATCCTATCTGAGTGATAGAGAACAATTTACATAAATACACCACGACAACGGGACAGCAATAATGACAAAAAGGTCTGAAACTAGAAAAATACAATTTGGAGTACCACAGGGCTCAGTATTAGGCCCTTTTCTGTTTATCGTTTAAGTTACTGATTTTGATTTAGATTTCACTGATAATTATTATATAACAATGTATGCTGATGAAACATCAGGCCTCTGCTGGAATAAAAATTCCTCTGATTTAATAGAAAATATAAATCTGTTCTTAGCACAAGCAAAAATGAAATTTGAGAGAGACAATTTAAAAGTAAATGTTGATAAAACTGAACTAATGGCAATTAGTCCAAATAGGCTTGTCCAAAAATTAGATGCTGAGAATGGAGTTTTAAATATAAAGTCAAAACTAGTAAATAAGTTTTTGGTTATATATATATATAATGTCTTGTAGGTTGTGATTGCAATTTATGCCCAGTATTGTGAAGTAACAGTGAGCTCAGTGTTATTACTACTGTTTGCAATTAATTTAATGTCTTAAAGCATTAAAAATTACAAGTTAAAAAGTTAAAATTAACATGCTTAAAATTAATTTTGTAAATTATAATAAATACGCTAAAATCTATCAGTCTACTGGGCAAGAAAAATATGCTTGTTGATTAGCGTGTCTTTGTTTGTATTTGGTATAGTAGAAATATGTGCTTGGGTATGCACTTAATGCTATCAGTCCATAAAATCAATTATACTTGCATATCGTTATGAGTGTCAATTTTATCTTAAATATGATTGTAAAATGCTGCGAAGTCTTTAGTGTATTGAGCATAATATTTTCGTTGATGTGTGTGTGTGTAAAATGGATTTGAGATCAGAAGATAATATCAGCGTTGTCTTCTTGTGTGTTCAAAGTGGCTGACAATCTTGAAGTTCGGGTTTCCTCATTAGCTTCAATCCTCGTTGCTTATATGTTTGTTGAGATGCATTTCGATGTATTACAGTCTGCATCATAATCATTCATTCCGCTGTCGTAGATTTTACGAAGACATGATGTAAATGAGAGCTAGCATCCTAGATTCTATCTGAATTGCCCATTATTTCTCGAGACGGTGGTGTTGCTACTATACCAAGTACCACTGCCTTCTAAACTGTATTAATCGTGTATACACTGCCTGTCCTATACGGCTAATTTTGCGTACTCGGCGACATTACAGATGGCAGCACCTTTCACACCCAGACTGTTTTTTGCCACGACATTGTTGATTATGTAGTGCTGTCGCCGCCGTCCCTTATCAAGAGTAATCTATCTTTTAAGCAGTTTAAAGAAACAAGTTACAGAAAATTATTTAAGGTTAGCTTATTTTGCCTTTTTTGAGAGCATAATTAGATTTGGTATTGTAATCTGGGGTAACGGAGTGGGAATTAATAATGTCTTAAAGATACAGAAGAAAGCGGTAAGAATAGTAACTGGAGCAAGAAAATTGGAACATTGTAAACCATTGTTTGTCAAATCAGGGATCTTGTCTGTAATTAGTCTATATATTTATGAAGTCTGTGTTTTAGTAAAATTAAATTCTGACAGTCATTTGAAAAGAGAAAATATACACAACTATCCCACAAGAAATTGCAGAAACTTAGATGTAAATAGAGTTAGGTTAACAAGAACACAGGAGTACCACACTCATTTAGGCTTGAAGATATTTAACAATTTTCCAGTGGATTTCCGCAGTTTGCCTGTTGAAGTTTTTTCAAAGAATTTGCTTGTCTGGTGCAAAACTAATCCTTTTTATAGTATTAATGACTTTTTAAACGTACAGTTTTTAAATAGTAAACTAGATTTTAAAATTGTGTGTAAATAACTCTATTATATAGTATTAAGACTATTGAATGACAATTTTTAAAAAATATGCTTGTCTTTAGAATTGTTTACACATAAATATGCTAGGCCTACAGTTTAATGATTTTTTTAAAAATAACCAGCTTTAAATAGCAAGTTTTAAATAATAAGTTAGTTTTAAGAATTATTATTAAGACATAAATAGGTTACGTTGCCTTTTAAAATAGGCCATATTGTTTAAGTAGTAGGCTGGTAGCCTACCAATTACTGTTACCTGACGAAGTCTATTGCATTTCTTGTGATATGCTTAGCGACGAATAAACTTGTCTATTGTCTGTCTATTGTCTATTGTCATAATCACTGCCTTCTAAAGTGTATTACTCCTCTAGACGGCGGTGCTCATAATATAGTCTATCAATGCGTCTAATTAATTTACATTTATTTTAATTTTTGCTCCAAAATTCCATTTCAAGGTAAGTGTCATACATTGGAATAATATTACGTTCTAAACAAATAACACAAGTATCTGTGTCTGTTTAATGCTTATTTTGATTAGTGATTGCTGCAATCTGGGTGTGAACTGTGTCGCCTCTACTGGATAAATTAGGCAATTTAACAATACTCTGAACTCCATGTTAAAATAAAGCATAGGACAGGCAGTGTAATTCTCGAGTAGATACATGTGAACAAGTGAAAACGGTAGTACTACATGTGGGTACGAATAATATACATATGTCTTCGAATCCTGATGAGGTTTTGGGTGAAATCTACGATGTCATTAGAACTACTAACAAGAAATTCAGTGAGGCTAACATAGTGATAAATGGTGTAGTGAAAAGAAGAGACGTGCACAAAGCATATATAAAAGGCATCAATGACTCTCTTCGATGGGCCTGCAATTCCTTGAAAGTGATATTTAGTAATGTAGATGCTTGCCTTGACGATAGTCACTGTTACGAATAAGGATAAAGTTAAAGTTCAGACACACTATTTTTTATTTCTAACCATGAGACAATATATCTCCACAAGACAATAATATATCTCGGCCATTACTCAACACATACTGCACAGAACTGACTGCAAAAAACAAACTGGTAGGCCTGCCAACTGGTAACAAAAAATATGAAATGCAAGGCCTACTAGATCCTTCAACATACTCCCACCTTGCAATTTTCAATTGAAACACAAATTGCAACATTACATTAACAGTGCATAAATTAATACATCAATCACAAGTCTAAGCGTTCTGGTATTTTCACTTTTCTGCCTGATCTAGTTGTTTTCACTTCCCCTGCATCAAATTTGTCCGATATCACCTCGGGTATAGTTTCAGCCCCTTTCAAATCCTTATAATCATTGGAAGAGATTTCTAAAGGATATAGTCTTTGAAGTGGTCTCACTCTCTCCCCTACAGCAGTCTTCAACCTGGCTACTCTTGATACCCCATCTGCTCCTGGATATAAATCCAAGATGATACCTAACGGCCAGTTGATTCGCTTTGAAGAGTCGTCTCCTACCAGAACAACATCCCCAATATTAAGAGTTCGCTCCTTCCTTTGACCATAGTGTACCAGTAAAGCCAGATATTCAGTTCTAAACCTGCTTCTCAGATCTTGTCTTAACTTCTGTAAATATTTCCATCTCTGTTGTAAAGCTGAACTATCTATGGCATCCAAATCAGGAGTCTCGTTACAGGAAAGTGTTTGTAGAAAACTCGATGGAGTCAATGGGATTAACTCTTCCGCATCCTCCATCACATAGGTGAGTGGTCGAGCGTTTATGACAGCTTCACAATCACATAGCACTGTGTATAGTTCCTCATATTGCAGACAAGCTTGTCCAAGATTTCGACGCATGAGCTCCTTCACCATTCACACTAGTCTCTCCCACCATCCGCCCCACCATGAAGCAGTAGGTGGATTAAACTTCCACAAGATACGTTTTACAGCTGCAACGTCCACAATCTCTTTCCAATCCAACTCATGCAGTGCTCTATTGGTACCAACAAAGTTAGTCCCATTGTCCGACCAAATAGTGGAGGGTCTTCCTCGTCGAGCTACAAACCTTCTCAGAGCTTGTATAAATGAGGCTGTAGACAAGGATTGGACTAATTCCAGATGCACAGCACGGTACACAGCACAAGTAAACAGGACAATCCATGCCTTTTCTCCAGATTTCAAGAATAATGGTCCTGCATAATCTACTCCGGTAATTTCGTAAGGCTTTGAAAGTCCAACTCTATCCTTAGGTAATGCAGCAAAAGGTACCTGCACTGATGTAGCTCGATGTCTCTTACAAACAGTACACTTATTAATCACTTGTTTCACTGCTTTTCTTGCACCCACAATCCAATAAGTTTCTCTAAGCACAGCAAGTAATGTTTGTAAACCAGCATGCATATTGAGCCGATGCTGTTCCATTATCAATCTTGTAGTAACTACATGCTTGCCTGAGAGTACCACTGGCGTCTTAAAGGACTGGACTTCCTCACTCAAGTTGAGTTTAGTTTTCACTCTCATTAGTCCCCTTTCATCTTTCAGTAACTGCATATTCTTAGTGAGCTTACTTCCGTCTGTGAAACATTCTGACTGTACCATTCTTAGTAATACAATCTCGGCTTCTTGGACTTCTTCGAAAGTCAATTCTCTCTTTTTCTTATTCACCTGAAGAAGATTGTGATAAAATCTCAAGATCCAACCAATCATCCGTACCATCTTGGTATATTGCGAAAAATACAGTAACCGATTAACAAAGTTCTCTTCTACTGCAGTAGTGACTGTAGCCACAACAATTCCCTTTCTCTTTTCATTATTAACTTCTTCATCTGAAGCAATCGATTCTTCTCGAGGCCAATCCTGTACTCTGCCTTTGAGCCATTCTGGTCCCTGCCACCAACGACTCTCGAACAGTGTTTTTGGAGTGCACCCTCTAGATGGCAAATCAGCAGGATTCCGCTCACCTGGTACATGGTGCCAGTCTTCAGGGTCACTGTAGCAGCATATTTCTTTACACCTATTACCCACAAAGGTGCTCCAGTTGTCATTTCTTTTAATCCATGCCAATACAACAGCAGAGTCGGTCCAATAATTCATTTTCAAATCTTTTATTTTCAATGCCTGTTTTATCTGGATGCTCATTCGTGTTCCTATGACTGCAGCCAGAAGTTCTAAACGAGGAATCGTCACAGTCTTTATAGGTGCGAGCCTAGTTTTAGCTTGGACCAATTTTACTGTCACTTCTGTATCTGTTTCTGTTCTTAAGAAAGCACACGTTGCATAAGCATGTTTGCTCGCATCACAAAATATGTGCAACTGTATGTCACCTGCCACCCAAGCATTTGGTAATATTGCTCTGGGAATATCACACTGCTTTAACCAATGTATTTGCTTAACCCATGCTATGAATCGTCCAGCCAAGTGGGCTGGTAGTTCCTCATCCCATCTGTATTTTTCCTTCCATATTTCTTGCAATAACAGTTTTGGGACTAGTGTCGTCGGGCATGTGTAACCAATGGGATCGAATATTCTCTGTGCAACTGACAGCAGCTTCCTCTTTGTAATCGGTTGTGCCATCATCGATATCACATCAAATTCACAAGAAAGCTGATCTAGTTCAGGATTCCAGATCAATCCTAATACATGTACACATTCCTGTACCGATGACTCTTCTGTGAAGCAGTTAACAGGTCCACTGACCCATCCTCGCAATTTGAAACTTCCAGAAGTCATCAGCTTATCGGCTTCTTCCACAAACTTATTTAACTCCTCTTCATTCGCAACACTAGTTACACAGTTGTCTACATAGTTGTCAAGTCATCAGGAGCTCCATCTAAATGGTGTGATATAGTTGCTCCGAGCAGAAAGGGACTTGATGAAACACCGAACACCACTCTGCAGTGTCTGTATTCAATGAGTTTCTCTTGTTCCCACCAAAGAAATCTCAAGAAATTCCTGTCAGTTTCGTTCAGACTGATCTGTAAAAATGCTTTCTCTATGTCTGCTATTACGCCTATCTTGTTTTTTCTAAACTGTATTAGGATTTGTGGGATCTTCTCTATTAGGTTAGGACCCTTCTCCAAACAGCTGTTCAATGAGTTGCCCGCCTTATCTTTAGCCGAAGCATCAAATACAGGTCGAATTTTTGTAGTCATACTGGATTCTTTAATCACCGCTCTATGGGGTAGGTAGTAATCTCCCTCTTCTTCCTTGTAGCATGTAACCCTTTCTATTATACCATCCTTTAACCAACTACATAGTATGTTGTCATAATCTTCATACTTGTTCATATCCTTCAGTTTCTTGGTGGTAGCGACTAGTCTCATCTTAGCCATCTCCTTGTTAGAACTCAGCGGTGGATGACCTTCTTTGAATGGCAAACGCACCTCGTATCTCCCATCTTCTCTAACCTTAACAGTTTGTTTGAAACATTGCAAAGTCTCCATTTCAAGGTTCTCTTTTGTTTTCACTTCAATGGGATCTGTGATGCCTATTGTATCCAGTTGCCATAAATCCGGAATACCCAAACTATTTAAACAGCTGACAGACCTACTCTATTAAAACTGTCCTTCACTTTTCTCTGCCCCATTACAGTCCACCCAAGCTTAGTCTCGAAAGCAGACATGTTCTCATCCAACTCTACAATCTTTCCTGTAAACAATCTGGCCAGTACATCCGCTCCCAGTAGAATCTTCACTTCTGGTACATCATGGCCTACATCAGACAGGATTATATTGTTTTCTTTCAGTAAGGGGTAGTATTCTTGTATTTCTAGCCGTGGCACATATGTACATATTTTGTCTTTGTCCAACACAGGAATGATACATTTAAACTGGTCATCCAGGCTATGTAATGTGATGTTGTAAACACCGTGAACTTCTTGTTCAGTGTTCACTCCTCCGAAAAGATAGTGTCTCACCTTTTCATCATCTATTTTCTTCAGACCTAGTTTCTGCACGCCATCCTTGGTTATGTATGATCTCTGTGATCCTGAGTCCAGAAGAACTCTTGCTAACCACTTAGTCTTAGCCCCTTCGATTTTCACCATCAGTGTCTGTAGTAAGGTCTGATGTTGTTGATGGGATAACAAAGTTTGTGTTCTTCCCACTTTGTCTTCTTCGTTAACATGTCCTTTAGACTGCAACTTAGGACACATGACGGCATGATGTCGCTTGTAACACAACAAACACTTGATGTTGCCTCTGCACACCTTCGAGGTGTGTCCAATCAACAGACAATTAAAACACGCACCCCTTTTCCTTAAAATGTCTAGTTTTTCACCACGACTCATTTCTTTTGCTTTAAAGCAATCCTGAGAGACATGAGAACTCTTATTGCACCAAATACAAGATTTTTCTGACTGCTTACTTTCTCCTGCATGCATGACTGCTGCTGTGGGTACCTTACGATTCACAAGGTCCTGAGGCTTCCCGTAACTGAAACTAGCACGGCTGATTTGCAGTCGTTCTTCTCGTTCAACTTCTTGACGTAAAAATAGCAACAGTGCTTCTAAGCTATCACACTGAGTCCTCTCTTGCTGATTCTGTGATCTTCCCCATGCTTTTAGGGTTTCCTCTGGCAACGCAGACTCAACCAGTGGGTATAACATAGCTGCATATTTATTGGCCGTCACTCCTAATGTTTCTAAGGCTCTCAACTGAGTCTCAAGTTTGTCATATAGACCACGTAGGTTTACTTCAGGTGTCGCAGCTTTCTTCAAAACCAGTTGTAGCAACTCCCTGACATGAATGTTGATTAGAAGTTCATCACGAGCAAACCTTGTCTTCAGCTGTTCAATGGCTTTTGGATAGTTTTCTGCTGAAGGTGGATAACTTGCAATTAATTCTCTTGCCGATGAGCCTTCCTCTGTAGCTTGATACAAATACTGAAACTTGTCTTCTGGTTCTAGGCTAACATCTTCATGAATTCGTTTAAACTGTGCCCAAAATGCTATCCAATGTTTCACATTACCGTCAAATTTTTTAAGTTCTAACTTCGGTAACTTCAGGCTTCTTGAAGCACATCCACCTCTGAAACTACTCCGGTTGCTTGTTGCCTCCATATCTTCCGTCAACTTTTCTTCAAAATGGCTTCTCAACACCAACCACTTTTCGCGGTAACTTTCCGTTTCGTCCAAATCTTTGGTTTCTTCTTCATCACTTAATTTAACCTCAGATTGGTGGTATTCTTCTTGTAGCAATTCGTCATTCTTGAAAAGTCTATCAGCTTTATCTTCTAATACCTTAAAGCACGCTACAAGATCCTGTCTTGTGGACTCATCATTTTTGAGCGTCGCTTCCAAAGAGTTCGCCGCCCTCGTAAATAATCTTCTCATAGTAGATCTATCTTTCTTTAGCTTATCCATAGTCGTCCTGTCACGGTCGCCAAAATGTTACGAATAAGGATAAAGTTAAAGTTCAGACACACTATTTTTTATTTCTAACCATGAGACAATATATCTCCACAAGACAATAATATATCTCGGCCATTACTCAACACATACTGCACAGAACTGACTGCAAAAAACAAACTGGTAGGCCTGCCAACTGGTAACAAAAAATATGAAATGCAAGGCCTACTAGATCCTTCAACAGTCACCTTGGCAAGGATGGTCTTCATCTGAACTATAAAGGCTCAAACAAACTAAGTAAAACATTAGAAAAGGTGATAAGTATATGTAATAATAGGCAGGGAAACTAATAATGCAGAATGAAGGTGAAACAAATAGCTTGTATATTAGGCCTACAAACTACAAGGTTAAGGATCACAAAGTGCATGCTTCTCAGCCAAATGAGCATGGGGGGAAACTAATATACAAAACACACCTTCAAATAAAAAGCAAGGTCAGTATCTCAATATTTATCACCAAAATACGCAAAGAATCAGAAACAAATTACAAATGATTGAGGTTATGTTACAAAACAATAATAAACAATTGGATATATTATGTTTTACTGAACATTGGCTATCTGAACCAGAAATAAAAGCAATAATTTTGCCCAACTATTCATTAGGCTCATACTATTGTAGGTCAAATAAAAAGAATGGGGGATCTTGTATATTTGTCAGAGATGGTATTGAGGTTAAGGAATATTCCGATTATAAGGACGGGTGTATGGATAGTCATTTTGAGGCATGCATGTTGGGACTACCTGAACACAATATGATAATAATCTGCGCTGCGCCCAACCTTCTCAGTCAAATGTCGGATAATGCAGAAACGGTCACCAAAAAAGAAGTAAAAGAAGCCATCGCAAACATGCGTAATGGAAAAGCAAGCGGCCCAGATGGAATGTACCCAGAACACATAAAGCAGTCTACAGAAGCCCTCCTGGACACATGGACCTCCTTAATAAACAAATGTATAAAAACTGGCAACATACCAGAAAGCTGGAGACACTCTGAAATCAAAACATTATACAAAGGCAAAGGAGACACCAGAGATCCAAATTCATACAGAGGGATAGCACTGGAGAATACAGGCTTCAAAATCCTCACGACGATCCTGAATACAAGGCTGACAAAGAGATTAGACCAACACATACCTGAAGAACAGTTTGGATTCAGGAAAGGCAAGAACACACTCCAAGCAGTAAACGCTCTGATAAACGCAATAGAAGACTCGATACAGCCACCGAAAGGGAAACTTCACTGTGTGTTTATAGACTACACCAAAGCCTTCGACATGCTGGACCGAGACATAGTGCTGAAGAAGCTAGAAGCTCTAACCACACAAGACAACCCAGAAACCAAACTCATACGCAGCATCCTAGCCTACAACATAGTCACCATCAATGACTCAGTGACCTCTTCTGGAAAAATCAGACAGACAAATGGAATTCTCCAAGGGGACCCAATCAGCCCATTACTATTCAACGTGGCAACATCCGACATCACTGACGCAATCCGGCAGCATTCCAAGGAAACCACACTACTGATGTATGCAGACGACATGGCCATATTCTCCCCAAACTGGCAGGACCTGAAGTTTGCCCTAGACGCCCTGACAGACTGGGCTGACAGAAACCACTTCTCTGTAAACAGAAAAAAGACAGTCCAAATGACTTTCAGAAAAGGCGGGAGACCCAAGCCAGAGGACACATTAACATACAAAGGTGAACCACTTGAAATCGTTAACTCCTTCAAGTACCTAGGAGTCACGCTACAGACGTCTGCAAGCTCCTTCAGAATACATATCCAAGACAGAACCTCAGCAGCAATCAGAGCCATATACACAATCAAAAACATCACCGCCTTGTCACTTGAAACGGCCTTATTCCTGTTCGAAGCCAAAATTGTCCCAATTCTCAGCTATGGACTAGAGATAATCTGGGAAAAATTGAGTGTAAACGATTTAAACTCATTAGAGAAGGTAAAAGCGCGCTTTCTAAAAGCCTCTCTCGGAATCTCCAAATACGCGCCCTCTAGACTTGCATATGTCCTTGCTAGGGAAACTTTTCTCCTGGAAGACATTAGGATAAAGATGGCCCTACCATCGACGCCAAATTGGACCCGCGCCCTGGCAGAGAGGAAAGAAAAACAAGAGGATATATGGCCTGAGTTCTACGGCACGGAGGCTATGATCGACAGAAACTGGACCCGGCCGAACCAGGAATTAAGGCGCCTGCTAACAAGCCTAGCTATCCATGGCTACCACCACAAAATTTGCAAGATTACACGATATCACGCCCCCGGCTGTGACTGTGTGTGCACATTGTGTGATGGTTTTTGTGACAGATACCATATACTCAAGTGCCAAAAGAGAGTGAAATCCCTAAAGGAATACAGCCAAACTAATTGACTCCTCTAAAACATTATCTATGCATGTTTATGCGCACTTCCTTTCATTCATAATAATCTGCATTTATAGATCTCCTGAAGCAAATATAGATATATTAGTAGATAAGTTAGGTAATATACTAGAGAGGATACCATATACTAAGAATGTTTTTGTTATAGGTGATTGGAATATAGACTTTACCCCAGGTGCACTAGATAAAAAATGTATGGACTTTATGGTAACACATGATCTGATACCTCTTATACACGAACCTACTCGAGTAACAATAAATTCTAAAACAATTATAGATCAAATATTAATGAGACAATCATTCCTTATAGTAGAAAATATAAGGGTCTTTGACCCAGGTTTTTCAGACCATTTTGCACAAGAATTGACAGTAGTTAATAGGAATGGTAGGAAGCGTGATAAACAATGTGAAAAAGAATATAAAATAGCGAGAATATATACAGATGATGCTATCGAAGTACTCAACCAATTATTAATAAAAGAAATGTGGGATGCTATCTATAAAGAAAATGAAGTTAACCTAGCCTGTGAATCCTTCATAAAAATAATGCAATATTATCTTAACATAACAATGCCAAAGCAGAAACGTAAGATAAACCAGACCACCGGGAAAACGTGGATTACACGAGGGATAAAAAAGTCTTCAGAGAGACTAAAGTATCTCAGTAATTTAAATAAAAGAACCAACTGTAACAACTTCAAAAATTATTTTAAAAACTATAAAAAGATATATAAAAAGGTCATAATTGCTGCTAAAATATACCATAATGACAATATAATAAACTCATCTGCAATAAGTCTAAAACAATGTGGATGGTTGCCAAAAGAGAAATGGGTCTTCAGACAAAAAATGATGCGTTTATCCTAACAAACGAGGCAGGAAAACCCATCTCAAAGCCGAGAGAAGAAGTTAACACATTTAATGAATACTTTGGAAATATTGCTACTAAAATACAGGATCAAAATAACGGAATATGGACTTCAGATAATATGCTTACTACAAATAATTCAATTTTCCTATACCCGGTTGACTTACGAGAACTGAAAAGTATTATAAATCATTTAAAATCCAAATACACATGTGGTATTAATGACATACCAGATATTATTTATAAAAAATGTTGTGAACATATCATTAAACCTCTGTGTCATATCATTAATCTTTCATTATCCACGGGAGTCTTTCCAACATGCCTAAAATCAGCTAAAATAACCCCAATATTTAAAAAAGGAGAAAAAACTAAAGTCGACAACTACAGGCCCAATATCTCTATTGTGTTCCTTGTCAAAAATTTTTGAAAAGGTAATGTTTAACCGAATGGATTCCTTTCTCAAAAAATATAAAATACTAAATGCAGCGCAGCATGGGTTTATTAAGGAAAAATCCACAGAATCAGCTATTCAAGCATTTTTAAATAACGTTTTCCAATCTATAGACAATAAGTAATATTATAATGTAGGCCTATTTATGGACTTGTCTAAGGCCTTTGACCTAGTGGACCATAACATCCTTATACAAAAACTTGAGATCTATGGTATTAGGGGAATTGCAAAAGATTGGTTCAGCTCCTATCTAAGCGATAGGAAGCACTATGTAGAAATTATTAGTAAAAATGCTTATACCAAGACTTATGAAACCTATAGTTCCACTACCAAATGCTTCAGTGTAGGTGTGCCCCAAGGATCGGTACTTGGTCCCATACTGTTTATATTGTATGTTAATGACATGCCAAATCATCTTGTAAATTGTAAGATAACTCTGTTTGCAGATGATACTAATCTCTCATTCAATGGTGAAAAAACACAAATAACCACTCACAATAATGAGACAGGAATCCACCTACAGAATTGGTCCCATAAAAATAAGCTAATAATAAACAAAGAAAAAACACTAGCTATATCTTTTAGACATATTAGGAATACACATTTGTTTTCACCCCCTATAATACTTGAAAATAAATTGATTAATTATATAAACAGCATCAAATTTTTAGGGATGAAAATTTGCTCTGGAACACTCATGTTGAGAAACTGACCTCAAAACTGAATCAATTATGCTTTTTATTCAGAATAATAAGAGAAAAAGTGAGTACATCTGTAATGAGAAATCTGTACTTTGCCTATTTTCATAGTTTACTGAGATACGGAGTAATTTTTGGGGGGAAAAAGGCGGAAAGTATCTTTAAAATTCAGAAAGAGGTATTAAGAGTGATCATGGGTAGAAAACAAAATGAATCTTGTAAGGCACTATTTAAATCACAAAAAATATTA
Source organism: Ectobius pallidus (assembly GCA_964059195.1). Classification (NCBI taxonomy): domain Eukaryota; kingdom Metazoa; phylum Arthropoda; class Insecta; order Blattodea; family Ectobiidae; genus Ectobius; species Ectobius pallidus. The sequence goes on from CAXKWD010000004.1 coordinate 166,219,358, forward strand.
CCTTTTCCATGCATTTATATACTACAAGTTTTATTATATACAAAAAAAATATCTCAACATTTCAACTAAATATAGACAGACATAATTACCATACCAGAATCAGCTATCAGTTAAGTAATATAAGACACAATACCAAATTATATGAAAATACTGTAGTATATAATTGCATGAAATTCTATAATAAACTTCCACAAACACTGAATGAAATCAGATGCTCAAAAAAATTTAAGAAACAAGTAGAATCTTTACTAATTAAAATTATAGTAATTGATGTCCGGGTTAGGCCGCGTCGTGTTTATGGTGTCTTCTGACGTTTCGGACAACATATCGTGTCCTTCTTCTGAGAAAGAATTGCAAGAAAATAAGTGCTTGTGATTAGTAAACAGTCGCAGTTGTCATGACGTCAGTGTTATTGTTTCACGCCAGATGTCACTAATCTTATAACCATCTTCCCTGTTTATGTTATGGGGATGTTTAATGATTTCTATTGCTTCTGTGACAAGTCTAGGGAATTTTCTGTTTTCACTTTTAAGAAGTATTTTGTGACCCGTTTCGTCCGAATGAGATGCTATGGCGGAGAAGTCAGTGTTGTTATGTTTCTGGTGTCTTATATGTTCTTTTCTTCTGGCATCCAGAGAGCGTCCAGTTTGTCCTATGTATACTTTTCCACACATACATGGAATTGAGTAGACTCCCGCTTTATGTAAGATGTCGATTTCGTCTTTCTCTCTTCTTAAAAACCCTTCCAATTTGTTGACAGGAGTAAAAAGAAAGTGGAAAACAGACTATCTGGAAACCAAATAGACTTAACAGATCCTACTGAAAAGCCGCCACCTAAGTCTAAGGCCTACCTTCCCTACATCGCTGGAATCACTGACCAGATTCAAACATTTTAAAGAAATATGACATTGAAACAATTTTTACTCCTGTCAACAAATTGGAAGGGTTTTTAAGAAGAGAGAAAGACGAAATCGACATCTTACATAAAGCGGGAGTCTACTCAATTCCATGTATGTGTGGAAAAGTATACATAGGACAAACTGGACGCTCTCTGGATGCCAGAAGAAAAGAACATATAAGACACCAGAAACATAACAACACTGACTTCTCCGCCATAGCATCTCATTCGGACGAAACGGGTCACAAAATAGTTTTCGATAACATAGCTCTTCTTAAAAGTGAAAACAGAAAATTCCCTAGACTTGTCACAGAAGCAATAGAAATCATTAAACATCCCCATAACATAAACAGGGAAGATGGTTATAAGATTAGTGACATCTGGCGTGAAACAATAACACTGACGTCATGACAACTGCGACTGTTTACTAATCACAAGCACTTATTTTCTTGCAATTCTTTCTCAGAAGAAGGACACGATATGTTGTCCGAAACGTCAGAAGACACCATAAACACGACGCGGCCTAACCCGGACATCAATTACTATAATTTTAATTATAAAGTGGCATTTACAATAGGGCGACACCAGCGACACGCGGCGTGAATTGCAGTATCGCGTCGCGCCGCGGACTGTGTTCACAATACGTCGCGACGTGAACTAATCAAACATATTAAATAATACTGACTTAATATTCATGCAATTCAAGAATACTTTTAGCCCTATATAAGAAGAAAAATGAGAAATCATGTCAGGGAGCGTCAATTATATTTTATTGCGTGGGAATTGTGGTTCCCTGATTCTGAAATGTTTATGGCTACCGAGATACAGATTCCTATTAGCAAAATAATATGTGAATGACACCTTGTTGCAAATCACAGGTCCTCATATAGTATAAATACATTATTTTGAACGCGAGAAGCAGTATTTCCAGCAGAGCCTTTATTGCAGTAACTTTGAATTTGAGGTTAGTTTGAGCTTAGTTTTATACCGTGGAACACATAACATCCTTTTCAAAGAAAGGGCTGTAAATAAATTTTACAGGCTGAGAAAATTTAATTTAATTACTTGAACCCGTCTTGAAATGATTAAAAACCATATAGAAATCTAATTAAATGTAGTATCGTTCCCCATATAAATTGCTGTGGCTGTGATCGCCATTGGAAAAACAAAATACATTCGATTTCCGCTCATCACAGGTGATGTCGCGCGGTAAAAGTTAACTCCAACTCAACTTCCGTCGCGCCGCTATCGTGACGTTTTGCCGCAGAAATGCTTGCTTGCCATTGGTCAGAAAATGTCGAATGCCGCGTCGCTGTTGTCGCGTCGCGGGTGTCGCTCCATTGTAAATTAAGCATAACTCTGGCCGTGGAAGCCTGCGAACTAAGTTAGAATCTTTACTATTAAGAAACTCCTTTTACAGTGTAGATGAATATTTGGAAGAACCTAGTTTATAATTATTTTATAAGTTTTTTTTTTGACGTGTCCAATATCATGTATATGATCTTACGGATGAATAAAATTATTATTATTATTATTATTATTATTATTATTATTATTATTATTATTATTATCTCAGGGCCGTTACTCCCAATCATTGTCCTCTTTGCCAATTCACAAACACTGGCTACACAACAGAATTTAGACACCAACTACTCCTGCCTTCTACCACTGCACATATACAACTACAGGAAGAACCACAAGAAAAAAAGAAGAAAATATGGCAAAGCTTCTACTCAACAGATGCTATGACCAACTCAGACTGGATGAACACAGACTATGAACTTAGACACATCACTACAAGATTTGCGACTCATGGTTTCCACCACCTAGTGTGTCAAAATAAAACGTATCACATCCCAAACGAGGGCTGTGTGTGTGCGTTGTGCCACCGAACTTGTGACAGATATCATGTGATGGTTTGCCCCGAGAGGACAGGCTCACTCACGGCTTTCTGCTCAAACTAATCATGCACATTGTGCGCTTTTCTATTATTATTAAACACTGGCTACATGTCAAAAGTTAGGCCGAAGCTAATATCCAGAACAAGAAGAAAAACTTCCGTCACATCGCCATGCCGCAAAAATACACGCTGCTATTGGTCAATAAATTGAATGTGGAGTCGCGGGTGTCACTCCATTGTAATGTATATTAAGCTTCACTTCCTTGTGAGCAGTGGAGGAGCATAGGTTGTTGTATTTCTTGTTCTTTGAAGTTCCTTGTGTGGAACAGGAAAATGGATAACGAAGTAGGGACTAGTAGTAGCTCAGGTAATGAAGCACTTGCAGATTTATCGGCGTTCTTTTTCTTTAATTTGGTCAAGTCAAATATGGTAAAAGAAGCTATTGAATTCTGTAGGGTATATGGATTAATTAGCTCCTGTTATCAGTGCCCAAGTTGTGGTAGAGCAATGAAGCTGGCGACTAAGAAAGGTTGTTCTGACGGCGTACATTGGGTCTGCAGAACGAGAAAGAGTATTAAATGTGCCCCACACCACTTGTCTCGCACGATTAGGAGGGGTTCTTGGTTTGAGGAATCCCACCTGAGTATTCCCTCAATTCTTGCGCTTACGTACTGCTGGTTTCGTCAAATGAAACCAGCGGATCTCGTAGCGGAATTATGCGGGGTGAGCTTGCCGTGCGTGAGGAAGTGGTTTTACTTTTGCAGGGAATCTGTAATGTGTGTTTTGGAAGAACAGGAAGGCAAACTAGGTGGCATTGGAAAGATTGTTGAAATAGACGAATCCAAGTTTGGGGAAAGGAGGGATCATAGGAATAACCGAGAGGAAGGCCAGTGGGTATTTGGCCTTGTGGAACGGGGTACCAATGCTTGCTTCCTTTGCCCTGTGGCAGAATGTTCCAAGGTAACTCTTCTTACGATTATCAAGGAACGTATACTGCCTGGTACGACTATTTATTCTGACTGTTGGAAGGCATATGATTGTTTGAGTGAGGAGGGATACCGTCATCTGACTGTAAACCACTCAATCCAGTTCAAGGACTGGGAGACGGGTGTGCACCCCAACTCTCGCCAGGGTGTGTGGGCACATGCAAAACGAAGTATGCCTGGCATTAATCGGAAGAAAGGTACAACTTTTGATGGCTACCTAGCTGCCTTTATGTACCGTAAATGGAAAGGGAAAACTCACACATTCCAAGAATTCCTGTCGGACATAGCCTCAGTGTACGTACCTCAGATTGGTGATTAAACTCGCACTTCTTTGCAATTCTTTATTGCAAGTTGGCTAGGCCACTCTAAAAGGCTCTTTTAAGAGCCAACAGGGACCTAAGGGGAAGTGATGTGACGTAAGCAAATTACATATAGTTTGCTAACTAATATAACCTCTCCTTCCCAAATCAACCTCTACCGTCACGTGGCAGGTCCTGAGTAACGCTAAAGAGGCTCTGGTGTTTGTCATTTTCTTGAAATGGAAGAACTTGTGGCACCTTGGTCTCCACTCTCCAGTGCGTGTCGCCATGGCGATGGCCCGTTTCCCTCGGTCCGGCCTTCAGGCTTGAACCTTTCCCCTCAAAAGCTGCTCCACGCTGGGAATGCAGCTCACTGTTGTAGTATGTGCTGATTGGATACTTATTGCAGCAAAAATGGGTAGTCTGACTATAATCCTGTCTCTCACACTGCTGCATCTCACTACAGTTTCCGTTGCGAGAGTGCAGTACCAGTCAAAGCAGGAGTGATTTTAATGTATTTAGTTATTTGCTGATAAATTCGTAAATTCAAAGAATGTATTAAATTCACAGACACCGCTTTCACAACCCCAAGCTTGAGTTCTCTACCTCGATCATTAAATTCACTATTTTCTTGCTTCTTGATTCCGGGTCTTGTAACACACACATAATTTTATTCCTCCAGTTATTGAAGTAAGTATTTTTCGCATCTTATTTTGGCTCCCCCTCTTCCATGCTTATATAAACAGTCAGTGTCAATCTCTATATATATATAAAAGGCTTTGTCCTGACTGACAGGAATCAACGTAGAGCCTAAACTATAACAGGTAGAGACTTGGAATTTTGACAGTACCTTCGGTCATAATGTAGGTGCTCACTAAGAAGGGATTTTGAAAAATTCTGATTCTAAATGCCAAAAATTAAATGTTTTGAAAATACTTAATCCCTTTTTGCATAGAATTATCGAAACAAATTCACAGAACATATTGTTGCCAATGGTATAGGTGGGTTTGGATTAAATTAAATGGATGTTTGACAAATTAGAGAAGGTATCATAATTCATATTATCTATATTAATAAAAGGACCTGTCCTCGATGTCCAGGGAAATCTACTGAACGCAGAGATCTGAAATTTTAAACATAGGTGGGCTGAAGGGCCGGAATTTTAATTTTAGTTTTCGTTCGTGAGTTATGAGTGAAAAACGGGCAAAAAACGTGCATTTTTTGCGTTTTCAAAACATAAGTTTTCAGTTATACATTTCAATGTCAAATCAATTACAGTTGGCTTTGTCTATTTTTGTCACACCTTGAAAATAAAACTTTCGCGATCGCTTGAATGTTGTAAGCCCTAAATATGGTCAAAGGTTGTTTTATTTGGACGAATCTCACTATACAGAGGTTTTCTGGGCCAAGAAACTCGAATCTGAGGTCGCTTTTACCAGACGATGCTATCTAATCGTGGTATGTAGTCCACGTGATTTAGGAGTTAATAAATATTATGATTTTACTATTATGCTCTTAATTTTTAACTTTTGAAATAATTATCGCGGGCGAAGCCGCGGGCACATGCTAGTGAGGCAATAAAAGATACTCTAGGCAGGAGCTTTGGTAGCTTGTTGTTTTTATTATTTGCAACAGGTTATATCGTACCATACATGTAATAGTTACAAGAAATATTCATCTCTAGACTGTAGTGGGATGCAGCAATGTGAGAGAGACAGTATTATATTAAAATACTTCCGCAAAAATGACCCTTGCACCAAAACTGCTCTTTTTAGAGCAAACATATTTCACAATTATAAAGATCGACCCTTGCAACAAAACTACAGTTCTCATGTATAAAAGCTCTCTGAACTTACATCCCAGATGAATTATCTGGGTAAGTGAGGGAAGTTGGCAGTTGTAATAACGTATTCTTTAGTGTATTAAAATGTTCACTAGGCATATCCACTTGTAGGCTAAATCACTAATAAAAAGTGTGAACCCCTGGTAAATAGCTGAGAAATCAATGAAATAAAGACGCACTATTTTGTGTTCTTATTCCATTAGAATTTAATGACAAGGGGACTGTGTGAGCCGTTTGTACTTCCAACTCTGCCACTAGAGGGCAAGAGAATCCCTACTCATGGGCGACAATTTCATCTTCCAACTCTGCCACTAAAGAGCAATTGACCCTTGCACCATATATCAGATATACAAAAAATGGCATAAGGGTATTACATGTCACCTGCAAGCTCCCCTAAACATAAAGATAATACAGTAGAAGCCCGATATAACACGGTTGATGGGGGACATGCTTTACCCCCACGTTATAACCTTAGGCCTACTGTGGTACGTATATCTAAATGTGACCGAAGAAGTGACAAAAATTGACCCTGCGGAGGGGTACATTGGTTCACTAATAAATTACAATGTTATACAGCAATATAAAATACAGTAGTTTTAAAAATCACTCACCAGTTATGCTATTTAATCCAGTCCTGTAACTGATCTCTATTTACGGCTCTTCTTTCGCAGATGGGGCACGAGAATTTTCTAATTCCCGAGAGTAATGTACAACATTTACTAAAGCATACACTGTAACATTCAGGTATAATATTCATGTTTCTCCATTTTTTACATGATCAATAATTTGCAGTTTATCTTCTACTGAATATGCTTTCCACTTCTGCGACATTTTGTATTCCGAACTCCCGACTTTACAATCCGAATGTGTGATTCAAACTAAAATCATATTTCAACTTTCCTAGGTTTTAAGAAATTCTGGCAGGTGCAGATTTTTTAAATCCTGATAGAACTACGCTATTCATCCCATGTCCCATTACTTCTGCTAAATCCTTTGGAATGTGGTGGTGACAGTCAACTAGCGGGTGAGGGCGAGTCTAACAGTTAAAAAAAAGTACTGCAGAACCACTCTTTGCAGAATTTTTACTTTTTTAACTCAACTTCCAAAATAATTTTATTTATAAAACTACGGTATATTTTTATTGGGGGACATACTTTCCCCTCCACACATCCAAATCCGCAGTATTTCGAACTGTGCTATTTCGGGCTTCTGCTGTATTTCACAACTATAAATAAAATAATATTTCATAAGGAATGAAGACCCTTACACCAAAAATAATATTTCATAAGGAATGAAGACCCTTGCACCAAAAATAATATTTCACAATTACAGGAGTAGGAGTGAAGGACTTGGGGGCGATATGTTTTACCTTTTTCCCAGAAGAAAATAAAAAATTACGAAATGACCCTTGCACCATATAAAAAATACACTACAAAATATGTCATTACGACCAACTTCCCTTCTCTACTTTTTAATTTTTTATTTTATTTTAATATGGTGCAAGGGTCATTTTCATAATATTCTATTCTATTTTTTCTATTTTTGATATGGTGCAAGGATTATATAAATAATAAATAAATAAAATTAGCCTAGACATCCCAAAGGGGGATTACTTTCGTAATATTTTAACTCTGCCTTCTGGTGGCAGAGTTGAAAGATGAAACTGTCACCCATGAGTAGAGGTTCTCTTGCCCTCTAGTGGTAGAGTTGGAAGTATCAACTGCTCGTACAGTCCCCTTGTCATTGAATTCTATTGGAGTAAGAACACAAAATAGTGTGTCTTTATTTCATCAATTTCTCAGCTATTTACCAGCGGTTCATACTTTTTATTAGTGATTTACAAGTGGATATGCCTAGTGATCATTTTAATATATTAAAGAATACACTATAACAACAGCCAACTTCCATCCCTTACCCAAATTATCCCTTCACCGCTCAGCAATCACTCGTGACGTAGTGGTTAAGGCTGCTATATGAAGGAAAATTGGGTGAAGTTTTAACGAGACCCACCAGTGCGAGTAGCAAATGATAGGGAAACAACATTGCCAGTTCAGATTACTCTGCACCTAACAGAAGTATTACGTTGTGCAATTTCAGTTGCGCAGCAAAAAACTATACACAAACCAAAAGTTTCAAGAGTACCATGAGAAAGAAGAAATGTTTCTGAAGCCAGCTATACAAGAGCCATGTTTTTACGAGAAGTGGTTGTCGAGTTATAAAGGTAGAAGTGTGCACAAACGTGGGTCTATTTCGCGTTGCTGTATTCCAACAGCAACTTCGATCTGTTCACACATTCAATAAAATGGTATCTTGGGCACATTTTGCCACACAATCATGTGATGGTTTGTGGTAACTAGATTTCATACAGAGTTTGTAGTGAAAATCATGCACTGCTAGTCTGGTTATTGCACTGCGTAGTTTGTTGTTTGGACCTGTCCAACTTCTGTTTACTATCGTGTCCGTTGTGTAGAAGTCCTGTTCAGTTTCTTTTGTTTTTTCCTGCCTGTCCTTTTTTAGTTGTGTTTCGTGTTTTGTTGATGGAAGCAAGAGTCTGGTATGCAGGTCTTCCATCAGGAACGTTTCTCTTGCAAGCTCATATACCATTCTGGAGGGTGCGAATTTTGAGATTCCCAGTGTTGCCTTCAGGAATCTTGCCTTCACACATTCTGTGGTTTTCAGGTCATTGTAATTCAGCTTTGTCTATGTAATTTCCAGGCCATATGTTAGGATGGAAAGGATCTTTATTATCAAAAACAGCAAGAATGTTATGAACTTCGATATACCATTGGTGAGTGATGTCATCAAACTCACCAGCCATGGGTTCCATACACCAGTTGACCAGCAGCCGAGGATGGGAGAAGACTCCCGAAACTAGTCCTGTGTTTTAAGAACTGTGACTTTGTGGAGCATCAGTGTAATCAACATTTTATTCATTTTATTGATCAAACCAAGGCTTCGCCTTCCTTGCTTGCACTTGCGTCGTAGCCGAGGGGACAGTCGATTGAATTTCATCCATTGCTTTTGTGATTTTATTGTTTTAATGTGTTGCTTAATTACCTGTATTTCCTGTGTTGATTCTGCTAATACCTGGGTATTAATTTTTCTTGATATTGTTGAACTTCTCTCTTTTGTTTGTAGAGAAGAAAGGTTTGAAGGTTGTGACAACTGGTACATGATTTCTTAGTGGAGTCAATGCAGAAGAGATGAGCACTTCTGTTTTTGCACTTCTATATTGTTTCCTCTGACGAAGACTAAGTCAATTGTACTGCTGCCGTTTGGAGCAAAATAAGTTTTGTCCTCAGATTTGTTTCGGAGCGTGAAGCCTTTCTTCTTCTAGTGATTCTTTTAATGTTTCCATTCCTCTGGCTTTTTGTGTCCCATCTGCAATTGAAATCCCCTCAAAATATGACAGTGTCTTTCAGAGCGGTGTTTTTAGGGAGCTCATTATCGTGTCCATAACTTGGACAATGTCTGTATATGGAGTGGAATAGAATCCTAGTAGAGTGACATATATATATTGTGACTAGGTTTGTCTTTAAAACTACCGGTACTATGTTCTCTTCTGATGTTCGAAGGTTTCCTGGCCAATTCTGGGGCTTATGTAGCAGGAAATTCCTCTGAATGGTCTGCCTTTTGCCTTGCTGGTGCATGTGTGGAGTATTCCCCACAATTTCAATTGGTTCTGTTGCTGGAGTTTCAGTTAGTAGTAAAATGTCATATAATTTTAGTGAGCTGTCAGGGATCATGTTCATTATACTCCTTTGCTCTTCAATATTCCACAGTGCCATGGTCCATTCCTGTATTCCGTTTGATTGTGTGTTTTTGTGTCGGCTTATTGGGTATGCTCAAGGGAAGCTCCATTTCTTCGAAAGAAAGAAAGCGTTTCACAACTATTCCTGCTGGCCAAAACTCTGTGTGTGCTGTCCTATCAAGGAGGCTAAATGGTATGCCCATCTTGAAAGATTTGTTGCTGCTCCTAGTATGTAGTTTTTTGCAAATGATGTTTCCTTCTATTCCTTTCTGGTTTAGGAACCTTTTCATTGAGTCTGGCGTGGTTTCCTGTCTCAGTCTTCCCATAAATAGCCAGGCTGTCTTGTCCACAGCACCAGTGCTGGGTGAACGAGTTGGGCTGGGCCGTTTGTTTCTGTCTTC